>JAMPIV010018784.1:0-156794 GCA_024509875.1 Oreohelix idahoensis | reverse complement strand
GATAAGCAGAAATGGAAAGGAACCGCAAGAAATGTGTTTACCGGACTGTTATAGGTTATGTAGACCCTGCAACCAATCACACTCAACGATGCAGATAGTTACAAGGATGCTCAGGAAACATAGCCAGGCACGCCCCCTTTCAAAATCATTTATTGACAGCTACAAAGTAACAAAAGTAAGCAGTATGCATCAAAAAGCAGACAAACAGTACAGTCATACCAACAGTGTACATGCTGTACTAACCGGAAAATTCGACTAGGTTTTTACTAACTTAAGGCAATTCCATTGAAAATGATGGTAAACCAGATACAATTTCTGCGTCGCCAAAAATCCCAAAACCAATGCCGTTATTAATACAACAACCGTTTCTCTCATATAAGCGCACAAGCTTCAGTGGACACAGTCCCTACCTAACCGGTGATCTACCAACATTAACTGACCTATAAGCCACGTACAGATAACTCATTAAATCACTTCTCGCACCCCACATAATGGGGAAATAAGAGGGCATATTGACCCAGAAATTCTTTGCTACATGCTCAAGTGATGATGTAAGAAACTATAGTATCAATTTGACACGAACCTAAACACAGGCCTCGTTCTACGACACTAAGTCGGAAAAACTGTGTACATTTTTTACCAATGTGATATGTCTGGTTACCACTTATCAAACCATGCCAGACTATTGAATTTATTGTAGAACTTAATTAATGACGCCCAATCGTCCACTGCGGCCACAACTTCACTCAATATATCGATCTCCAGTCACTGGGAATTTAATGGATTGGTTTTGTTTCGTCAGTTGATAGTCTTTGGATAATAATGTAGACGTTACATATAGTGCACAAAATAACTTTATGTTCTGGATAATAGGAAGGAACGGTCGAGCTCGCAAGTTATACCAGACATAGCGCCATTTTCTAACTTCTGATATATTGTACTAATCGCTATACCCGCCAAAACACAGACTTCAGATAATATGGAAACAATCGGCCATTACCTGATAAACACTGTCCTCCCAGCAAAACTTAACAAAAGACGAAAACTCCTGCTGTCATCTCCAACGCCCACAGAGGAATTCACTAGGGACGGGACAAACTGATCAAGTCGCATCAACTCTTACGTTCAGACTAATACTCCTCACCGATAAGACGAAAAAACCCAATGAATACTCTAAGTCCCTAGAAACCACGGTACATCCTTTCACGCATTAGCCGTGAACAACAATGCTCTAATCTCAACTACCCGCTCATTAAAAAAAAAACCTGCACCATGGGCTATCTCCAACGCTCCCGCATCTGTCTACCCCTTTAAGACCCTAAAAAGCGTTCAAAACAAAACATGAATCATGTAAATATAAATATACAAGGGAAAGACATAAACCACACATATAATCAACATGGTTAAACTAGTAATGAGGAAAGATTAGTAATCACTTCTCTATGTGAGGTTTGTTTTCATTAAACATCCTACGTATGCGATATTATAACATGATGAACATGTATGACATCCGAAAACTATAGTATATATGATATTCGCACATACCATTATTTTCTTCCAACCAACCACCTGCTATCATTCTTAATACTAAGGTTTCCCTTTTTTTTTTGTAGTTTCTTGATCCCAACATGAGCATAAAGTGAGGATATTGTTGTCTAGCATAACGTGTGCGGGATCAAATAAAAAAAATAAACAATCTGAACCCTATTAATGATGACTGCCAGTAATTTGATGTTAGATCTGTTTACACATATAGCGCATCAACATGAACTTCAACAGACCTAGGAATGTTATTACACATTGCATTTGACGCCACTATCTGAAGATCTGCTATTCTTATGTCGAGAACAGGCAGATTCAGAAAAAATTTATTTCGCCTGAGGTTAGAACCATACCAATGCTAAAAAGTACCTCAGAAGGACACTATGAGTTTAATAGATTGCCATTTGGATTGAAGAATGCGCCTAGTGTCTTCTCTAGAATGATGAGAAAATTATTGGATCCTCTGAATAATCCCTGTATAAAAAATTTTTATGGATGATATCCTTATAGCAACAGAAACATTTGAGGAACACATTTGGACTTCTCTGGAAATCATGCTGTTATATCAAAAAACTTTAATTCCATATGTGCACCTTTAACGGAATTGACACGTAAAGGACTTCCAGATCGCATTACATGGACACCACAATGTGAAATGACTTACCAAGAATTGAAGGAAAAGCTCACAAGTAACCCCATTTTGAAATTACCTGACTTAAGTCAAGAATTCATAGTAAGGACGGATGCAAGTAATATTGGGTTAGGTGCAACTTTACTACAGAAATCAGATGCATTGGATGGGGAATTAAGCCCAGTGGCATATGCTAGCAGAAAGTTGAATAAAGCTGAAATCAACTACTCAACTAGCGAAAAAAGAATGTCTTGCAGTAATATGGGCAATAAAGAAATTCAATATTTATCTATATGGGAAGGCATTTAAGTTGCAAACTGACCACAAACCTTTATCGTTTTTAGCACAGGCTAAGCATGAGAACTCTAGGTTACTCCGATGGTCTTTGCTTCTGGCTCCATATAATTTTAGCATTGAATATATATCTGGAAAAACCAATCTGGGAGCGGATTTTTTAAGCCGCCATCCGTGTGATGAGAATCACCGTAAACCCCAGAAATACTAATAAATTTGTCTATGTGTATATATAGAATAAAGGACTGACATGACATATAATGTCTGTTTTTAAGAGGGGTGGTTCATGAAATATTCTAATCCACATATATAAATTATTAGGTAAATATGAAGCCTAACAAATAAAATTAATAAAGAGAAGAGCAATGGTAAAATGACAGTGCTGTCACAAGGAATGTACTCGAAATCCCCCTTGTTTTCTGCTTCGTCTGCAAATTGTAACGCTTTCACGTTGATATAAAAGCTTACTGTATTATTACCCGCTTTCTTCAATGAAACGTGTGCTGTATTTCTTGGAAAATCATTGAGAGGCCCTGCGTAATGACCTAAATTAATCCTAACATTAATTATATTACGTTACCAAAACGAACGAACAGATGGACAAAAGGATAGCGAGAAGGGAGAGGCAGAAAGCCGAACACTAAACACGCTTCGCGCGATACGCAAATGCTGCCATCACGCGTGTAAGTCTACATGCACTAATTTTTTTTCAGACGGACAGTGATAAAATACACTACCCTTTCCCAGAGTTAGGTTTATAAATCATAACAGACTCTTATTAGAAAAGATAACATTAGATGGGTTTACGGTTGAAAACATAACAGTACCCAGACAGCACATCTTCGAAACAGGAGGTAGAAGAAATTGCATATTTTGAACGCAGCCACGTAGCTCCTTTAAATTGGTATTTTTGGGTTCCTTAGGGCTTGCTGACAAATAATATGTAAAACGTTACGCAAATAGTCCAGGAATTAATAAATTATACCCAAAATAAAATATTGGGGGTGCCTGACAGCATAAAATCATTTCTGCTCATCAGATTTTTTTTTAACGTGTTTGAAAAAAATTTACGTTACAGAAATAGCCTACCATGTAAACTCCAAATTGATTGGAGCGCAACAAATGAAAGCCTAACCACGATTGGTCGGGCTATAAATACTATCTTGGTTGTTAGGGGAGACGGGAAGATAACATTTTTTCAAACACTTGTCGAAACGTGGCTCATTGGCCAGTCTCGCTGATATACACACTTGGGAGCGTTAGTTCGAAACCACTTGTTTAAATACACTTGATAAAGCATCAGTGCGTTGAAGCCAGCTTAAATTTTGCTCAAAAAAAGCCTGGAAGATAAGCAGATGGAAATTTGTGCCAGTTTGTGCCAGAATTCATT
This sequence comes from Oreohelix idahoensis, assembly GCA_024509875.1. Taxonomy (NCBI): domain Eukaryota; kingdom Metazoa; phylum Mollusca; class Gastropoda; order Stylommatophora; family Oreohelicidae; genus Oreohelix; species Oreohelix idahoensis. Next base: position 152,937 of record JAMPIV010018784.1, on the reverse strand, counting down.
GCTAATCAACGTATCTGTGTTTATTCGTATGAATTGTGGGACAGTGGTCTTGATGGTACTGAGCAGCATCTGGTCAGAGATTTGCTGAATCCAGTGTAAGCAGAGTTGGCCAGCTGAGCTCAACATTATGTCCCTCATCTTGAAATAATAACTTTATAAAAATAATATTCAGAGGGGAATTATACTTACTTGTCTTAAATCTGGAAACTGTGAACACATCTCCAATACTGGTCCCTAAAGACAAACTATTGAAGTCATGATGACAAATACCAACAGAGCTTGAACAAAACAAAACCAGTATTACCTCATTTTACTACTACACAACTGACACACATAGAACATTTGTACTAATATATGTCACTACAATATTCATATTAAATACATTCTGTACATAACTTGTAATTTAAATTGATTGTGATTCCTGGTTCCCTTGTAGTTGAATCGGGACACATATTCATTCATGCCAGTAATGAATACATATTGTTATTTGAAAGTTTATCAGTGACTCTTTTAAGATATCTTTGTAGAGTGTTATATGTATGTGAGTGTCACAGTGTTGTCAAGAGTAGTGGATTAAATTAAATTGTTTATCTGTCTGTTGTTGTGACTTACACTTCACATACACATACCCTAGACACATAACGTAGCATCACACTATTCCAGAATAATTCTGACTGAGATATATAGATATGTGGTAGCAAGTAAGGTTATCTATAATACACTACTCTTAATAGATACCTTCACAGCTGATCTCAGTCAGTACACTAAGTTCCCTATAAGTATTTATAACTTCCCACTTCACCACAGACGGTAACACCCACGTTATAAAAATGTTAGAATCTGAGTAACCCACGTTATACAAATGTTAGAATCTGAGTAACCCACGTTATAAAAGTATTAGAATCTGAGTAACCCACGTTATACAAATGTTAGAATCTGAGTAACCCACGTTATAAAAATGTTAGAATCTGAGTAACACATGTTATAAAAATGTTAGAATCTGAGTAACCACGTCATAAATGTGTTAGAACCTGAGTAACCCACGTTACAAAAGTGTTTGAATCTGAGTAACACGTTATAAAAGTGTGAAAATCTAAGTAACACACGTTATAAAAATGTTATGATAACTACGGCCATCGAACAACAGTTCGGACTGTAGAAAAATTGCAGCTTCAAGAACCAGCGAATCCCTGAAAATTATGCAATTGTGACATAGATTAATTGGACCATCAAGAAACTGACTAAAGAATTAATTTTAGGGCGACATGAAAAAAACTTCTCAATTGTTTGGTGGAACTATATTTCCTTTGCTATGGAGTGGGAGTCGTGGAGTCTATCGTTTTTCAAGTGAAGTCCGAAGTCAGTTAAAACATGTGCGGACTCTGACTCAAAACATTATGCCATATGACTTGTAAAAAAACTATAATTGAAGTTGTAGTCGGGAGTCGAAAAATTTTTTTTTTAACCTACTCCACAACCCTGCTTATTTGCAAGGCTGAGAGGCGCTTGATCAGGGCTTCTGAACGCGTGAGTGCGTGTGCATGTGCATGCGCGTGCGCGCGCGCTATGGACCATACCTCTTTGATTGCCTGGTAAGGGATACAGACCCCTCTTAGAAAAAATGTACACGAACGCTTAATGAAAAATGATACATTTGAAATTTTCTAGAATCTATTCACAAAGGAGTCCGTGGACCACAAGTTAAGCAGCCCTGCGCTAGGAACTCCTTCGTGATAGCACATGGGAAGAGAGGAGGGACATACAGAAAACGACCTTATAGAAGATTTTTATTTTAGAAAGTAACGAGTTGTACATACTTTAATCCTTTTTATTTATTTTTTTTTTCAGCTCGAATCGAGTACCTTCTCCGCATTGATATCTCACAACATGGAATCCAGAAAGGTAAACTCACAATACCTCAGTTTTACATTCATCCCATCATGTTTCAAACACACTAAAACTTACATCATTAACGATTATTTTCATACTTTCGTGACTATTTTTTTTTTTAAAGTGTTATATTTTTTGCATGTTCATAATAATTTTAACCTTCATGTTTCGGTATCAGTCATTATTTCCATTATTTCTGACGTCTTGTCCTGGAGTTTTTCTACTTATTTTAATTTTTTCCTTTTTTAATTTTTTTTAATTTTATTGAAATAAACAGGCTTCTTTCATATTCGTTTTAATAGCACTCAAATGATAAATAATCCAGAAGAATTAATTGCACATTTCTTTTCTTCTTCATATTCTTCTTCTTCTTCGATCCTTAACCACCGACCGTCAAAGCAGTCAGTGGCCATCACGCCTAGTGGCGTCTTGTAGGGCAACAACAAATTGATTCCACTTTGCACGGTCGGTGGCCATCCTTCGTACAGTCCCCCAACTCTGGTTCATTCTTTGCATCTCAGCCTCCACAGTCCTCCGCCAAGTTGTTTTTGGTCGGCCTCTCTTTCGCTTTCCTTCAGGGGTCCAAAGCATAGCTGTTGTTGTGATGGCATCGGGGTCTCTTCTGAGGACATGACCAACCCAGCTCCAGCGTCTGCCAGCTATGATGGTGTGCATGTCCTCTTGCTTGCTACGAGTAAGCAGATCTTGGTTGGTGATGGTATTCGGCCAAAAAATGCGGTGAATTTTTCTTAGGCATGTTGTGTGAAAAGAGGACAATTTTGACATTTCCTTCTCTGTGACTCTCCAGCATTCCGCACCATAGAGAAGCACAGAAAGCACGCAGCTCTGGTATAATCTTAATTTTGTGCTTGTGCTGTATTGGGAGGACTTCCAGATGTTATTTAGGCTAAAGAAGGCTGTTCTTGCCTTATTCATTCTGATGTTGATGTCTTTGCCTGCCCCACCGTCTGGTATTACTATGCTTCCTAGGTATTCTTCATATTAACCACTTCGGTTTGGTGACACATTTTTCGGTAAACGTTGACACGCGGTTCTTACCTTACATTATTTCGTGTGTCAATACACTTTATATGCGATCTTTGGTCTTAAATATTGCTCGACTCTATTACCCCCATTTTGCTTCCTGGTGCACACGCTTGCGCACACACAAACTCACACACAAAGCAGCAAATATTTACGGAATATTTAAAAAAAAAAAATCTCACATGATTTTGTCTTTTTTTCTAATCCTTTCCATCTCTATTTTTCTTTCTCTACCTTCGTCTTTTCAACTGTTCTTGCTCACCTCAAACCCTGATGATTGAAAATATCAAACATGATTCATTCCCCTTTTTCTATTTCTCAGGTCTTCATCTTTTCTAACGCCTGTTTACTCTTAAACCAGGAGTCTGCTCTACATGTGTCTTCATAACCACTTTTGTCTTTATAACCACTTTTGTCTTTATAACCACTTTTGTTTGATGTGGTTTGGTTTGATTTTGAGTTTTAAGGTCCATCTTTATTGTGCACGGACAACTCCATCAGTGCTCCGATCTAATCCCTTAGATCACACAAGGAGGATCTCAGCACAGTGCAAGAGCTCAGTAGCACTGCCGAGAATCCCAATGTGTGTATACAGGAATCACTCATTCTATAGATATTTTTGTGGTGGGTGGGTTTCCTAATTTTTAAATGTTGCCAGTGCAGCGGCCGTATGGCTTACCCGTTACGATTTCCAACTGCCGAGGGATTTTTTAACGTGCGCAGCTTGCACAAGGAACCTCCTATTTGTTTGCACTTTTCACAGGAGGCGAGGCTTTCGATCTTACTACCCAGAAGATCAGGGTTGCTCACATTGAGTGTTGTGGTGGGTTTTGATGTTAAGAAGAATGGTGTGCGTATAGTTGTACTTGAGTGAGATCAACTGTGAAGGTCTCTGAGGTAAACAATGGACAACTGTGTTACAGAGTACCTTTCTTGTTACCACCCTACGATCTCACTCTAAGTTATATTCTTTATTGACTAGCGTGACTGAAAGCTACATAAAGTGTCTAGGGTATTGTAAGAGTGTTGTTAAAGAATCTCAATACAAAAACATATACAAACATATACTAATTACTATGATAAACTCAACTAACTCCAGCTGTTAAATTTTATATTTAAAATTTCTTTTGTTAAACTTTATTGGTCCTGAGCCTAAAGTTGTTTTGGTCAGGACTTCAGTTCAATGAGAATTAATTTAGATGGAGAGATATATTTACAAATATATATAAAGATATTTACATACAACAGACAATATGTCCATAGTACATTGTTACAAATTTTCAAGTTTCAATTACTCTATTTAACTACTGGTACTAGAAGGCATGTTGGGGATTATCATCATCCCAATGTTCTTTGGTTTCACCAGGATTGTTTATGTTAATCTTTTGGAGGAACGTTTTTGTCTATACAGGAGATTTTTCTTTAGTCGTGATAAGTTGTCCCAGGCCAGATATTGCACTTATCTGGATCCTGGAATCACAGCAGTTGTAGTTGGTTTGGCCAAACACTTCAGTCTCCTCTGGTCTTGAACTTCTTTAATACCAGCAGGTACCAGAGACTCTTAGAAATCGTGCTGAATTTCTCTATCATCGAGTACCAGCACCAGACAAGTGCCAGCAGGAACCCCTGTCAATGCAAGGTAGGGTTCTGTCTTAATATCAAACTAATTCCTCCTAATTTACATGTAAACATACATTCAATACAAAAGAACATGGTCAGCTCTCTCTGACAACCCTGCTTCTCCACTTTAGTTTGATGGAACAAATGGTACCAGTTTTCTTTTCTCTTCCCTAATGGATGCTACGCCTCTGTCATTCCTGCAATAATCTTTTCCATGCAATAAGATAGGTGTAATGTTCCTGTATGACCATCATGTATATAGTCCTGTAGTCTTAAACTTCCTAGATAGTCCCTTATATGATGGAGCAACATCTAGGCTATGCCTAAGTCTGCCATGGAACCATTTAATTACAATCTTTTACATGGCCTTTTCTTTTTTCACACAACCCTTTTTTAATTAAAAAGTCAATAAAATCAATCTTACCACATATCAAGGAAATATAAACAAGTAACGATGAATTAGGCAATAGAATATGGTACACTTTCCTCACTGCCTCTGTTCAGACTGCTTTCTGTTGTTAGTTAGTTTAAAACAAAGCACAAGTCTGCTCATCGCTGCTTGTTCCTCATAATATTTTGAAAAAATGGCAGCGAGCAGCCTACTATTTCGTTAAAGTAAAAGGCTTTGGCCAATGAGACCAAGCATCTCTTTTTTTGAATGAAACTTTATTTTTTTAAAAATATCTCAAACCTCTATGTGTTACTATTACCAACTAGATTTGTATATTTAGGTTAGCCAATAATATTTCGGCTTCCTTCAAATTTCATCCAATCAACTTCATCGTACTATCTTAGCCTTTCGTTCACTTAATTTTTTTCCCCAAAAAAATATGCTATCCAATCTAAGCAGACATGACTTGACCTGACAGTATCTCCGATTCTCTATGTATTATTACCAATATTTGATTATGTAATGGACTATTTAGATAACTAACAACATATTCTTGGTCAGCAAGTCTTCAGGTACACTAATATATGATTTTTATGGGGCTAAGTGGCTTGGTTCAAAATTCCATCTTTTTTTCTATGTTAGTTGTTTATTTTTAAACTATCTCCTGTTCAATTCTTTTTCCATGTACTTTCAAGCTAAATACGAGAGTCTCTCGTAATACACGAGAATTACGTCATTCGCAACAAGAGCTAAGCGTGTTTTCATGATCGTAGTGTCCACATTTTCTAACGTTTACATCGTAATTTGAAAACCGCCTAAGGGCAAGGCTAGCAAGTTGGTTTTATTTTTAGAAACAATGTGTGACGTGATTTGCGTTGGTTATCTATCCGTCCCCCTCCCTTCCACAATGTATTCTAGGCAAATACTTCATTGAACTTGGAAAAGTGGTACGTTTGTCTCAAGGACGAATTTGAAAAGTAGGGTACCTTTTTGGTTCGGCCAATGCGTTATCAATTAATACGCTGAAGGCGTAGGCGACGACTACACTTCTCGCCGAAAATTTGTAGTACTATCCTATCTTTGACTTTATGCACTATACTGTTTTATTCTAATTTAGATATTGTATTTAGAAGTTCACCACATATCTCCCCACTTAGAACAGACTATCATTTGTCAGTTCCTACTTCTAAATACACATAGAAAAATTTACTACCTATGCCTGGTGACTACTCTGATGTTCGTCGTACGGATGTCTGCTTAAAAAATCTGCACCTACATTGGTTTTGCCTGGAATATATTCTATGGTAAACTGGTATGGCTGTAGGAGCAACGACCAACGTAATAATCTAGCATTTTCACGCCTTGCTTGTGACAGACACTCGAGTGGTTCATGATCTGTTTGGATCTTAAATGATTTACCATAGAGATAAATCTGGAACTTTTTTATAGCCCATATGACAGCTAAACATTCTTTTTCACTTGTTGAATATTTTTGTTCTGCTGAGTTCAACTTACGGCTAGCATAAGCTACTGGGGTTAATTCCCCATCAAGTGAATTTGACCTTTGTAATAGAGCTGCACCCAAACCTATATTACTAGCATCCGTTCTCACAATGAATTCTTTACTCAAGTCAGGCAATTTCAAAATAGGCCTGCTTGTGAGCTTTCCTTCAACTCTTGGTAGGCTAATTCACACTGCACTGACCAAGTAATTCTATCAGGATTTCCTTTGCGCGTTAAATCAGTCAATGGAGCACATATGGAGTTAAAGTTTTTAATATACTTTTGGTAGAAACCACATAATGAGACAAAAGATCGCACATCTTTCTTTGTCTGTGGTCTTGGTGCTCTTTTCAACTTCTCCAGGTTCTTGGGATCAGGGGTCATGTTTCCCTGATGTACTGTGTGTCCCAAGAATTCCAGCTCTTTACATCCAACACAGCATTTCGTCGGTCTAGCTGTCAAATTTGTCTCTCTAAGTCGATTAAACAACATATCCAGAGAGATAATTGTTCCTCAAATGTTTCAGTCGCTATGAGAATATCATCCATGAAGTTGGTGATGCATGGATTATTCAGGGGATCCAGTAACTTTTTCATCATCCTCGAAAACACACTCGGTGCATTTTTCAGCCCGAATGGCAACATGTTAAATTCATAATGTCCTTCCGAGGTGCTAAAGGCTAAATAAAGTCTAACCTCCGGCTTTACTGGAATCTGATAGTAGCCTTTGCTCAGATCCACTTTAGAGAAATATTTAGCTTTATTCAGCCTGGCAAACAGCTGATTTGTATCAGGTAATGGATCCACCTGACCTTCTGTGACAGCATTCAGTTTCCTGTAATCTATACACAGTCTATGTTCTCCAGAGGGTTTTCTTAACAGAACCACACTGTAGGTGTAGGGAGATTCACTGTGCGAGATAATTCCTTCTCTTAACAGATAATCTATCTCCTCCTTCAAAGCTTGTTCTTTAGCGAACGGAATCGAATAGGCTCTCATACAGACTGGTGTTGGGTCTATGAGTTTCATATCATATTCTAATAAATTTGTATGCCGCGGTCGGTCCGTTAACACATCTGTATGATCATTCAGAACCTGTTGAACCCGCTCCCTCTGATTTTTCGTTAAGTGTGTACTGATTTTTACCTGTGCAGCGGTCTCACAGGGATGTAAAGGATATTCATGAGAAGTGAGTGGTTCCTTTTTCATTTCCATTGCAACAGACAAGGTCAGTAGGTGTGTCTCCTCCTGGTTTTCTCTATCCAGATATTTTTTCAGGAGATTCACATGATAGATTTTCTCTTTCCCCTTCTTATCTATCTTATAATTTGTTCTAGACACCTTCTCTAGAACTGTATATGGACCTTGCCATCCAATTTGCAATTTATTATGGCTGCCAGGCAGTAGTAGAAGCACCTTCTCTCCCACAGCTAATTCTCTGTCCTTCGCTTTCTTATTGTAATAGGCAGCATGCTTTTTCCTGGCTTGTCTCAAATTTTCATTGGCAAGTTTCCAGCCAGTTTTAAGACGAGTGGTCAGCTCGTTCACATATTGATATGATGAGGTAATATTTTCTTCTGCATTTTCATCGGTCCATGTCCTTAACAAGGTTACATATGGACTTTTAAATTTACAAACTTATTTTTCATGGCACATGTCAGGTCCTTAACATTGGAAGCCTTGTAATGAGGACGTTTTTGCCTTGTATCATGACTTACAAATCGTCCACTGCCAATTCTTTTCTGGGGTTTTTCTCCCCACTTAAAATTCCTTGTGAGAGATCTTCTCTCTCTTTTATCTTCCTGGGGTAAAACATCTCTTTGTACTCGCTGCATAGTGGCCATGTTAACACATTTAAGTGAAGACTGTGTGTGAAAGGGGGGTTCCCATTCCACTTGGTCTACATTATTATAATTATTTTCATGTTCAGGCCTAAATTTGCCCCGTGGCGTTACTAGGTCCTGAGTATTATTTGCCCCTCGTGTGGGTTTTCCCTTTTTAATTTCCGGCCCAGGTTTGCCATAATGCTTCTCTTGCATTTGGTTATTATTTTTCCACCCTGTGGAATTTTTCTTGTTGCACTGGTCGCAGGCCTCGACAAATTTTCTGATGTCTTCAACCACTCCTGGCCAGTAATAAGTCATAGATGTCCTTAAACAGGTGCGACCCATCCGCAGATGTCCACCGTCTAGAACATGTGTTTGTCTCATAACTCGTTTCATATATTTCGAGGGCACGACCAACTGTCCACACCCGTATGATCCTGCTTTATCCGCCCTGTAAAGTAGTCCATCATCCAAATAGAATTCTCCTTTTCTAGGAGGGGTATGGAGTTTTTGGAGTTTCTCAAAACACGGCTTCAGTGATCTATCTTTAGCCTGTGCCTTCCTCATCTCATCTGGATGGGTATTTATGGGATTATCCTCCTCCTTTTTAGACTGTGATCTGGTCTGCACTGTTGCCATGATCATAGGTCTCTTGGGATTCCCAAAGAAGACATATCTACACCCCAATATCAGAGGGTAGATTGGTTCATTTATCACTGCTGCTTTGATGATTCCTTCCACATATCGCGTTTTCACATTTATCCTGGCGATGGGAAGTGTCATGGTCGCTACGTCCTTGGTTGCAGCTTGAATCTCCACTGTTTCTGTGGTGTATTGATCGGCCTACACCAGGTGAGAACTCACAACTGAATCATAATCTAATCCAGTATCACACAAACACCTTATAGTGACTCCATTGCATGTTACATCTTCACACACTGGGGGGTGGTAAGGTTCCTGTTGTTCAGTAGGGTTGACCTGGAATTTATAGTCACTTTTCTCGGTAAGCATTTGTCTTCTCGCGTTGGTATCGAATGCAGTTAAGTTTGAGCTGTGGTCGTTTTGCGCTGGACTGCGCATGACTTGTCTTGCTTCTTTGTCGATCGGTTTCCGCCCACCACTAGTGGGAGTGAGCGATTTGGAATGGCGAAAGAGATGCCTCGTTGAAGAGGGGATCTCCGTTATTTTTGTTCTGTCAGGGATGTGTAGTCCTCTTAATGGATATTTCGTTTATTCGGGATAATACCTCTAGTGTATTTGCACATGTCGGGAGGCGTGATATTTCTGTGTATTTCATGAAAGCAAGGTAAATTGACTCTTTCATTAACTCTATTGATTTTGGGTCGTGAGCGATTTCGATTCATAGCCTGTCTGCGAAAGTCGTCGTCACGAGATGTTTTTTTTCCCAGCTCACATGTCGCTGCATTGTACTGCATCGGTTGATGCAGGTACCAAGGACCATTACTTGCTACTTTGTTAAATGAACTAGGTTTGGAAAACCTTTATTATCTAGAGGATATTTTTGAGGACATTATTTATACTTCGGCAGACGTGTCTGTCTTGCTGAAGTCAAACTAAGGAGAGTGAACTGATCTCATACATCTGGTTATCTCCTGGCTGTTATAGAAAAGGATGGAGTTTCCACCTGACTACATTTACAGCACTATGAAATATAACATGCATCTGACTCATCATTGTAATGCTGTCTACCGTCTATTGCTGTATTGAATGTTGCTGTGATAATGACTGTTTGATGTGCCTACACATTTGCGTAACCATTTTGTCACTGTGGCGTCCACAATAAATAATGAAGAAAAACGTCAACGGCTGTTTCAAGAATCATTGACTTTATACGTCGTGAGTTTACTGACGTCCTATGTGGATTGCCCTGTTATTGTTGCATGAACATTGTTTTGACTGAACACATCTACACACTACACAAAACCAGACATGCGGATACCATCCATCATCATATGGCATCACGCATCATTTGGTGGCCATAAGCTGGTTTGATTCTGGTACCAGCAAACACGGGGTCCCTTACCCACTTCATTTTCAACAAGAATTCATCAGCATCCTTCAAGAAATTAACATTCTTCAATACAGTCAACATCTTCAAAATTTTCAAAGTACTCGGCGTTGCCCGGTAAAAGTCAAAATTTCAATTTTTTGACGGAAACAAGAATTTGACAGTACCCGGCGGTGTTACATGTTGCCGGATAACTCGGACTGCTGTTATCTTTTACGCAAGTCAAGCAAGTTGCTGCTGTCAAGGTTCCAGTGCTGTCGTTTTTTGAGAAGGTCAAGTGCCGGTTGAAACGGGTTGTTTTCTGAAGAAGGCCAAGTACCGATTTCCATCAACTTACTTTTGGATTAGAAGGTCAAGTGCCGAAACAACTCAACACACAGTATTTCAGAAGCTCTTGTACCATCGTGTTAGCAGTGGAAGCAGTTCAGATGTGCCATCATCGTTGGAGCTTCGCTCTTTAGGACGTTGATTGACATCCGTTTTTCTGCTGTTCTACGATTGGAAGCCTATAAGTTAAGTGGCCTGTTTGTATGTAAACTGTGCCCTTATACTTCTGCTGAGTCTTCTGTGTATCATCTCATTCTATATGTTTTATGTTTATATGTTATTTGTATATTTATATGTTTATATTTCAGCGGGTTCTCGGTTGGGTGGTGTCTCCGTTAGATTATGCCACGTCATAGAGGTCGTCTATTGTGAGCGTTTTCTGTAAGGTTTGCAAATTTCCAATACTGGAATTTGCTAAGCGACTTCTGTTGCTATTTATGTTAGCTGTGATGACATGTTTTAATATTGTTTTCGTTATTATTTCGCATTCTTTAGTTTTGTTTTGATTTGTTTGTATTTGTTAGCCTACTCTTGTCTATAATTTAGTTTCATACAACATTTTTGTTTATACACTGTGGTGTCATGTATTTTGTTTAATTCTATCGCAGATATCGTCACATTTTTTGTGATATTTCATTAATTTCTGCTTTATTTTTAGTTGATTTCTGCGAAAGTTTTTGTATTGTTGCTGATCTTTGTTATTGTTTACATTGTTATTGTTTACATTGTTTGTATTGTTTACATTTTCAATGTTTACATTCTGCATGTGTTTACATAGTCATTGTTTACAGTTATAGTAATTAGTTAATGGGCTATGCTAATGCACTGTTACTACTACACTGATGATAAATGAATGATGAATAGTGTCGTGCACTATTGAATGAGAAGTGCACTTATGATCAAGAATTGAGTGCTGATATTTCATATACAAGTTCTTTGATTGGAGACTTGTTTCCCACAGAGACTGGGATAATATAATGTGATGTGAATATACAAGTGCTTAATTAAGACTTGTTACACTTAGGTTTGAAATAAATTAGTTAATTTTTTCAGGTTTTGGACTCATATGTTAGACAACATGTCTACATTTGAGCACTTTATTGAGCAGGGTAAATTGCTTGGGAAGACTGGTGATAAGTTAGAAGAATTTGCAACTGCTCGATATGATAAAGCAATGGAAGCTGAACAAAAGAAACTGCAGATGCAGGGAAAAAAAAGATTCCAAATGGAAATGGAAAAACAAAAAAGGGAATCAGAAGCTGAGGAGAGAAAACTCCAGCTACAGCTAGAAGCTGAAAGACTTCAAAAAGAGGCTGAGAATAAAAGACTTGAAAAAAGAGGCTGAGAATAAAAGACTTGAAAAAGAGGCTGAAAATAAAAGACTTGAAAAAGAGGCTGAAAATAAAAGACTTGAAAAAGAGGCTGAGAATAAAAGACTTGAAAAAGAGGCTGAAAATAAAAGACTTGAAAAAGAAGCTGAAAATGAAAGACTTCAAAAAGAGGCTCAGGCTGAGGAAAGAAGATTACAGAGAGAGTCTGATGAGAGGAAAGAGAAAGCAAAAATGGAACATGAAGAAAAGGTCTTAGCTTTAGAGTTGGAAAAATTGAAATTGACAAGCATGAGTAATGGTAATGATTCAAACAAGGGTTCATCTTCTGGTAAGGCTAATAATGATACTTTTAAGATTAAGTTACCAACATTTAGTCCTTCCAGCGATGATCATAATGTTCTATCTGGACAGATTTGAACAAGCATGTACAGCTCATAACATAGACAAAGCAAAATATGTTTATCAGTTATCAGGGATACTGACAGGTAAAGCTCTAAGTATATTAAATATGGTGGATGAACCTGACAAGAACAATTATGAGGTTGTCAGGGCCGCTTTGTTAAAGAAATATCAGCTTAACGAAGACGGCTATCGTCTACAATTTAAAAACATGTTACCTGAAAATGGAGTTGAATTCTCCGAGTTTATTGCAAGAATACGCATTACTTTCTCACGATGGGTTGAACTATCTAAGACGGAAAAAAACTTATGAAGGACTTATGGACTTAATACTTAGAGACAAAGTCATGTCGTCTGTCAATGAGTCTTTCCTTGCTTTCCTTCATGAACGTAAACCTAAAACAATAAAAGAAATGGAAGATTTCTGTTGCCAATACGTAACTGCGCACCCACACATAACCATGGGTAACTCTAAGGTGAAAGAAGGTTTACCAGTTGCTTCGGCAGCTCCGTATGGTCAAAAACTTTGCTCGTAGATCCCAACAAAATTTTGATAGAAAGAGTAGCGGTAATTTTCTGTCAAAATCATGGAAATCAATTTCATGGTGATTCTTCTTCGAAGAATTGGAGACAACCTGATAGTACTCGTTACTATCACCCTAATAATTATAAGCATTTCAAAAGAGGATATGGTAATAGAGGTTATTCCTGCCGAAGACCTCAGAACCAAACAAATAGATGTTCGCATCAATGTGAACATGATAGTAATCGTGGAAACTGGAATTCGAACCAGTATAACAATTACAATAGAGACAATAATAACTGCAGAGATAATAATAACTCTGATAACTTCAGAGGTAATAATAGTCGGGGTAGATCTCAACACAAAAAAAAGAGATATCAGCAGGCTAATGCTGTACAACAGGAAACTGAGGGAGCCTGTAATCATGTTGTTGATAGTAAAAAACTTTGACGCGCTGTCACTAGTTCTGCTTTTGACTTTGAGAGAGCAAACAAATGCCCCCAATGCAGTACTTTATTCGAACCGGGTACCATAACTACTTTGAGTTGTGGTCACCCACTTCCCGCTCTTCCTGCTGCTGTTGCGCATGACGGGAGGGGTTCTTTAATTCTACATAAGGGTCTTGTTAATGATACTCCGGTCTCACTACTTTTCGATTCCGGATGCACCACTATCGGTGTTAGACAATCGCTTGTAGATCCATCTTGTGCTACAGGAAGGGTTATTAAATGTGTCACATTTGGCGGCACTCTAGAAAAATATCCTACTGCTGTAATTCGCATTGCCACTCCTTTCTTTACTGGAGATGTGCATGCTTGTCTCTTACCTAATCCTATTGCGGACCTTATTATTGGTCGTATTCACGGAGTTAGGGAGTGTACCCCACAGCAGATTGCTGCTTGGAAAGATAATAACATGCAAGCTACAAATGCAGTAGTTACAAGAGCACAAGCTCTACAAACACCCGAAACTTCACTGAATAGTGATAATGAAGTTGATAGCCAAGATAGTCACTTAGTAATCACTCGTGACTCTTTCATAAAATTGCAAGAAGAAGATTCTTCTTTAAAAAAATTCTTCGTTCTTGCGAAGAAAGGTGATCCGAATCAGGATACAAATAGAAAATCTTGGATTGCAATGAGAAACGGCGTACTTGTACGTACGTATGGTACAAGATTCGACTACGTCGGCACATTCGCAAATTCTTGTTCCCAAGAGCATGAGAGTCCAAATATTGCAACATGCTCATGACTCGCAATGTGCTGGACATATGGGTTTTGCCCGTACGAAGTCGAGAGTCCTTGCGGCTTTCTTTTGGCCTTTTGTCAATAAGGACATTCGTATTTACTGCCGATCATGCAAGGTATGTCAGGAGGTCAAATCTAGAGGACCACGACATGCTGCGCCTATCCAGGCTGCTGACATTCCTATTCGGCCGTTTCAGAAAATGGCCATAGATATTATTGGCCCTTTTAAGGTCAAGTCGGCCAGAGGACATCAGTTTATCCTTACATGTGTCGATATGTGCACACGTTGGCCAGAGGCTATTCCTCTTAAGAGCATATCTACTACAGATATCGCAGATGCTCTTTGGTTGATATTTTCTCGCTTGGGGTTCCCCAGAGAAATATTGTCAGACCATGGCACTCAACTCATATCTGACACTATGTCACAGGTAATGTCTACCTTACATATTGAACGATCTCTCAGTAGTATCTACCATCCTATGTCTAATGGGTTAGTTGAGCGTCTGAATAGAACGCTCAAGACTTTGCTTGGTAAGATAACTGAAGATCATCCTCAAGATTGGGACAGGGTTTTACCCGCGGCTCTCTTTGCCTATAGAGAAGTCCCTAATGAACACACAGGATTTTCTCCCTTCGAACTTGTCTTTGGCGCGCGTCCACGCGGCCCTATGTCTTTATTACACGATCTCATCACTGCCGATGATATTAGCGATGAAACTCAATCCTCATATGAGTATGTCATTGCTCTTAGACAAAAGATCATTGAGGCATGTAAGCTAGCAACTGCTTCATCAGAAATTGCTAAAGAGAAGGCAAGGCAGTTTGCTAACAAGAATAGATGTCTACGACAACTTTGTCCAGGTGACAAAGCATTCGTCCCTACTCCCCAGTAGGGAAAATAGACTTCTTATTGCATGGAAAGGTCCGTATGCAATAGTCTCTCGGATTTCCGATGTTGACTATGTGGTCGATATTGATGGAAAGCATAAAACTTTCCACATAAACATGCTTTCGGAATTTCACGAACGTCCGGACTATTTGCTGCCTATTTTCCAGGCAACGGATGATGCTCCTGCACCTCACGGTCATTATTCATCCCTGTCTGTCATTCAGGATGAGGAAGCTACCTTCTCTGATGTCAACCTTCCCCTTCCAGTGGTTCCATTACATTCCACGGAATCTTGGAAAAACGTTTCTGTTTCTCCTAATCTTTCTGGTGACGAACATCGACGAGACTTGTCGATGTTACAAACATTTCAGGATGTTCTCACTGACATTCCTGGACACACAGATGTCATAGAACATGACATAATTCTTACCGACAATAATCCAATTAGGGTTAGGCCGTATCCTATTCCTATACACTTTCAGTCGCAAGTGGAAAAGGAATTGGATGAAATGATTCAATTAAATATAATTGAACCATCGACTTCACCATATTCTTCTTCCATGGTTATTGTCCGGAAGAAGGATAAGAACATACGAATTTGCGTTGATTATCGCAAATTGAATCAGGTCACAAAGTTCGACGCTGAACCGATGCCTTTGTTAGAAGATCTACTGATTAGACTTTCTAATTCTAGATTCTTCACTAAACTTGACTTGTCTAAAGGTTATTGGCAAGTGCCTTTAGCAGAGCATGCCAAACCTCTTACTGCTTTTTCTACACCTAGGGGTCTATTTCAATGGAATGTTATGCCTTTTGGTCTCATGAACGCCCCTGCCACTTTCGTTCGCATGATGCGTCGAATTCTGTCACATCGTTCGGATGTCATCGCATACTTAGATGACATCTGTCTCTTCAGTGATACCTGGGAAGATCACTATTTAGGGTTATATGACTTACTGTCCACTCTACGTGAGAATAATTTGACAAACCTTCTAAAGCTTTTGTTGGTTTTGGTGAAATCTCTTTCCTGGGTCATCGTGTTGGTCATGGTCTCTTGAAGACAGAAGACCACAATACTTCCAAAATACTGAACATCTCTGTTCCTAAAACGAAGAAACAAGTTAGGACTCTCTTAGGTTTAATTCAATTTTATGGGAGATTTATTCCAAATTTATCTTCGATCATGGCACCTCTATCAACATTGTTGAAGAAAGGTTCGCCTAATCTGGTCCGTTGGTCTGAAGAATGCCAATCTTCACTAGACCAAATCAAGAATATATTTTCTTCTCCTCCCATAATGAAATTACGTACACTTGCTAGGACTTTTGTTCTTCGGAGTGATGCTTCATCCACTGGGATTGGAGCAGCACTGATGCAAGAATATGCAACTACTCTGCATCCTGTTATGTACATTTCTAGAAAACTAAATGCGGCAGAGAGGAACTACTCGGTTTTAGACCGTGAGTTGTTAGCGATGGTTTGGTCAATTCTAAAGCTACAAAGATTCCTCCTGGGCGCACATTTCATTCTAGAGACTGATCAGAAAGCTCTGCAGCTATTCAGACTAAGAATTTGAAGAGTTCGAGATCCACTCGATATGCTATAGCTCTTCAACCTTTTCACTTCACGGTACGAGCTATCCGTGGTGCGGATAATGTGATGGCTGACATTTTGTCTAGATGCCCACATGACTCCAACTAATACTTCTGTCCTATATTTCCATATATTACAGAGTCATAACACACCTATATTTCTACAATAGATTAGCACATCTGTACTTACTTTATATGTACACACTATCGTGCTTTGTTGTCATCTTCTTCTGTTCGTTTTTTTAAGATGATAGAGGAGGACTGAGTAGTTAATATAAGGGCCGTTAGTTTACTAAACAGCCACAATTATTAATAATGTATTGTACCTTATGAAGCATATTAGTTATTAATTAGCATTATATTGCTTGTACTTTCTCAGAATGTCATTGTTGAGCTGAGGACTTACCTTACGAGTTCTAGATTGTGTACTTACCCTCGGAATACCAGAGCATATGTCCTGGATCGTCATGTAGTTTAACTTTACTATGTACTTATGTCATTACATGTCAAAGAATGTACTATTTAAATTTTCCTATCAGATTTGTACATCCATTTTTAAAGACAATATTAGAGTATGCTGTTTAATGATGATTATAGTAACTTGCATACGTATATTGTGATTACATGCTAACGTGATGTGTGTTGGTGACACCTCCCCGATGTGAATATTTTTTGAGACATATTTATTTTTCTGTTGAGGTATATCCTCACCAGACACTCTATAATTAGCCTATTGTTTGGCAATTTAGTTAATTATCAGCGCATAATTCGTGCGTTTTGAGCCGCTTATCGCTTGCTCTTTGATATTGACGGAGGAGGTGGTGATATGTTGCGTGATAAATTCTCGCAACATCGTTTTATTTCAATATCTGTGTTATAACGCAAGGGCAACAACTGCTTGAAATTTATAGTCACTTTTCTCGGTAAGCATTTGTCTTCTCGCGTTGGTATCGAATGCAGTTAAGTTTTGAGCTGTGGTCATTTTGCGCTGGACTGCGCATGACTTGTCTTGCTTTTTGGTCGATCGGTTTCCGCCCACCACTAGTGGAGTGAGCGATTTGGAATGGCGAAAGAGATGCCTCGTTGCAGAGGGGATCTCCGCTATTTTTTGTTCTGTCAGGGATGTGTAGTCCTCTTAATGGATATTTCGTTTATTCGAGATAATACCTCTAGTGTATTTGCACATGCCGGGAGGCGTGATATTTCTGTGTATTTCATGAAAGCAAGGTAAATTGACTCTTTCATTAACTCTATTGATTTTGGGTCGTGAGCGATTTCGATTCATAGCCTGTCTGCGAAAGTCGTCGTCACGAGATGTTTTTTCCCAGCTCACATGTCGCTGCATTGTACTGCATCGGTTGATGCAGGTACCAAGGACCATTACTTGCTACTTTGTTAAATGAACTAGGTTGGAAAACCTTTATTATCTAGAGGATATTTTTGAGGACATTATTTATACTTCGGCAGACGTGTCTGTCTTGCTGAAGTCAAACTAAGGAGAGTGAACTGATCTCATACATCTGGTTATCTCCTGGCTGTTATAGAAAAGGATGGAGTTTTCCACCTGACTACATTTACAGCACTATGAAATATAACATGCATCTGACTCATCATTGTAATGCTGTCTACCGTTTATTGCTGTATTGAATGTTGCTGTGATAATGACTGTTTGATGTGCCTACACATTTGCGTAACCATTTTGTCACTGTGGCGTCCACAATAAATAATGAAGAAAAACGTCAACGGCTGTTTCAAGACTCATTGACTTTATACGTCGTGAGTTTACTGACGTCCTATGTGGATTGCCCTGTTATTGTTGCATGAACATTGTTTTGACTGAACACATCTACACACTACACAAAACCAGACATGCGGATGCCATCCATCATCATATGGCATCACGCATCACTGGTGCTTACCTTTGTTCTGTTCTCTATGGTCAAGCCTATTAAAGTTTTGTGGAGCCTTAAAATTGTCTACCTGTTTCTTTTTATTACCAACTACCTCTGCTTGGGCTGCCTGATACCTCTCAGCGACATTGAGTAAATCACCCAGCCTCTCTGCATCTTGTTCCATGAGAAACATTCTCAGGTCTGGAGCCATGGACTCTCTTAGCTGCTCAATAAGGATCATTTCCTTAAGATCTTGGGTTTTCCCCAGAGCAGTCAATTTTTCCAAGTAGGTCTCTAACCGTGCAGAGAACTGGTGATAGGTCTCACCCGACAGTAGTTTGGCATTCCTAAATTTTTTTCTATAAAATTCTCTGTTCTTTTCATATCTTAACAAAAGAGCCTGCTTTAACATGTCATAATTGTCTTGGTCATCTCTGCTCATCTTGGCAAAAACTTCATAAGCCGTTCCCCTAAGACCCTGGGATAACTTGAGGCTCCACCGCTCTCTCTCTAACCCATATGTAGTAGCCAAAAGCTTAAATCTACTTAAATACCCTTCTATGTCATCATCTTTCTCAACAAAATGGTCTACATGAAAACCCATAGCTGAGGTTGAGGCTCCCTGACTAGCAGTGGCATGTGAGGCAAAGGGGCTGGCACCATTTTCAAGAGCATGGCCTTGAAATTCCAACTCTCTTAGTCGTAGCTCGTGCTCCCTTTGTAACCTCTTCTCCTCCTTTTCTGCTTCCCTCTCTGCAGTTTGTCTCTTCTCTTTCTGCAGCTAATTTTTTTTCTTCTCTTTCTGTATCTTTTCTTCTTTCCTCTGCTTCTCTTTCAGCAGCCTGTATCTTTTCTTCGGCCTCCAACTTCTTCTCTTCATACTGGAGCCTTTTAATATCTGCCTCCCTATCTGCCTCCAATGCCCTAGCCTCCATGTCAGCCTCAATCTGCAGCCTCTTAAGTTCTTTGTCAGCCTCTAACCTTCTTTCTGCTTCTAACTTCCTGTCTTCCCTATCTCGTTCAATAAATTTGTCACATTCTGAAGTTACATACTGGACCAGCTCTGGTCCATCCATGCCCATCTCTTTAGCAGTCTGCACAGCGGCAGATCTGAACTTGGCTAAATCAGCCATTCTAACTCAAGCAGGTCTAATAAGGTTCTAAGACAATCTTAAACTTAACTAAAATAAATACCAACTATAATTAACTAATTACTACTGGCTGTGAAAACCTATCACTGTAAATCTCCTCTTAATTATTTTTATCTTCTTAGGGGGTGTTCCTAACCTCTACTAACACTAGTAATACAATCTTGAATTTATATACTACTGCTAATTTTTATTCCTGGAGTTAGTTAATATATGCTGTATGAGATTCCTATTTCAAACATTCATCTATATATGCCAAATTCAAATCTCGGACTTAGAGACCCCAATATTTGTGGTGGGTTTTGATGTTAAGAAGAATGGTGTGCGTATAGTTGTACTTGAGTGAGATTAACTGTGAAGGTCTCTGAGGTAAACAATGGACAACTGTGTTACAGAGTACCTTTCTTGTTACCACCCTACGATCTCACTCTAAGTTATATTCTTTATTGACTAGCGTGACTGAAAGCTACATAAAGTGTCTAGGGTATTGTAAGAGTGTTGTTAACGAATGTCAATACAAAAACATATACAAACATATACTAATTACTATGATAAACTCAACTAACTCCAGCTGTTAAATTTTATATTTAAAATTTCTTTTGTTAAACTTTATTGGTCCTGAGCCTAAAGTTGTTTTGGTCAGGACTTCAGTTCAATGAGAATCAATTTAGATGGATAGATATATTTACAAATATATATAAAGATATTTACATACAACAGACAATATGTCCATAGTACATTGTTACAAATTTTCAAGTTGATATTAATTACTCTATTTAACTACTGGTACTAAAAGGCATGTTGGGGATTATCATCATCCCAATGTTCTTTTGTTTCACCAGGATTGTTTATGTTAATCTTTTGGAGGAACGTTTTTGTCTATACAGGAGATTTTTCTTTAGTCGTGATAAGTTGTCCCAGGCCAGATATTGCACTTATCTGGATCCTGGAATCACAGCAGTTGTAGTTGGTTTGGCCAAACACTTCAGTCTCCTCTGGTCTTGAACTTCTTTAATACCAGCAGGTACCAGAGACTCTTAGAAATCGTACTGAATTTCTCTATCATCGAGTACTAGCACCAGACAAGTGCCAGCAGGAACCCCTGTCAATGCAAGTTATGGTTCTGTCTTAATATCAAACTAATTCCTCCTAATTTACATGTAAAGATACATTCAATACAAAAGAACATGGTCAGCTCTCTCTCTGACAACCCTGCTTCTCCACTTTATTTTGATGGAACAAATGGTACCAGTTTTCTTTTCTCTTCCCTAATTGATGCTACGCCTCTGTCATTCCTGCAGTAATCTTTTCCATGCAATAAGATAGGTGTAATGTTCCTGTATGACCATCATATATATAGTCCTGTAGTCTTAAGCTTCCTTGATAGTCCCTTATATGATGAAGCAACATCTAGGCTATGCCTAAGTCTGCCATGGAACCATTTAATTACAATCTTTTACATGGCCTTTTCTTTTTTCACACAACCCTTTTTTAATTAAAAAGTCAATAAAATCAATCTTACCACATATCAAGGAAATATAAACAAGTAATGATGAATTAGGCAATAGAATATGGCACACTTTCCTCACTGCCTCTGTTCAGACTGCTTTCTGTTGTTAGTTAGTTTAAAACAAAGCACAAGTCTGCTCATCGCTGCTTGTTCCTCATAATATTTTGAAAAAATGGCAGCGAGCAGCCTACTATTTCGTTAAAGTAAAAGGCTTTGGCCAATGAGACCAAGCATCTCTTTTTTTTTGAATGAAACTTTATTTTTAAAAAAATATCTCAAACCTCTATGTGTTACTATTACCAACTAGATTTGTATATTTAGGTTAGCCAATAATATTTCGGCTTCCTTCAAATTTCATCCAATCCACTTCATCGTACTATCTTAGCCTTTCTTTCACCTAATTTTTTTCCTAAAAAAATATGCTATCCAATCTAAGCAGACATGACTTGACCTGACAGTATCTCCGATTCTCTATGTATTATTACAGCAGACATTCAAAAATCCGGCAACCTCCGGACCTGAGGAGTGCCGGATTTTTTAAAATGCCGGATTTTTTATGGTTATATATTCTGTATATATTTAACAGAAAATGACTACCTGTACACTTTATCCTACGATCGACAATGCACGATGTTTACGTTTTACACCACTTCTTTTATTTGCTGAATCCATAATGGGGCTAAACAGCAGCAAATAAATGATAAAATGAAAAGGAATGAGCAGGAATGCCTGTTAACACGTGCAAGCAAGACCCAACAGCTGCATCGAAACATAAACTGCTCCAGAAAACAGTGGCGCGCCAACGCGGTAAATTTAAAAATGCGCTCCGAAATCCATGCCGGAAATCTGAAGGAACCGGATTATCGATGGCCAGATTTTTGAATGTCAACTGTACCAATATTTGATTATTTAATGGACTATTTAGATAACTAACAACATATTCTTGGTCAGCAAGTCTTCAGGTACACTAATATATGATTTTTATGGGGCTAAGTGGCTTGGTTCAAAATTCCATCTTTTTTTCTATGTTAGTTGTTTATTTTTAAACTACCTCCTGTTCAATTCTTTTTCCATGTACTTTCAAGCTAAATACGAGACTCTCTCGTAATACACGAGAATTACGTCATTCGCATCAAGAGCTAAGCGTGTTTTCATGATCGTAGTGTCCACATTTTCTAACGTTTACATCGTAATTTGAAAACCGCCTATGGGCAAGGCTAGCAAGTTGGTTTTATTTTTAGAAACAATGTGAGACGTGATTTGCGTTGGTTATCTATCCGTCCCCCTCCCTTCCACAATGTATTCTAGGCAAATACTTCATTGAACTTGGACAAGTGGTACGTTTGTCTCAAGGACGAATTTGAAAAATAGGGTACGCTTTTTGGTTCGGCCAATGCGTTATCAATTAATACGCTGAAGGCGTAGGCGACGACTACACTTCTCGCCGAAAATTTGTAGTACTATCCTATCTTTGACTTTATGCACTATACTGTTATATTCTAATTTAGATATTGTATTTAGAAGTTCACCACAAGTGTCATGACCTCTGACTTCTTTAGATTGATGTTCAAGCCTACCTGCTGGCTATACTTATTAAGTCTATCCGTTTTTTCCTGGATGTGTTGATGTGAATGTGCTAGTAGTGCAATGTCATCTGCATATTCCAGATCTTCCAATGTAGAAAATGTAGTCCATCTTATTCCTCTTGGACTGCCCTCTGTTGTCTGGCGCATCACCCAGTCTATGACTGTTAAAAATAGAGTGGTTGATAAGGAAGCATTAGTTCTTAAAAAAGAAATGTCATCAGTTACATCCCCTGTGCTGGGAGCGAACCAGGTACCTTTGGAATTAGAGGCGAACACCATACTTCTGAGTCATTGCGACCTGCATTAACTTTTATTTAACTAAGATAAAAACCTGATTTTTTTTATATTTGTCGCGTTTCAAATAGATGACGATCAAAATCACTACGTTCCGCTCATCGTAGAGAATTCTAACTTCGCATGCAGTTCAGGTTCTTGGTACATTTTCATCGGTTAATTTTCGACCAGCTTTATTTGTCGATGTTTATATATATATATATATATATATATATATATATATATATATATATATATATATATATATATATATATATATATATATATATATATATATATATATATATATATATATATATATATATATATATATATATATATATATATATATCATCATCATCTCAACCCATAACCCGTCATGGGTCGTAGGGGTGCCATGGTGGAAGCATCAGCAGACAGGGTCCTCCACTGCTCTCTATTCTCAGCAATGCGTACAAGTGTGGAGAAACCGTGTCCTGCCCATTCTTTGATGTTATCAGCCCAGGATTTTCTTTGCCTTCCTCTTCTCCGTTTACCTTCGACTGTTCCCTGGAGGATCGTTTTCGAAAGGGAGTCATGACGAGTTACATGCCCAAACCAGGCAAGCTTTCGACGTTTCACTATTGACAAAAGTGGTTCTTGATGGCCTGCATAGGTGTTTATCTTCTCTCTAACATAGACATTTGTTTTGTGCTCTTTATAGCAAATGCGCAACATTCTTCTGTAACATTTATGCTCGAAAGCCTGAATCCTTCGCTCCGTATCTGCAGTGAGTGTCCAGCCCTCACACCCATACAAGAGAATAGATAATACAAGTGATTTGTATAATTTGATCTTCACAGGAAAACTGATGTTACTTTTCCAGATCACATTCAACCTTGTCATATATATATATATATATATATATATATATATATATATATATATATATATATATATATATATATATATATATATATATATATATATATATATATATACATACATTTATCTTCTAGCAATATAAGTGCTTGATTAAATATTACAGAAGAGTAATTTAAATATACCTGTCACAAAAAGTAGGGGATATTGAATTTAAAAGTTATCCAAAGACAATTTATTTCAAATTAGTTCATTTATTCCTTCGTACAAGTAAACTTGAGCATCATAACAAGACATTTGCGGTATAAGAAGTGTTATGGCTTTACTAACATGATTTTAGTCGCACTGGCAACCAAGGTGGGGTAGGTACTTCATTTTCACAAAAATATTCCAATATTTCTAAAAACGTGTAGGGCCCCCGTTTGCCGCTAAACATGCATTGCAACGACGTCTCATACTGCAAATAAGCCTTCTGATGTTGTCTTGAGGAATTCTCTGCCACTCCTGCTGAAGGGCCTGGGCTAACTGCTGAAGAGTCTATGGAGCGGCTATACGTTGTTGGACGCGTCTATTCAGGAGGACCCACAAATGCTCAATAGGAGACAGGTCGGGGGACATCGGCGGCCACGGTAACGTTCGGATATGCTGCATCTGACGGTGATCTTGGACGACGCGAGCACGGTGAGGACGTGCATTGTCATCCTGGAAGATGAAATCTGGTCCGTGCCGTTGAGCAAATGGCACAACAATAGGCTCGATGATGTTGTCACGGTAGTAGAGCCCTGTGATATTGACCTGGCATATGTGAAGATCGGTCCTGTCATTCATAAAGATGCCTGCCCACACCATTACACTGCCACCTCCATAACGGTTGTGTGCAACAGTTGCAGGAGGCTGGTAATGCTCACCTCGCCGTCGCCAGACACGTATTCGACGATCACGAAAATTCAAAACGAAACGGGACTCATCAGAAAACATCACTGATGCCCACTGTTGATTGGTCCACCGATGATGACGTTGGCACCAATCCAATCTTGCTCGTCTGTGTTGTGGTGACATGGGCAAAGCTACAAACGGTCTGCGTGAGGCCAGTTGCACTTGGTGCAAACGGTTTCGTACTGTCTGAGTTGAGACCCGGATCCCAGTGGTCTGTTGAAGGTGTTGCTAAAGTCTAGTAGCATTTAGAGTCCGAGTTCTGAGGGCCTGAGTAACAAGAAGTTGATCTTGGCGGCGTGTAGTGACTCTTGGCGGCCAGTCCGAGGCAGATCAGCCACTGTGTGGAAATTTTGATACTTGTTCCACAGTCTGCTGACAACTGACTGTGAAACATTGAGGTTCTGAGCAGCATCCACTTGCTGACTTCCGGTTTGCAACATGCCTATGCCTATCCATCTCTGCTGTTCTGTCAAACGTTCCATGACGAAGACAAGAAATTTTATCTGTTGCAGAGTCTTTTTATACCTGTCCATAGTGAGTAGTGTTCATCAAACCCGAGATTCACGCATTTTTGTGAAAAAGAATAATGTGTGAACTTTACGGATGGGCCCCACCTCTGTTCTTGGGATTGGCTTACTCATCACGAGTCACCAGGTCAACATGATATTGCACGTGAGAGTGGAGACGAGCGTGCTCGATATGTCCGTACAACCATTAAAATACGAAATCCACTCTTTTGTAAAATAATACATACCATCTTAAAATATCCCCTACTTTTTGTGACCAGTATACATAGTCAGGTTATCTCTACGTGCTTGTTTAAGAATATCTTCACTCAAGCTGTATTTATATTTCTCCCAGAGAATGTTTGGATGGTTATTATTATAATTTCGTAGTTGACCACCAGCTTATTTTTATTTATTTTTTTAACCAAAGCGGTAGAAACCAAATTATGTTACCTGGCAACATGCGACAAAATTACTTCCATTTAAACGGTCCTTCAACGATTATAACTATTTAATAATTTTGTTTCGATGTTAGCCGGTTGTTAGTCCTGAAAAGGTCTGGTCCTGAAAAGGACTGGTCCTAAAAAGGACCACTATCTGACTATCTGGATTCCTCTTCGTTGTTTGTCTATTCGTGATGCCATAGTGTATTTCATATCCTGCCTCACTATCTGGCTTGTGTGGTTTTGTGTGTTTTTACCCTCCTCGTTTCTGTTTCTTGTGTCTTCCTTTTCTCCTGTATCTGATATAGCGCTTTTTCTATTATTGTTGGGAGAAGCTTTTCTAGCGTTTTCTCGATGACTTCTTTGTCTGATTGGTCGTTCGTTTTAGTTTCTGGTGTGTTGTTAGATGTAATTTCCTCAATGGCTATTCTTTCTGCTTCTATTCTTTTGAGTAGTTCTGCGTTTTCTTCTTTCAGCTCTGTCAGCTTCTTGACATCTGTTTCTACTTTTTGCTGGGTTCTTTTTAAGTCTTCCATCATATTTCTAATGCTCTGCAGATCTATCACATCGTCTCCACTGTCAGTTTGATCTTCGGGAGTCTGCCTGCTTCTATTCTCGACCTGGAGTTTCAGTTTCATTTCTTTAACTTCCGCTGTCAGCTTATGCATCTGTCTTCTATCTATCGTGCGCTGTTTGTCTGCGACATCCGCAGCCACTCTGTGGTTTGCCTCTTTGAAAGAGATGTTTTTGGACACAGCTTCCTTCAGGGTGCTCTTAGTTTCCTGAAACACAGGGCAGCCTCTGTACTTTGCCCCGTGGTTTCCGTGGCAGTTTGCACAGGTACGGTTTGCATTTACTGCCTTGTAATTGAGATCCTCCATCGCCTTGGGACAGTCACGATATGGGTGGCTCCCTGCACAATACCGGCAAACTGTATCTCTTCAGCACGTTTTCTTTGTGTGAAAAAACTGCTGGCAGTTGGAGCACTGCATGACCGGAGGGATATATGCTTCTGTCATTTTTGATGTAGTTTGGAGCGTCAGTCTCTCAAGTCTTGTCGATCCTTCAGTAGTTACTACAATCAGATTTGTATCTTTCTTGTCCCAGGTTTTTAGCCTTTCGGCTTTTCGAACATTAATTTGTTTTAATATATGTATCGATACAGCTCTGATGCAATTTGAAACCGCGTGGCAAAATCAGTGCCATTAAAATTACATAGTTTAAAAAAAGGAAGTGCTACATAAAACTGGTGTTTTTTTATATTTCCCATTAAATTAAAAGTGTGTAGTTAAACATTTTTAATTATCTTGTAAAATATGAAAACGTATGGTTATTAATTACAAACATAAAATAATGGTTTTAAAATTTCTGTTACGTCCCTTGATATCTCTCGGATATCTATTTTTTGATTATGGTCCCTGAGAATTAAATGGCTTGTTTACATTTATACGAAAACTTTAAATTAAATATTTGTCATAATTACAATTTTAAATTATGAAATAACTACATGGCGTTACACGGCAGTAATTAAAGAGACTCTCTGCCAAAATTCATTAAGAAATAATAAGGCATGCGGATTTGTATTAAGAACATAGAAACATACATTGCCTTTACATAAATAATATAGATTCAAAGATATATATATATATATATATATATATATATATATATATATATATATATATATATATATATATATATATATATATATATATATATATATATATATATATATATATATATATATATATATATATCGGTACAAATTCAAGGAGTATCGCGCAATGTAACAAAAATAAAAGTTGAGAAAAGGAAACACCAAAAATGCTAGGTATACTGTCATTCGTCTTAAGGGAGGCTAAGCAATCTGACACTTAATACTCCAGAGGGCATTACGATGACCTTGTTTACTTTTAGCAGAACACACATACAAAACCTAAAGGAAATTGCTACTCAGTTTCAAGAACTGCTAAATGGTGGAATTCGCTGATAGTCGACCGTCTTAATGAAGATGCACCAATGAAAACCGCTCAATGCTTAGCGGCGATGACACACAAAAATTATGATGCTTGGTGCATATATATATATACACACACACACACATACACCAGAAGTGCTAATCTTTTATTATACATTAGTAATCATTAAAGTGCATTGATTAATTGTATAACTGCAGTTATTGAATTCTTAACTTTTTAGTTATAAGTTTTGTTGTTCGGTTAAGACGAGTAATAATTTAACTTGGTATGAAATAAGTACGAGCTGAAACCACATTTTAATATATCACCCTGTTACGTACATTTATTACCTAAGGGGGTAGTCTTCGGTCCTGCCAAATGTACGCACCAGTCTTGAGATAGTTATATTATTTGTGCGTTCGATTGATTCACGCACTGACGTGCACAAAGCAGTGAGTGTTGCTTTGGACGCACGTGTAACCTAGTTGAGTAGTTTGTGACGTCAGGTTTTGAAGTGGAAACATGGAACTGGCTTGTGTCCATGATTGTAATTTTATATTGTGTATCCAATGGCATGTTGAAGGAAGCCATTTATTATTGTGATTTGTATTGGTCTTCAGGTCGAAGCCAATCGCAGTTATGTCACGTAAGTTATCGCCCACTTCTTAATTTAATGCTGCATAAAAAGGCCGCTCTACTACTAATCTAGCGGGAATTTTATCATTCCTAGAATGGATCTACAGAGTCGCTTGCCTTTAAGATTTGGATCGTAGACGGAGAATTCCTACGAGTAGAAGAAGTTATATTGTTTACCTTATGCACATGTTTTAAATGCCGTACATGCTTCAATGCCAAAGTCGTGGCACGGATGTAAAGAGAGGTTAGCCAACTGAAAGCCTTTAACTGATAGGATTATCGTATATGACTTTGTGTGAAATTATATGATGTACAACGCTATGTAGGATGAACGTCTGGGAATTTTAACAAATATAATATGGAAGATTTCACCCCAGAGTATGTATACGTTACCATGATAGACGTCCTTGAAAGAAGGTCAACGGTCGTGACTGAGAAGGATATTATACGGTAACAGTTTTGTAATCCTTAGTCTATGGACAGAGGTCTTTACTAGAAGAGAATCTTCAGGAACTTTAGCAGCAATAATTAATATGTTGTCGTGTGATCTTTGCGCCTGTGACGATGTCCGTCTTGTCCACTTCGTGTCCTGGTGAATAAAATCTATGTAAAGTTACCAACGACTTGTGTGCTGCCAATACTTGACCAGTTCACCTAATTCAAGATACTTGTTGGGTTTCGTTTGAAAAAACATTGTTGACATTTATTCCGTTGTAACCATTCGCGTTTCAATTCATCACTATGAAAACGACACCAACACACCCCTTGAGCATAGGATAGTGTCGTGGGTTAAGAATAGGCTAAATTAACTGTCATTTCTGTAAGATAATGTCAGGTGTGGATTGTTCACTTAAAACTGAATAGTGAGATGCAGGTAATAACTCTGGATTATAGGAGATAGTCACTTATTCCTTTTTGATAGATATTTCTAGTGACAAGGGAGGATCATTTTATGCTTACTTGTGTGGCTAGGCACTAGGGAGGGGATTTTGCGGTCAGAATATTTAATGACAGTTACATGGGTGTACAAAACATATTAAGCCTATGCGGGCACATGCGATAATTGATATTTTTAAGGAACAGGAGACATGGTTAAAGACAGCCCTAAACTATCATAGCAATTACTACAATAAAATTAATCCCATAGTGGAGCGAAACTTTCTGTATAAAGTTAGTGTGATTTATTATTTGCTTGAAGTTAAAAGGTGTCTCTTTTGGGTCTTAGTTTCAGGGAGACCGAATCGCTAGAGCAGACTCCAGTCAGGCGAAGAAAGTCATATACTCTTCGATCTAGAGGGTTTCTGTATACATCTAGCAACGAATCGTCAACCCCGTTCCTGAATCAAAACCCCTTTTTTTATCAACGCCAAGTTAAGCTCACGCAGTGCAACGGAGCCAACGCTAAATCTGGAATCACCAAATGCAGTAGTAGTTCTCTACTCCCTTATTGGATTACCAGCCAGAGCATTGCGGCTTCCAGAATATCAAAACCGCCCAGCATGCCTATAGCAGAATTCAATATCACCCGCCTTTTTTGTGCCTAAACGGGGCACTCAGCAAACCACAGCCAAACCAGTTTAAACAGGATTTACAGCCAAGCAGAGCCTAGCGCCGGATAAGCGCGCCTGGGACTCTTTGTCCTCAAGTGACTTCTTCGGGTGTATTTTCTGGATACTTAAAACCTCGCACGTATGAGCAGCCATCTATGGATAGAGCTCCAGCCCCCCTCACGCAAGTAGCGGTCACCAACGTTTAGCACCAACAAGGAAAGTTTTGTAGGCTAGTCCCTCACGAAGGATCTACATGTAATACACTTTCTGGAGCTAGCACCTTTGGTCGCACGAAAAAAAGCGGACAGGCTGTCGCTCAGTTCGTTTATTTGGTCAGCAGGAGATAAACAACGTCTTCCAGTGTTCCCTCGCGCAATTAGGGGTCACCAACGTTTAGCCCGACAAGGAAAGTTCGGTATTTCACTTCAGTCATCTTGAAGGATATTTATCGGTAAGACACTTTCTGGAGCTAGCGCCTTTGGTCCCTGAAAGCGGACCCTCTGTCGGACAGCTTAGTTATTTTCTCCGCGTTCTACTGGTTTTTATGAGTGTTGGTGGTGTGTGTGTGTGTGGGTGTGTATTTGCATTATTGGTGGTTATTGATGATTATTTATGACTATTGATGAATATTTTGATTATTGATGTAATTTATGCTGTGTATGATGATATGCATTAATTCCATGCTTTTCTTCTTTAATAAAGTTTACACATTTATTAATGCGCTGTTCCCGACCCTTTTCATCCATAATTAAACTTGTTTAGCTCTTTACTATAATCTCTATGTTTGATAAGAGAAAAGAGTGAGAGCAGGAGATGCTTAGACAGTGAAAAGTGAGTTGAGGCTTGGAGAGAGAGATCATTTTGGTAAATCTTCTTCCAGGTTGTCTCAAGTCCATCTCCTATTTACACCTTTCTGTGTGTGTAATCTATAACTCTGCCAGTCCACTATCCCTTGTCGATTTCACTACTATTGTCCGACTCGACAAATACTCTACACTTTACTCAACCACGACAGTTGGTCACTCACGACATTCAATAACAACTCAGCTATCATCTGAACTGTGCGGCTAACTACCTGACTCGACTTGTGTCATTCGTACCTGTCGTTCATCAGTTCTATTCTCCAATCCTGGGAATTAATTTTCTATCCAATCTCCATCACGCCACAACTACTTAGTATCCACTTCCATCTCGACACAATTACGACTCACTTTAGTCCACTGTACCCTGACTCAAAGGCATTTAGAAGAAAGCCGCTTTCAGCATGAAAGAATTTATGTTTCTGGTCGCCTCTGTGTAGCCGAAGCAAAAACACGGGGGAGGGGGGGGGGAGAACTACGGGCTGTCTAATTTAAGAATGACGCTGCCTGAGCCAGCAATTTTATTCGCAGACGCTCGGAAGAAGTAAAGTGGAGGCGATAAAATCAAAGATAAGAGAGCGGCGGCCCTAAAGGCGAGAAAAGTGACAGAATTTCTGATTCAACTTACGACACTGGCCTATTGCATGACCGTTCAGCTCCTTGATGAGCATAAGCCCTCAACAAACTTATGTCAAGTCTTTCTTGTCGTGTGCCATAAGATAATGTATTTCCAGGTCTTCTTCATCCCCTTCATGTTTGTCTCCATGTTGAAGGACTTTCGTGTGTGGTTACTGGTTGTGTTGCTTGAATTCTGATCGTGCTAATATTCGTACGCGAATGGGGTGAACCTCACCTTTGGGTTGTCGTAATGCCTGAACTTGGCATCAAGATGTAAACAACTGTTCATCTTATTAACTCAGCAACTTGATAAAAAAATACATAATTCATAATGGTTGAATGGTGTAACGTGATTCAACGAATAATGCCTCCGGTTCGAGTCCTTCACAATTTAATATGGATTACACACATACATAAACAGTTCAATTCACACATGAGGTACATGCATCAATCAATCAATAGCGTAGACTGCTGTTTTACATGTCAATGTCCGTTTAAGGATACAATGCAGTAATTGTCGTCAGAACATCACAGCTATATGCACGCGCAGATAGAATGGCTACCTGCCGACAGTGAGACTGTGAGTCTAATTACTTCGTATAAAGTAGACGATTATCTTTCTCCTTCCAAGGATTTAGTTAATCACTAACCTCCATAAGTTTCCTCTCATGTAGAGTTCTAGGACTGACCCTGGTCCATCATAAATGCACATATAAATGGCTATATCATGCCATTGAATTGGAAGGTTAGAAAAAACGCAGCTATTCAGCTTGGCGGTCAAGTAACAAAGGGTAGCGTCTCCTAGTTACCGACTGTGACCCAAACAACGCTAGACACGTCATAATCGATCGTGTATGGAGCGTTCAATAATTGAAACATCTATCGCAATATATTAAATGTCTTAACCTTTACATTTGCACGTCCGCTAACCTTTAGCAGACGGCGTTAATATCATATACCGTAACAATTCCCTGTACACCGGGAAAAAAAAATCGATAGATTTTTTTTTCAAGATCTATCCGACTTAACAATTTTTCAAAAAAAAATTTAACACAATCGTGACATATGGCCGACGATGTTCTGAGTAGAACCGTGTCGCGGTCATGTCAACTAACTATTTGTCATAGTCATCTAACATTAATCACATTATATATCAATATTATACATATTATTATATCAACTAAATAAAATGTCCAATGTTAATAGTGAATGATAGAATTAAATTAAAGTAAGGTCTGTCGTATTAGTATGTCATATAGGAATTAATTTGACTAATTAAAATTAAATTAATTAATTAAACTAAGAGTTAAATTATTAAGATTCTAATATAACGCGATGTTATGAGAGAAGAAAAGACAAAATAAGTGAGAAGAAATAGAAAGAAATTCGAATATAAGTTTAACTTAATTGGGTGTGTTAAGTGTTAGTGAATAATAACTATCTAATTTAACTAACTAAATAACGTATAGGTACATTAAAAAAAAATATTAATCTAATACTTGTGTGAGATTTATTTTCTCTTTTCATAATTTCTTCTTTTTATATTTCGTTCTCTTTTTTTGTTCTTTCATTTCATTTTTTTCTCACATTTCATTTTATTGATAATAATTCAATTAAGAAGTTAAGTTAACTAATTAATTAGTATAGGATATGATGATCCATCCGTAGTCTTGATCCTGATGAATTCTTTTAGGCAAAAATGTTCAAACGTTTACGTTGGAAAGACATGTCATTAATCCTAGGATCCAAGAATTAAGTGCACATAGGATAATAAGTTCGACTTGTCGTCAGATATTGTTCCATGATTGTTCAACGAATATTCATATATTGTGTATGGATGTTAGACGAAGTTTCAATGTCAATATGTATACCTTGATTTTCTTTAGTTCAATTCTGTGATGCATATAGTGTTTATAAATATTAAATTGAAGGCAAGGTTAGTTCCCTTATAGTTGATACTTCGTTATATCCAATGTAGTGATGATTGACGTGTTTTAGGAATGTCAATGTTGATCATTCGTCGTCAATAGGATTACGTGACAACGCATCCGCCACAATATTTTCAGTGCCAGGAATATGTTCAATGGAGAATTCAAATGGCTGTAGGATGATTGCATATCTGGCGAGTTTTTGGCTCTTGTGGTTAGATCGACGCAAAGATGCTACAGCACGTTGGTCGGTTTGTATGGTGAATGGAGCACCAAGCAAAAACTTTTCAAGTTTAGTTATTGCCCATATAACTGACAAAAGTTCCTTGTCCACTGTGGAATACTTTGTTTCTGCCGGCTTTAGCTTTCTTGAAATATATAAGGTAGGATGTAGAACGCCATCATGGTTCTGGAGCAGGCATGCACCAATGCCGTAGTTACTAGCATCTGTTCGTAAGAAAAATCTTTTGGAAGCATCGGGAAGTCTTAAAATTGGTTCATGCGAGAACAAATTTATAATTTTGTTGAAAGTTTCATTGCATATACCAGTCCATGTCACCTTCACCGGCATGTCTTTTTTTAACAATGAAGACAATACAGCCGTGATGGATGACAAGTTTGGTATGAATCTACTGTAATATTGAACAAGTCCTAACAAACTCCTGACCTGTTTCTTCGTCTGAGGAACTGCTATGTTTAGAATTTTGGAGACTGTACTAGGTAACGTTCGGATATATCCCGATCCAATGATATGTCCCAAAAAGGTTATCTCATTACACGCGATCTGCACCTTTGTAGGTTTAGCAGTTAGATGATAATTCCTTAGAGTGTCGAAAACATATCTAAGTCCCGAAACATGTTCCTCAAACGACGAACTAAACAAGCATATGTCGTCAATATATGTAATAACGTCTGGTCTACCTGATAAAATTTGTCGCATCAGGCGAATGAAGGTAGCTGGCGCATTAACAAGCCCAAAAGGCATCACATTCCACTGGTATAGACCTTGTGGAGTGGAAAATGCGGTGTAGTACTTAGCCTTTTCGGTCAGTGGTATCTGCCAATAACCTTTAGTTAAGTCTATCTTACTAAATATAGTTGCGTTGGATAGACGTGGCAGTAAGTCGTCGATAAGTGGATGTGGTTCGCTGTCAACTATAGTCTTAGCATTTAATTTTCTATAGTCAACACATAGTCTGATGTTATTGTCCTTCTTCCGGACAATCACTAATGGAGAAGAGAATGGCGAATTACTAGTCTCAATGATTCCCAGAGACAACATCTGTTCAAGTTCCTTAGTAGTTTTAGCAAGGAAATGTAAAGGAACCGAATAGGGATGTACACGAATAGGTGTATCATCATTGAGAGTAATGTCATGACTGATAGCCGATGTGCGACCCGGGACGTCGGTCAACACATCTGGATAAGATTGTAATAGATTAGCAATCTGTAGACGCTGTTGCGGTGTAACCGTTGAAGAGATGGTTACATCCCGCCAAGATTCAGTAGGTTGAACTACTGGTACCGGTAACGGTAACTGTACCTCAGGAAAAGAAGATTCTTCTTCCTGGATGACGGATAAGTTGGAATAATAACAAGTAGATACTGTGTTGTCATCTAGTTCATGAAAAAAATTGACTGTAAGTGTTCAGGACGTGTATGAAATTGCTTGAGCATGTTAATATGAAATATCTTTTTGTGTCCCTTGATATCTAAGACGTAATCAACGTCGGAAATTTTATCAATGACTTTGTAAGGACCATTCCAAGATATCAATAATTTATTGTTATTGTGAGGAAGTAACACATAAGCCTCATCGCCTGGGAATAATTGGCGTAATCGTCGAGACCTATTTTGTAGAGATCGAGCCTTAGCTTTTGCAGCCTCAGAAGAAGCTGTTGCCAACTGGCAAGACTCAATAATGTTCTTCCGAAGATTAATCACATACTCGTAAGATGACTGAGTGTCCTGAGTCATCTCCGCGTCAATTAATAAGTCTTTTATTAGTCCCATAGGACCACTTGGGGGAGCACCAAAAACTAATTCAAAGGGAGAGAAGCCAGTTTGTTCATGCGGTACCTCCCGATAAGCAAATAGAACAGCTGGGAGTGCTCTGTCCCAGTCATGAGGGTGCTTAACAGTAACCTTATGTAGTAGTTGTTTAAGTGTACGGTTAAGTCTTTCAACCGCACCATTACTCATAGGATGATAAATACTACTTAAATTCCTATCAATGTTCCAAGTATTCATGACTTCCTTCATGGTGTCAGATATGAACTGTGACCCATGGTCTGATAAAAGTTTTCTAGGAAACCCTATTCTAGAAAAGATGAGATGTAGTGCATCAGCTACATCTGTGGTAGTGGTGGTCTTTAATGGGATAGCTTCTGGCCATCGTGTGCACAAATCAATGCACGTAAGGACGAATCTATGTCCTCTGGCCGATGGTAGCAATGGACCAATAATATCTATGGCCATCTTGTCAAACGGTCTTACTGAGATATCGCAAGCCTGAATAGGCGCCGTGTGAAAAGCTCCACGTGCTTTCACTTCTTGGCATGTAGTACAGGAACGTACATACTGCGAAATATCTCTTGACACTCCTGGCCAAAAGAATGAAGACAGTACTCGAGATCGTGTTCGAGTATATCCCATATGTCCAGCACAATGTGAGTCATGTGCATGTTGAAGAATGTACCGTCTAAAAGTATACGGGACCATAACTTGTTGTTTCATTTGTGATTTGTCATGAAAACATCTAATCAATATGTCATTTTTAATAACAAACCAATGTTTGTTATTATTACCTGAGGATGGATTGTCAACTTTATCAACCAGCTTAAAAATTTTTTTTAAAGATTTATCCTCTTTTTGTTTGGTTGCAAATGTTTCCCTGTCAATAGGTGAATTGACTACAAACTCCTCTTGGTTGTCTGCATCCATCTTATTATCACTAAATTTCTCAATGAGTTGAGTCTGCGCTCTAGTCGTCACGGCGTTTCCAGTGCATAGGTTATGTTTCTCCCATTCTATGATCTCATCTGGAGTACAATCTTTACTACCGTGTATACGACCAACCATCAGATCAGCTATAGGCTTTTTTTGCATACATACTTTTACATTCCCTGTGAAAAAGGGTGTTCTAATATGAACAATAGCTGTGGGGTAAAACTCAATAGTTCCACCAAATGTCATGCAGCGTACATATTCTCCTGTCGCACAGCTAGGATGTACCAGCGACTGACGTATACCAATCGTCGTGGATCCTGAATCCCTCAGCACTGAGACGACGGATCCATTAACTAATCCCCTGTTAAAAATTAGTAAGCCTGTTCCATCGTTGACTGCAAGACCTACCTCTGGTGTAATATGTCCGCAGTTAAGCACTGTTTCTTTCGCCTTCTGAAAAATAAGATTGCATTGTTGGCAACTATTTGCCACATTATAATTAATAGCAAAACATGCAGCAGAAGACTGTGTTGTATTATTGTCAAGTGGGACCTGAGCTATAGGGGTAGTATTATTTGTAACTGCCGCCCCTGTATTATGGTTGTAATGAGATGATCCCCGAGAATGAGATCGATTCCGAGTATAATTGTTAGAATTATCTCGTCGTCCTCTATAGTAACTATTATCTCGATGTCTCGAGCCATGATTATTACCATTCCAGTTATTGTTATTATTGGGAGTATGTGATCGATTATAATTAGTGTTATGTTGACCATTGTGGTAGTTTGTTTGAGGTGAATAATTTCTATCTCGTGATCTACCTCTGTTGAACTCATTTTTATTGTTGAAATCATTATTATGTCCCTTCTGAAAGTTAACATTGTGATTTCTTTGGAACCTACTTCTGTCTACACTGTGATGTCTTTGTTTGTTATTATGATTGTAGGCCATATTAGACGCCACAGGTAGAGGTTCTCTTAATGAGGAGTTAGAAATGGTTGCATTCGGATGTGCCGAACAGTAGTTTAAAGAAATTTTTTCTAACTCGTCGATAGTACCTGGTTTACGCTCCTGCAAATATGCAAAAAATGGCTGGCTAACCGAAGATAATACCTTATCCCGTAGTAGTAAATCAACTAATTTGTCGTATGATTTGTTGACTTCTGCCAGTTCAACCCATCTATTAAATGTATTGCGTATGTTCGCAATGAATCCTGCAAAATCTTTTGGAGATTCAGGTAAAATTTCCTTAAATTTCAACCTACAGTGTTCCTCGTCCAGGTGAAACCTTCGTAAAAGCAAGGACTTAATAGCACCGTAGTTATTTGCTATTGATGGGTCAGCATTTTGAGAAGCCGTCAATGGTTCTCCAACCAAGAATTCATTTAGCTTGAGTACCCATGACTCTTCGGGCAAATGATTTGTTTTGCAAGTCTGTTCAAAACGTGACAGGAACGATGAAAGGTCGTCCACGTTTAAGTTGAGAGTGGGTAATTTAAAGTTGTAGAAATGTTTAGTTTGGCTGGATGACGATCCATTTTGTGCGTTATTATTCTGGTTTGCATCAGCACTTTGTGCTTGTAATCTTGCTGTCTCCAATTTAATACGCGCCAATTCCATTTCTTGTTGTAAAATAATTTCCTCTCGTTTCAATTTATTCTCTTCTTCCTGTTTGGTAATTGCTCTTTGCTCTTCTCTTTCACGTTGAGCAATCTCTCTTAATCTATTTTCCTTGGCAATTTGCTTCATCTCACGTTCCTCCTCCTCTTTCTTTAATGCAACCTTTTGTTCCTCTATTTCTGCTTTATGTTTTTCCAGTTCTGCCTCAGCAAACTGACGAAGTTCTTGGGATTTATAACCATATTCCTTACCAATTTTAACGAAATGGTCTATAGTAAGCATTTTGACTTTTATATGGTAAGTAATTATTGGTAATTACTGATTAAAATAGTCAATAGTAGCTTCAGAGTAATTATTATACTTACTCAACTTAGGAATATTCAATATAAATAATCACAATAGTACTGAACTCTTATATCTAAGTTCAACCAATAGACAATATTTTGTAACAATATTGTATCTAAGTACTAACTATATCATAAATAGTTATGATATCTGTTAACTATAATGTAATTACATCACACAATTAATCTCAATATCCAATGATGTTGGGTATGATTCCTAGTAATTATATTGTTCAATGTACTAAGTCACTCTCTTAGTACTAGAAAAGTATATTAAATAATATACAATGGGTCTATTACCTCAAAGGTAGACTATAAGATTATTTTATTTGGTCAATATATATATTATATTATTATGCCCTAGGCATCTCTTATAAATTGCAGTGCTAATTTCTTGGACTATCACTGCATAATTATGCAATGTCCCATATTAACCTTAAATGTCAGAAAAAATTAATTAAATTAAATTACAAGTGTATTATTGAATATAATGTTATATTATTAATGTAGCATATAATATATATCATGAGGACAAACAAAACAATGATGCAACTAAAGGGTACAAACAATGTCAAGACGCAAACAAGACATTTTCACAATTAAAAATGAATTTATGAACTAAATAAAACAAGCGGAAGTGTCACACGGAAAACGAAGGGTCAAAGATTGACCCGAGGTCAACTTAATATGCAAAGTACACAAAAAAAAAATGACTGCAAAAAATGATGACATCACAGGACTCATAACGGACGAACATTTAACAATCATAAAATAAATTGATAGTAAGAGTAGACTGGACGAAATAGTTAACGAACATGATACAAAACTGAATAAAAATGTGAACTTAGTACAAATAAAATACACCAGTTATCTACGGAACGGTACAGCTAACACAAATCGTCAAACGACAGCAGATTTGGACAGACAGTCCAATGGCAAACCTCAATGGGGCTTCCAAAAGTGCAATCGTTTAACTGCCCTAAGAAACGACCGAAATCAATTCAGGCATCGTGAGAGCCACAGAATCTAATTTCGGTTCATCCACCCACTAATTAACAACACATTAAGACAACAAAAAGTACATTAAACATAGGTAAAAACATGCCGATGTAGGCAGAGGGCATGGACTCAGTTAGCACTGTCACGTTAACGACAATAGTTATTGAGCTAAACTTATCTTTATTTGCTGCTTCACTTGATGCTCGTTGTCGTCGACGGCTAGGCCTGTGCCTTTGACTGTCTGCTCCTGTAGTCCATATCGTGTGTTTGCTTCAATGGC
Organism: Oreohelix idahoensis; assembly: GCA_024509875.1. Taxonomy (NCBI): domain Eukaryota; kingdom Metazoa; phylum Mollusca; class Gastropoda; order Stylommatophora; family Oreohelicidae; genus Oreohelix; species Oreohelix idahoensis. The sequence goes on along the minus strand of JAMPIV010018784.1, from coordinate 113,430 downwards.
TCATGTTTCCCCTGGTTAGACTTAGAAACGGCTTTGGTTTCTCCGACAGTTCACCTACACGACTTTCGGTGACGTCACGTTGTTAGGCATTATAATGAGTACTGCGTCATCTTCGACTGGATCATGTGATCGAAAATTGATCGTAAATATTTGTGGTTAACATGTGCGTAAGGAACAGAAGTTTGTTTCTTTTTTTCTGTCGTTCCCCGCATTCGGCCGCCACTTTTGTTGAAGGACTTTCGTGTGTGGTTACTGGTTGTGTCGCTTGAATTCTGACCGTGCTCATATCACCGACCACCAACATTTTTCTTTCTTATATAAGAATAAGTGTTCTTAGGTCAGTTTCTTGCGCTGATTTCAAATCTGATAATCCTTACTTGCTATCACGTATTCTTAAGATATATCGTACGCTGATTATAAATCTGAAATCCGTTCATTCGCTATCACGTCAGTTCTTAATATATTTTTGGGAAAATATAGTTATTTGCTACGTTTCATTTGTCTAGGGTATTGTATGATGAAGTGTAAATCATAAAAATGCAAAATAATTCTACTTTTTATACCGCTAAAAGATGCATGACATATCACAATATGTTTTAAATAGTTGAGTATTTTAAATAATTCTGAGCGAAATATGGCTTCTAGAAGTTGTAGAAATTCTGGCTGTTCTGTTACGTGTGTGGATTTTTACAAGGATCGTGTTCACCAGAAAAATTTACACCATTACTAAGTTATGTACAGAACTTTATTTCGATTCGAAAGTTGATGATGCAAATAAATCTTGGAAGCCAAATGCAGTTTGTTCGACTTGTGCAAATACATTGGCAGGTTGGTTACGAAAATCGCCGAAGCATAATCGATGCCTTTTAGAGTTTGTCCAGTTAGGGGCTAGTAAACCGACAAATCACAGTTCTGATTTTAAGACAAGTAAATTCCCCTCTTAATGTTAATTTTAAAAAGTCAGTTCAAGATGAGGGGACATAATGTTGAGCTCAGCTGGCCAAATATTGAATCGGTTATCGAAACCAGTGCCGGCAGGAAAGGACTCGTGTGCTCGAATTCCAGTTCCTGGGCTCTGGAGACACCTCACATCCTAAAACGTGACCAAGAATGCTGTCAGACAAGGATTCAGCAAAGCTCTGACTAGGTGCTGCTCAGTACCATCAAGACCACTGTCCCTGAAATCAAGAAGGATGTACCTTCTACTTCATAACTAATTTATATTTTCTTTTTACACTGATTACAATACATCACAAACATTGCGTTCAGAGCGTTAGGCCAACTCAAAGAATGGAAAATACTTTATAGCGCAGCAATACCCGATATCTTAATGGTCGTACGTCTGCACTTCCAGCATTATTTCTTTCTAGTCAATCATCTAGGTGTCAGTGTACTGTTTGGCCATTCCATGCAGTTTTACTTCCCTCCGACACCCTCTGTTCAGGCTGGAGCATTACAGGCTTTACCTCACATTTGCCACTGAAAGTCTAAAAGCCGTGTTACAGGCATAAATTTATTTTCATTCAATTTTCATTCGCCCATCTGTTCATATGGTTCAAACTTATGACAATATTATACTTTTGGCAAAAATAAAGTACGTTGATTAGCAATGATTTGTGGAGACCTAAAGGTCATTGCAATTTCTCATCTGCATGCAGAGGCTTTTATTTACTAAATTTATGTTGGCTTCAACGCACTATGCTTTGGGACAAGCCGCAAACAGTGGTTTCGAACATAACGCAAGAAAGTGTGGCCTATCAGCGGATCGCCAATGAGCCAGTTCGACACGTGTTTGAAAACATGTTACTTTTTCCCGTTCCCCCTAACAACGAAAGATTGTATTTATAGTTCTGCCTACCGTGGTTAGGCTTTCATTTGTTGCGCTCCAATCAATTTGGAGTTTACATGGTAGGCTATTTATGTAACGTAAGGTCTTTTCAAACACGTTATAAAAAAAATTTTATGAGCAGAAATGATTTTATGCTGTCAGGCACCCCCAATATTTTATTTTGGGTATAATTTATTAATTCCTGGACTATTTGCGTAACGTTTTACATATTATTTGCAGCAAGGATAAGGAACCAAATTTCCCATTTAAAAGACCTACGTGGCTCCGTTCAAACTCTGTATTTTCTACCTCATGTTTCGAAGATATGCCGTCTGGGCATACAGAATTATGGGCTTTAAACATGTCCCATCAAAAATCCATTTCTTTTCGCAATAAGACTTTTTATGATGACAACCTTGGCGAAGTCAGGGATGAACATGGGTAGTGTATTTTATCACTGCCGTAAAAAAAAACGTTAAGTGCGTGGAGTGTGACACGCGTGCCGAGTATTGTGTATGCTTCGATCGCGATGTTTAATGTTCACCGACTTTCGACTGCAAAGAAATTCAAGCCTACATCCAACTGTTCGTTCGTTTTGGTAACGTATTTCATTGAAGAAGATACAGAAGCTTTTAGAGAAAAACGTGAAAGCGTTTTGCAGATTTAAAAAAACAGGGGGATTAACATTCTTTGTGACAGCACTGTTAACATTTCCCATTGTTTCTCTTTATTAATTTTAGAAAGAAAAAAAATGTGGATGAATATTTTTTTTTGTTAGCGTGATTCGTACGCGAATGGGGTGAATGCCTTTGGTTCGAGTCCTTCACAATTTAATATGGATTACACACATACATAAACAGTTCAATTCACACATGAGGTACATGCATCAATCAATCAATAGCATAGACTGCTGTTTTACATGTCAATGTCCGTTTAAGGATACAATGCAGTAATTGTCGTCAGAACATCACAGCTATATGCACGCGCAGATAGAATGGCTACCTGCCGACAGTGAGACTGTGAGTCTAATTACTTCGTATAAAGTAGACGATTATCTTTCTCCTTCCAAGGATTTAGTTAATCACTAACCTCCATAAGTTTCCTCTCATGTAGAGTTCTAGGACTGACCCTGGTCCATCATAAATGCACATATAAATGGCTATATCATGCCATTGAATTGGAAGGTTAACAAAACGCAGCTATTCAGCTTGGCGGTCAAGTAACAAAGGGTAGCGTCTCCTAGTTACCGACTGTGACCCAAACAACGCTAGACACGTCATAATCGATCGTGTATGGAGCGTTCAATAATTGAAACATCTATCGCAATATATTAAATGTCTTAACCTTTACATTTGCACGTCCGCTAACCTTTAGCAGACGGCGTTAATATCATATACCGTAACACTCCAGTTCTCTTTTTCACGTATTCTTTGATCCCTCTACCCCCTCTACCTCTCTTACCAAGGGTATTCGAGAGCAAGGGCTGTCTGGTAATACTATCAACAGGTCTCCCCACTGTGTGTTCAATCCATCTCCAACGTCTTCTTCTCATCTCTTGTTCCACTGGCACTTGTCTGGTTCTTGTCGCCTGTTCCACATTAATGAATCCATAAATTATTCACAACATTTATTGTTAAAGAATACTTAAACTTTTTCATCTTTTCTTTTCCAGAGCGATTACCCGGAATGGTCGCACAAGTCCCTTCCTAAAAGGGAATTACAAGCGGAACACTTTACTTTAGGCAGGGATCAAAACGTCTACATGTATTCGGCCTTTGTAAATCTTCACAGACAAAACGTCATGAAGAACAACTCGGAAGAACAAAGCGACATAGAAATAATCATAACAACACTGGACAGTTCACAAGTTAATCTTTTCTGCTGTGTAATATTCAGTGACAATGTGGCGTATGTGAAAATCCCTGCAGCAAAGTACTTTGAGAATAACGTGCGAGGCTCATCAGCCACGACGTATGTTGCCCGTCAGTACAGCTGCACTATTCCAATAGCTTCCCCGACACTAACTCCTTCATACGTTACTCTAGCGTCATGGAACTGTTCCTCTGATATCAACGATTATATTCCTATACTGACCCCTCCTCGAGTGCCTGGTGGACTTGCGCTATGTGGAAAAATAGCCCACAGCGGCGGCATCGAACCTGAAAAGGCTATTGAATGGTTTGAAACGCAACGCATATTAGGGGTGGATAAAATATTGTTATATGATCTGGGAAACCCTGAAAATTTAACGAGAGTCTTCGAGTTCTATGAAAAGCTGGGTATTCTGGATCGACAACCATATGAACTTCCGGGACTTCCAAAAGGCAGATCTTTACAGGAAGCAGTTAAAAGGACTGCACAGTTTAACCATGACGAATCAATGGCAGTTGTGGAGTGTAGGCAAAGAATGGCTGGATATGATTACGTCATGAGTCACGATGTGGATGAGTTCCTTATTCCACGGCAGAATGTTACTCTGAAAGACTTTATTACGGTAAGCAACAAACTTGCAGTGAATGAAAGAATGAAAGTGTTTATGACATGCGTTTGCTTAATTCATGCGATATCTGTACACAAGCCTTCCGAGGGCTGAGGTGAAGTCCGGCCCATTTAACATTCTGAGGGCCCATCATTGTTTGGGAAAAGGGGTAGAACGTGGAGGGCCATGTATCCTTAGCTGAGATGAGCCCCTTCCCCCTTCCACACCCCCTCCCTCCATGTGAGGTGAGTTCCGGGCCATATGGCCCTGCTAGTTTCCCCTGTGGTAGGGCCTGGCTGTACACTCACTCGCGGAGAAAGGATAAATAACAGACGTTAACAGGCAGTGAAACAAATGTGCTTCATTATCATTCCTGTTTCATTCCTTATGGAGCATAGAACGACAACTGCTGTTGGTCACCTTACACGAGGCTCGCCACCAAAGCGCTTATGTGCTCTTGCAGTGATAGTTTCTGTAGTAATTTATTTACACGTTGAAGCTGCCAGTCCTGTGCACACAGATTCCACCATCATTACGCTACAGTTCCCCGCCTAATTATTTAACAAACGTTTACCACGTCCCCCTGTAGCATGCCATCAGCTCAAGGTCTTGGTTGAGATGAAGCAAAGTTGGCCGTGTGTTTTGATACGGCCTCAAAAAAAAAGAAAAAAAACAAGTAGAATTCAGAGACGCAGCAATAAGGTGTAATAATTAATGTTAAGTTAGGAATCCTAAACTAAACCTAAACCTAACCCTATACCCCACCCTTAATCCTAAACCTAAGATTGTTAGCCACTTATTTGTATGACTTCAAAGAACACGGCCCACTAATATTCGTATCAATCAAGTTCTTTGTACGTCATCCTCATCATTGTCATTTATATCTTCAGTTCTGTTCTTCATGTGTTCTTTGGTCCACCTGTGCTTCTCATACCTAGGGGGTTCCAGATTAATGACGGCATTGCAATATTATCAACAGGTTTCCTCAATATGTATCCTTTCCATCTCCAACAGTGATTGTTCTAGCCATAGACATATCATGCAATCTTAATATCTGACAGGTATACAACAACCTCGATAACTAAACTGATAGCCTACGGAAGTTCACTTCTGAGAAAATAGCTATATACAGGAGGATGTTGTTGTTGTTTAACTCTTTGACTTCACAATTATTTTCCACCATGTGCCGTAATTTTAACTGATGGTAGACTAAAACGCTCAGAGAGTTGTTTTGGCACGGGTGTCAAATCTGACCAACGCTCTGAGAGTTGTTACGGAGTCAAAGAGTTAACACGGGCTGCTGAGCTTCTCGCTCTTTTGCAGCCAATACCACGTGGAAGACTTTTTGGTATTATCTACACTGTAGATCTGGGCTTTTCCTGTGGCTTTTCTGCCATTCCGAAACGTGTTGAGTTGAAGTCATGAGCTCCAGTTTCTCCAGCTTGGCTTGCACTTAAAGGATCATCACATGTGATCTCACGCCAGAAGGAAGAAGCACGTAGCATAATGTGCATTCCCCGCCATCCATGAAGGTGGGGGGGCCTCTCCAAATAAGCAGAGCTAAAATATTGTGCCATGGTTCTGGGCTCTCCCAAGGAATTGTCACGTCCTACACAGAGCCTCTTCTCAGCTCTCCCCCTTCCTCCCACTTATTTGAGATCCTCCTCCTGCATGCAGCCAATCAGGTAAAGGTCAGAGTTACTTCTGGGTCCCAAGTGACTCCTCTAAGCTTGGTGGGCAATGCTGGGTTCTGAAAAAGTTTCACCACAAAGGGAATCCCTGGAAGTGTGTGGGTGATTTCAAGCGCCAATGAGGGTGTAATTAGCCTCACGGAAAGAGGTTCACTTCCACATCTGCATATTAGAACACTGTGTTTAGATGTTATATAAAGATGACACCAGATGTGCCTCCATGCACATAAACGTATGTAAAAGGCACATGGTGTACGGTTGTCTAATCGATGTTGCGTACTTCACAACGACACAGTAAGCTGAGATTTTAAGATTTTATAGCTAACAACACAAAGATTAACAGAAGAGACATGGTCCGCAACCAGACGATACGTCAAGGCCTAAAATCCCACCCCCCTGCAGACCCAAGTAGAACAGTCCCACCTAAAATGGTTTGGCCATGTCTGCAGAATGGGAGAAGATCGGCTACCACGACAAGCATGGGGAACAAAGAGCCAGGGATCCAGACCTCCAGGACGACCCAGAGTCCGCTGGGAGGACAACATTAGACAATCTTTGAAGGACCGAGGACTAGAATGGAACCAGGCCAGGAGGAAGACAGCCGATAGGATAGTCTGGCGCTCTCTCTTCCACACCTCTACACCTCACGGTAGAAGGGGAACGACTAAGTAAGTAGTAAGTAAGAAATATTAAAGGCTAATGGTGTATATGTCTCTTCACCCGATTTTGGGTACTTCCCACAGGCCTAGAAAGTTGAAATTTGGTGATGTTATAGAAATATGAAGATGTTATAGAAATATGAAGATGTTATAGAAATATGAAGATGTTATAGAAATATGAAGATGTTATAGAAATATGTCGGCGTCTGTGGCCTAATGGATATGAACGCAGTTTCATAATCCAGATATACCAGATTCGAAACCTGCTGCAGGCGGTTTGGTAGCAGATCGCTTTGTGTGGATTTTTAACAATGGTATAAGCGCCGTACCGTTCAGAAAGCAATGGCAAACTACTGAATGAAAAAATTGCCTAGAAAAATCAAAAACAGCCAATAAAAGCTGGGGTTGATTGCCACGTCCTGTAAAGGATAAGCAACTAACTTTTTTTTATAGAAATATGAAGATGTTATAGAAATATGAAGATGTTATAGAAATATGAAGATGTTATAGAAATATGAAGATGTTATAGAAATATGAAGATGTTATAGAAATATGAAGATGTTATAGAAATATGAAGATGTTATAGACCGCTTGTACGATGAATTAGCAACTGTCACCACCACTCAAACATTCGAAAATCAGAAGGGAAACTAAACGACAGCTGATAAATAGTATATTTTTACTAACTCTTTGCTATCAGATGTTAAACATGGTTCCTAACCACAGCACATGAGGGGAAAATCACATCTTGTGAGATGAGATGATTAAGAAAAGCCAAGAATATTACCAGAAGTGACAGAATGAGAAATGACGACAGAAGAAAAATAGGAAAGTACATCCTGCATCAAGTATATAGAGAGATATAAAATTAAGGGGTTTGGCCGTCTCATGAGATTGGAGTCCGATTAATTTACCGCGAATTGGAAGATCGGGTTTCAGGACAGGGGAAGGCCAAGGGGTAGATATATAGATGTTACAAAAAATTCTACAACAACAAAATATGATTTTTGTTCTATGAGTGTAGTGCTATTGTTCAGACATTTGTCTATTTTCAACTTTTGTTAAACACTGCTTCTTTGTTAGTATTTCACGATTCTTGTTTCATGCTTGGGTTATGTCTGGTTCATTCTTCTTTGATGCTTCGTTCATGCTTGTTTCAAAGCTTGGTTCATGCACGTTTCAAGCTTGGTTCATGCATGTTTCAAGCTTGGTTCACATTTCAATCTTGCTTGTATCATAATGCTTGTTTCATACTTTTTTATGCTTGTTCATGCTGGACTTATGTTCATGCTTGTTTGATGATGCCTGAATCATGCGTCACAATTGGTTCGTGCTGGTTTCAAGCTTCATTCATGCTTTTTCGTGCTTGATTCACGCTTGTTTCACGCGTGGTTCATGCTTGATTTATTGTTGATTTATGCCTGGTTCGTGGTTGTTTTGTACTTGGTTCATACCTGGTTTACTTTTGCTTGGTTAATGCTTCATTCATATTGGACTCGTGCTTGTTTCATGCTTGATTGTTCCATGCTTGTTTCATGCTTGGTTCATGCATGGTGTTATTCCCACCTTCACTACCTCTTCTTTTCTCCCACGGTGACATATGTAAATTATCTCTCTCATATTGCACACTCAGTTCTTCCACGCATGTTTGTTTCTTGGCGACAATGTTTGACATTAATAGCAGAGAGTTAGAGCGAATATGCTCTATATAAGATGTCGCTTCGCCCCTATAGTGTGTAAACTAAATATAAATAAATTTACAACAAAATATATAGAATTTCACTAGAAACTGGATATAATTTCATAGAAAGATATACATAATTTCACTGGAAAGTTTATATTATTCCACAAGACAATGTGCAGCTTTTCAGATGATAAATATATAGCTTTGCAAGGGAACAAAATTATATATACTTCAAAGGGAAGATATGTACAAGATTTTGCAGGGAAAACATATGATTTCACAGGAAAATGTGTATAATTTCACTGGAAGATATACTTAATTTCACAGGTACTCCTTCGCAAGGAGCCCAAAGCCGCTGGATTTTACTTTTATGTTGAGTTTTTCATAACCACATGGGAGCCAACAAACCCAGAGGAGGACTTAATGGTGAAAAGATATAGAAAGTCAACAGTGCCAAGATGGGAATGTTATAAATACCTGTACTTACCCTCGAGAGTGAAAACTACATTAACACACTGGTTTGGTCCATCCAACTCAAGCTATAATGGGTAAGTTCTTATAATTATATATAATAATTCTATCAGTACTACTACTGCTACCACTACCACCACCTCTACCGCTACTACTGCCACCACCACTATACCAACTACTACTACTACCGTTACTAGTAATACTGCTACCATAAGTGTTCCAGCTACTGCTGCTGATGCTGCTGCTTCTGCTACTATTACTACTACTACTGTTACTTTTACCTCTGATGTTATTACTGGTATTATTATTATTATTACTACTACAACTATAAGATCTGTTGCAATTGCTACTATACAGAAACAACAACAAAAACAAAAATAACAACAACAACAACTACTACTACTACTACAACTACTACTATTAAACGATTTTCTCTTTCACTGGCAGTAGCATAAGTACTCTTTCTGTTACTTTAAACCTGACAACTAACTATCGGTGCCTCTTATTTTTGTTGGTGTGGATGAATTGAAAGGGGTAAGGGCGGCGTGGAGGATGTGCACTACATTTCCATGTAACGCTTACCTTTATATATATATATATATATATATATATATATATATATATATATATATATATATATATATATATATATATATATACACACACACACACATACACATATACATATACACATATACATATACACACATACACATACACACATACACATATATACATACATATACATACATATACATATATATACACATACACATATATATATATATACACATACACATATATATATATATATATACACATACACACATATATATATATATATGTGTATGTGTATATATATATATATGTGTGTATGTGTATATATATATATATATGTGTATGTGTATATATATATATATATATATATATATATATATATATATATATATATATATATATATATATATATATATATATATTATATATATATATATATATATATATATATATATATATATATATATATATATATATATATATATATATATATATATATATATATATATATATATATATATATATATATATATATATATATATATATATATATATATATATATATATATATATATATATATATATATATATATATATATATATATATATATATATATATATATATATATATATATATATATATATATATATATATATATATATATATATATATATATATATATATATATATATATATATATATATATATATATATATATATATATATATATATATATATATATATATATATATATATATATATATATATATATATATATATATATATATATATATATATATATATATATATATATATATATATAGATATATATATATATATATATATACAGTCAATCCTCGCTATTCGCGGGGGTTAGGTTCCTTGAAATCCCCGTGAATACGGAAATGCGCGAATACAGAAATTCTGATCCTATGGGGAAAACGGTGTTAGGTTCCTGTGGGACCATGTTCACTACACACTTCTGCTACGGATCATCATAAACTCATCAATGCTTGTACCCTTCTTGTTAAAAATAGCTTATTTTATTACTAGCAATAACCCGTCAAAATTGACAGGTTTTTAGTTATAGTGTGTTGTTTCTGTTACATGTATTACAGACGGTACTATTACTACTGTGGTCATTTCATTGCAGGCGACCGTCATTAGATATTTGTAGTGAAAATTATATGGATGCATTAAATATGAAGACATGGAGTAACCTTCCTAAATGACATGTGGAGCAGTGATAATGATCTAATGGACCGGAAATTGACTAAATAACTAACATTTCTTTTATGACAACATATCTCGTAATTGTTCGTGCATCTTTTAAATCTTGACTTTCCATAATCAAACTGTTCATGCACACCGTCTTTTGCGCACTTTTCTATTTTCGGGATAGTACATATATTCTTCTTCTTCTTCCTCGTTCGTCCTGAAAAGGACGGTGGTTGCGTTGTGTCTGTTTGCGCCTAAGCTGTGATATCTGCACCTTTCGGTCGACACATCCGACTTCTGCACGGCATTTTTTAAGGACCGGGTTTGCCTTCCCATTTCGATCCGTGCTCGCTCAGCCAGCCTGCACTGCTGCAGACTGTTTCCAGGACCACCACGTGGAGGTGGAGCGCGGTCTTGACCAGCTCTGGTTCGCTGGTCCTGACGCAGGCAGTCAAGCTATGAGTCGCTGACTGCATTCACTATTGCTGCATCTTGAGGTCCCAGTACATATATGAGATAAAGTTAGACAATAATTGTATTGTTTAGTACATATATGAGAAACAATACAATTATTGTCTAACTTTCAACCACAGTTGCACCCCTTAGCTGTGGTTAAAAGTTAATGTAATCTCCCGAAAAAAGTGCGCAAATGACGGTGTGCATGATGTGCCGGACCAACCGACCGACGTACTTACGGCAGGAATTATGGTATTGGATATTGTGCATTTTATAAATGTATTTTATACAGTGTTTTCTTTGTAATAGTACTTTTTGGTGTACTAGTACACACGGAAGTAGCCTTTTCCTCGATGAGCTGAAGCAGGTATTTCTTAAGTACTTCAGCAGCTTCCGCGGTAGGCGTCTCGAAATGTTTTGCCAACTGCGCATGGCCGCGAATGGTAAAAAAATGGGTTACACTTTATTTCGAGCGAACACGCGAATAGCGTGGATTGACTGCGCAGACACAAAGGATGTCTTTAAAAAAAGACCCTTTATGCTTTAATTGGCGCTAATTCATTATGTTCTATACTTTTCGTTCAAGAAATATTTTTTTTAAATGTATTAGCAAATGCCTCTATGCAAATTTTCACCACTTGGATTAATTAGGTACCCTTCATAAGGAACTGATACATTATATACTTTTTCCCCCTGTAAAAGGTCAAGGTAGTCCCATAGTAGATACTGTCGTAGTGGAGTGAAGTGTTAGAGACTTCACTATACTAGGTCCAGTATCGAGAGGTGGGGTGACCAGCTCCCTTCCTCGCTGCCTTTTCCTTCCCTAACTCAAGAGAAAAGTTAGATACCCATTTACAGCTGGGTAGACTGGAGCGTGATGATACCGTGAATCGAACCCGGTACCTTTGCCACGAGAGACCAGCGCTGTTAATCACTCTGTCAATCGGACGCTATTCCTACCTCCCCCCCCCCATGTATTTGGGTATAATAAATATGATACTATAAAGAGTGTGTGGTCCTGTTTTTGAAACACTCTGTATGTACATAATTATTTATCATTCCTGTGAGATATGTATTTAATATTACAGCCATTTAGCCGAACTATGTGATGCCAATTGAGACTAATTGCTTTACAAACATCAATATCTTTCTACTCATACAGGCCACGTGTATCACACGGAGAGGCCATACTTCATCACTACCGCCAGTGTCCACAAGACACGTGGGGCACGTGCACCGTCGCAACCAATATTGATAACATCATGACCAGATACACTGACCTTGATGAGCGCGTTTTCGAGGTTAGGAAGGCGACATCTACCACGCCAAAATGGACACCAGTTAAACGTAACGTGACCACCAAGTCTCCATGAGACGTGCAAGCATTGCTCTTACTCACACCTGACCAACATGTAAATAAGATAGGGTTCCCATTCGTCCCGTTTTTCCAGGGACAGTCCAGTTTTTTGATAAAATGTCCCGGTGTCCCGAATTTATTCCAAATGTCCCGCTTTTTAAGGGTCCTTCCTGAAAGAAAAAAATCTTTGGGTAACGGATTTTATTTCGTGTTTTAGTAGTGTTACTTTATCAATTTCCGGTTACAGTGGACTCTCGGTTTGAATCTCGAACAAAAATTCGGAAGTCGACCAAAACCGTGTTCAGTGAGCATCTACCAAATGATTTAATGCGTATTAACATTATTATACAGTATTTTTATCGTTTTTCTTCCGCATAATGCCGAAACGTAAGTGCAGTATAAATGATAACATTACAAGAGAATTTCCCTTCATTAAAGGTGTAGATGAAAATGTGGAATGTACTTTATGCAGCTCTAAATTTTGCATTTCACATGGTGGTCGGTCAGACGTAGTCAACCACGTGAAAACGAAAAAACATAAAGGTGCTGTTGAAAGTAAGGCTTCCAACAGCAGTATAAGTCATTTCTTAAATGCGAAAACCCAGAGTGAAAAGGAAATGAAAAAACAGTTATCATTGGCAGCACAGGAAGCAACCTTCGCTTATCACACGGCGGTGCATAACCACAGCTTTAAGTCCATGGACTGCACAAAGGTGTCAGTGAAAAATGGTGTGAGATGTTCGCTCATTTTACAAAGCAGGATATAAATGCTGAGAACCTGAAATGCCTAGTTAGTTTTTGTTTGGCACTGCCAGGATCGAATGCAGCTGTTGAACGTGTTTTTTTGTTAATAAATGCGCTTTGGGCAGACAAAAAAAAAAAAACAGACTTAAAATTGAGACAGTGAAAGCTTTAACTATTATAAAGACCCATTTTAAGGATTTCTCTTGTGCTGAGTTCTATGTCCAAATATCAGAAGAAAAAAAAACTTCTTGAACATGCCCATAAATCTGATAAATATTCTGATGAATCTGAAATATAAACTTGACTATTGTGTATTTTTTAAAGGTGCGATTTTTCTAATTAGACTAAGTATGTTTGTAATTTAGAATTCTTTTTTAAAGTGGAAGTTGTGTTAGTTAATGTGTGTATTTTTATACCAGTATCTTATTTTAAGTGCAACATATAATATATAATAGATTTATTTGTGCTTTACCTTAATTTTTAACATGTCCCGTTTTTTTTACAAAATGTCCCGGGTTTTTTAGGTAAAAATTTGGAAATGTCCCGGTTTTTAAACAAAACACTATGGGAACCCTAAAATAAGACGAAGGGAAACACGACACTGATTGCATCCTGTTGTGACGCTATGTTATAGAGTTTCTAATCATATCACTAGGTATATAATATCACTAGTTAATACTGTAAATAGATTTGAAATGTTACTACAAGAATTAGCAGCCAGATAGGAGCGTTTCAGCAAGTAAAAACAGAGCGTTAGACAGGGATGTGGGCTGTCTCCAGATTTTTTCAATCTTTACAGTGCAAGTATAATGAGTTGCCTAGAAGACATGCCATGAATATCAGCTGGTTGACAAATTTAAGAAAAAATGAGATACGCTGATGAAACAGTCCTAACAGCAAAAAATTAAAAGGAGACATAGGACATGATGGATACAATAGTGGCAAAAAGTGAAAATAACGGCTTTAGTCTTTAATAGCAAAAAGACAGAAGTAAAAGTCGTCTCAAAGAAAGTGACTTCCCCAGAATGCACTATCAAAGTAAATGGAACCGTTTTAAAATAGGTCAATATATTTAAATACCTAGGCACGTTAATAACATCGGGCGGATGATGCATCTTGTGCGGTGAAGATTAGGATAGCCCAGACAAAAACAGTACTCTATAAAGTAAAAGATATTTACTTACTTATTTAGTCGTTCCCCTTCTACCGTGAGGTGTAGAGGTTTGGAAGAGAGAGCGTAAAAGATATTTAATGCTACAATTCTTTATCAATGGAATAAGAAAAAAAGTTCTTCAGTGTGTAATAGAACCAGTCCTCAAATAACTAATTAGAAGTACTGTAACGAGAAAAAAAAAAAAAAATTTAATCCAGTCTGCTTTTCGGGAAAATACGAAAGAAATGGCATGCTACATTGAAAGCTAAATTGAACTTTCATTTAAAGAGCACGCATGCCTTTCCCTACTTTTTGTGGCTCCCTGACCATAAGTCATAAGTCATAAGAAGTTTGACTACAAAGAACTAATGAAGTTGGAGTGGAAAGGAATGAAATGACAACAAGAGAATTAGTGCCGTGGTCAGAACATACAGCAGAAAGGGCACAACATAATTCCCCCGCCCCGCCCCCCGGCGTCATTTTTTGGAGGGTTACTTACTCATTACCTACATATACAGGCATACCTCGCTTTATTTCGCTTTTCTTTTTTTACAAATTATTCATGTTTATTTATTACAACGTGCCTTCTTCTTCCGACAGAATTTGGCTCCCCACCAGCAAAAAGATTACGATTCGCTGAAGGCTCAGATGATGAAGATTAGCATTTTTTTTTTAAGCAATAAAGTATTTTTTATTTTACAGTACATTGTTTTTTTTTTTTTAGACCTAGCGCTATTGCGCACTTAATAGACATAATGTAAACATGATTTTAGGCTTTTATATGCACTGGGAAGCCAAAAAATGGGTGTGACCCGCTTTATTGCGATATCGCGCTTTATTGTGGTGGTCTGGAACCCGCAATATCTCCGAGGTATGCCTGTATACCTATTAGAGCTGTATATAACTAAAAGGAAAATTAACAAATGATGAAATGTACAACTATAAAATGAATGCAAATGATAACAGATATAATAATAGATATCAAAGACAGCACCTATTTGTTGAGAAATAAATAACGGGGAATTAATAGTTAAAGATCTCAGCTCCACAATGGAGCGGTATACAGCCATCTTAGTTGGTAAGAAAACGAAGATGGCTGTATACCGCTCCACTTATGTCCCAGTCTTGATATATGGATGCGAGTCATGGGCAATGACTACAACCCACAAAAGCCAGATGTTGCGACGTTGACTTTATCTCTGGTTACGACTTTTATTGTATGGTAGTAGTATTATCGGGCTTATAGTCCCTAGCCGATTTTGTTTAATAATAACGCGAATGTCATTGAGATAGTGTCGCAATGCATGGGCCAAAGGTGGCAATATAAACGTTAACTATGTCAGTTGGGTCTTAAGACTAACCAACGAATAAGCAGTGAAGACTGGATCCATTGTAGACTTCAATGACACCACAGTTTTATTTACGATTAAATAAAATGACATCAGGCATAAATGACGTGGCATCAAATGACATCGTAGCAGGAACATTTCATATATACGTATTAATCATGAAGTAGCAACAGACATAGTTAAAAAATGTATGTTGACATGACCTCTGGTTGAGAACACCGGTCGTTATAATAGTATGGTCAACATCTTGACCGATTCGAAGATTTCATCGATTCGAATAGAATTTACGTATATTACTTCAATTTACAATCCCGCTCCTAGTGTCAGAGGGACACACTAGTCATTGGTCATCACAGACACAATGGAAGTTCTGCCGTGACACGTAGGGCTATAAGTCTCTTGAGGCAGGAGAGAACGAAGAACGAGCCATTATTCTGGCTAAATATGTATATCTGGAAGGAGATACTTCAAAGGATATGTTTCCTTATAATTCAGAATCATAAATATATTAACTTGCATGTCCTTCCATTTCATTAGGGCAAGAACGCCAAAGTACGTCCGTCTTGGACTATTAATATTTCAACAAGCCTCAAGTGTATGATTTGTGTAGCAACAAATTAACGCAACCAAACGTGCGTCATCTGCATTCAAAGATGATGCAGAGAAGTGCGCATAACTATTTAAAATATATGTTTATTTCATATGTGCTCACATGTGCGTCTTATCAAAAAGAGACTAGCATGTGAAGTCACACACACTTAACTCCCACGTATAAAAAAGGACTTAACACCAGATCCAAACCTCAGAAATGAGGTATCTGAGGAAGGTGGTTGAAGTAACAAGAAGAGACATGGTCCGCAACCAGACGATGCGTCAAGGCCTAAAGTCCCACCTCCTGCAGACCCAAGTAGAACAGTCCCAACTAAAATGGTTTGGCCATGTCTGCAGAATGGGAGAAGATCGGCTACCACGACAAGCATGGGAAACAAAGAGCCAGGGATCCAGTCCCCCAGGAAGACCCAGTCCGCTGGGAGGACAACTTTAGACAATCTTTGAAGGACCGAGGACAAGAATGGAACCAGGCCAGGAGGAAGACAGCAGATAGGATAGTTTGGCGCTCTCTCTTCTAAACCTCTACACCTCACGGTGGACGGGGAACGACTAAGTAAAGTAAAGTAACAAATCTCAGCTCTAATAGTTATGTAAGGTTAAATAAAAAATACACTATCATTATTTCTCTGCAGCTTGTATACAATATGGAATAAATTATTAGAAACAATGTCGCCATTAAGCAAATAGATACACTCTCTGCATTTACAGACATAGTTAATCCTAACTATAGTCCATCAGAATAGAAGGACAGAAGTAGTATAACAACATCGCTAATGTGGAACTGACGACAAGAACCAGACAAGCGCCACTGGAACAAGAGATATGAAGAAGGCGCTGGAGATGGATAGGACACACACGTTAATAGCATTACCAGGCAGTCCTTGTTGAGGTATGCCCATGGAAAGACAGATAGAAGGATACCATGGAGAAGAGAACGGGAGACAGATATTGAAGAGCATGAAGAAGATATGGAAAAACTTGAAGCTGATGACACGGGACAGGAAGAGTTGACATAAGTTTGTTGAAGGCCTATGCTCCTTGTTGAGCTGAAGGGTGGTGAGGATAATCCATCAGGATATTATTAGAACGGGATAGTGTTATCTCATTATTTTATTTATTTATTCTGTATGGCCACAATTTCAAGTTTTGTGTGTGTTTTTTGTAACTACTACTAGTTACATGTATTTGAGAATATAGATGACTCACTGTTAAGTTTACGTTACAGGGTTAATTATAAAGTGGTTTATCAATTACAGTAATATGTGTACATTCCAGATTTCATGTATCACATTTAAGCTTCTAATTAACAGACTCGAAGTTTATATCGTAATAAAACACTTTGATAAACCCAGACAATTTTCTGAAACATCATGTTTCTTAGCGCTCCTTACCGAGCACGTAGCCGCCGCTGTAGTTGGTCCCTTTTGCAGAAAGACTACATCAAACATTCACATGCTCCTCGTGCTAGTCGTTCTTGTAGCAATTTATTTTACATTGTGAGGTTATCAGCCTCACGCACAACCTCATGTTAAATCGCCTTGTACGATATGCTTGTGGGAAAAGTGGCCCTATTCATTATTTTGTCGCATAAGAGGCCCCCAGGAATTATGTGGGGAAATGTTAATAGTATACAATAAATTAGTTCCAGTTTTAACGTTGCGAAAATTTACTAGATAAACAAGGTTTAGTTCATAAACAGGTCGTTACAGTTTCAGCAAGGTGGGCCCCTTGATAAACCCAATGCATGGAGTCATATCTGGAGTCATCCTTATAGGACCATCAGCTATGCACAATGCTACAATATATATGTGTGGAAGTGAACCTATGTCTGTGAGGCTAATTACATCCTCGCTGACTCTTGAAATCATTCACACACTTCCAGGGATTCCCTCTGTGGTGAAATTAGTTCAGAACCTAGCATTGCACATTAAGCTTGGAGAAGTCACTTGAGCCCCAGGCGTAATTCTTTGACTTGGTTGACTGCATGCAGAATGATCTAACTGTGGACCCAATGATAGGCAGGGGAAGCTGAGAAGTGGCTCTGTGCATGACGTGACAATTCCTTAGGACAGCCCAGAACCAGAGTACAGTTTTTTAGCTCTGCATAGTTGGAGAGCCCCCTTGGATGGCGAGGAGTGCACAGTATGTCATGCACTTCTTACTCCTAGCTTGGGACAAGATGTGATGATCCTTTAA
This sequence comes from Oreohelix idahoensis, assembly GCA_024509875.1. NCBI lineage: Eukaryota > Metazoa > Mollusca > Gastropoda > Stylommatophora > Oreohelicidae > Oreohelix > Oreohelix idahoensis. Next base: position 94,974 of record JAMPIV010018784.1, on the reverse strand, counting down.
ATACAAGGCGAGCTGGAGAAACTGGAGCTCATGACTTCAACTCAACACGTTTCGGAATAGCAGAAAAGCCACAGAAAAAGCCTAGATCTCCAGTGTAGATAATACCAACTTGGTATCAGCTGCTAAAGAGCGAGAAGCTCACCAGCCCTAGTTAAACAACAACAAAAACTTGATAAACACCAGACAATCTTGTAAATGGTTTAAAATAAATTATATCCTGTTGCAACGTGGTGGACAATTTACTAAATAAAGCCCAAGTAATAATGTTAACATTGTAAAACTAATAATTCCCAATTGTTACTCTTTATAAGGCTGTGAAATATTTACTTTATCATGTCCAGACATTGCTATTTAATGGTTTATCATAAATTAACTCCACCTGTTCAACTTCCTTGTTTGTTCTTTATCTTTTGGGTTGTGACAATTTGCCTTTAGCGTTGTTACGTGTTGGTTTTCTTCTTGTAGTTTGGTTTAGGGTAGAACATAATCACAAACGTTCACGCATCATGCTGACAAACACGAATGGAGACGGGTATGGTCGTCACAGAACATCACTGGCCGAATAACACAAGACGTCGCGTAGAGGGTCTACGATATATCTTCTTCGGCATTTATTTTACATCAAGGAAAACATCTTCATGGTCAATGCATATTGTGGTGGGTTTAGATGTTACAGATGTTGATAAAGTGAAATCTTATTATTTGTCTACAGAGTGAGGTCAAGCTATGTAGATCCCTGAGTCTAATAGTTGAATACTGATGAAATGTCAGGGCACCTAACTGCTACCACCCGGTGATCTCACTCTGCGAATATTTTTTCCTATTTAGTGTATATATGTAGCTAGTGTCTAGGGAAATGATTGTGTGATGTGGTGTTAAGAAAGTACACACACACACAACTGTAACTCAAGGTAATAAACTCAAGTAACAACAGTGAGTAAAGTTTCAATTTAACTCTTTTTTTACAATTTATTTCTCCTGAACCTTAATTTCTTTTGGAACAGGAGTAAACTTCAAAATAAACAAATGTAGTTGTATTTACACTATTAATTAACTATGCAGGACTTCTTGTCCTAAATAAAGGTTAATAAACAATGTCATATACTGTCACAGTGATTGTTAATTTATTTTACCATTCCGTTCCATATGTTATTACTTTTTAATGTTCGGGTTTCCTTGACATTTTGTATTTTCATATTCTACCTGCAATTTCCCCCTTCGCAGACCCACCCCGCGCTTTGTTTACGTTCTGGCCTTCAACGGTCAGATAACGTTACATCAGCGCACATGGTGTTCGTTTGACCAGAGAAACATGTCTGCTAGCGGGTGGTACTTTTTGAGGCCTGGGTAACCGTTTCATCTTCGAAATAAGGGGGAGATAACAATCGCGGTCAGTCTCTGGGTTTTGCCCTTTAGACGAGTTAGAGCTCTCATAATATTATGCATTTCTCTACCTGAAGGAACTTTCTTGCCGTTGTTGACTTCTGATGTCTCTAGAATAACCGTTGTCTTACTCTTTATTACGCATTACGCCGATACATCTGTAGAATCAGGTCATGCAGGTGTCCTGGGTGGCGTTGTATGTAAACTATAAATCTGGTTAGTCTTAACAGACTAACACACTCGTGAATATTTTCCTGGCCCGAGATGGACCATCATGAGATAAGGCAGACTTTAACACAGAACTAAATGTTAAGGCCTATCTCTAGTCATTTTTCGGGGTGAGTTGACATGTCTTATTAATATATAAATATTCATGTTAGCTTTTTATATATCTGATAGGAATGTGACTTACTTCATTTTTGAGGATTTCACCCGGTAGATTTAATTCAGTGATAATGTAGCGCTGTCTACGGCCTTAGTTAAGTGGTGCTTAAACTGTTACGGTTTATAATGGGAAAAGATAAACTTACAATAACAGATACTAGGCGTAGAATCAGTTCATACGATGCTTACCATTGGGTTAAGAGTCAGCAAAATTAAGTATCATTTCTGCAAGATAAGGTCAGAGGTGTGGATCATTCACTTAACACTGAATTATAGGAGAAAGTCACTTATTCCTTTTTGATAGATATTTCTAGTGGCAAGGGAGAATCATTTTATGCTTACTTGTGTGGCTAGGCACTAGTCTATAACTTTCACAGAAAGCAGTCACCAGGCATAGATATAATTATATCTTATGATTCAGCCACAGCTGTATTATTATAGCAGAAACATTGCAGTTTTCTATGTATTCATTCTGTGGAATGTTAATATATTTCCCCAAGGGGACATATGATTTATTTGTGTAATGTCACATTCTGTAATCTGTATATGTAAATTCATTTAAATGTTGTAAGATGATAGCATAACCATTTAACTGTAACTACAAGGTTAGGTTTCCTGTATGTTTAGTGGGAAGAAGAGGAGTAGATTTTGCTGACAGGTACCTGGGACGGAAGTTAAGCTCACGTAGTGTAACGAGCCAACGCTAAATCTGAAATCATCGGTTGCAGTAGTAGTCTCCTACTCGCCTATTGAGCGCCAGTCAGAGTATGGCGGCTTCCAGCATATCAATCAGCTCAGGGTCTAGAGCAGAATTTCAATCACCAGCCTTTGTGTGCCTAAACGGGGCACTCAGTCAACCACAGTCAAAACAGCCTAAACCGGATTTAATGCCAAGCAAGCAATAGCGCCGGATAAGAGCGCCTGGGACTCTTGGTCCTCAAGTAACTTCGTCTGGTGTATTTCTGGGTTATGTAGAACCGCACACTTAGGAGCGGCCAGCCAAAGATAGACAGAGTTCCAGCCTCCCTCACGCAATTACGGTCACCAACGTTTAGCACCACCGAGGAAAGTTTTGTAGGCTTATTCCCTCACCTTGAAGGATCTACATGTAAGACACTTTTCTGGAGCTAGCGCCTTTGGTCCCACGACAGCGGACAGACTGACACTCAGCCTATTCATTTGGTAAACCGGAGATAAATACAGAGTTCCAGCCCCCTCACGCAATTAGGGGTCCCCAAAGTTAAAGCCTTCATTGGATTTACAGGTCAATTCCATCACCCATGAAGTATATATTTACGTAAAGACATTGGAGCTATTACATTTGGTCCCACGAAAGCGAAAGGACTGTCCCTCGGTTTATTTATTTCTCCGTGATCTGCAGGTTTTATGATTGGTTGTGTGTTTGTGTTGTTGGTGTATTTGGCATATTTTGATTATTGATATAATTTTATGTTGTTGTGATGAGATGCATTATTTTCATGCTTTTCTTCTTTAATAAAGTTTACACATTTATTAATGCGCTGTTCACGACCCTTCTATCCATAATTAAATTGCATCAAGCTCTTTACTATAATCTCTATTTTGATAAGAGAAAAGAGTGAGAGCAGGAGGTGCTTAGACAGTATAAGTGTGTTGAGGGCTTGGAGAGAGTAATAACTTTAATAACTCTTCTCCAGGTTTGTCTCAAGTCCACCTCCTATTACACTTTATCTATGTGTAAGCTATAACTCTGTCAGTCCACTATCCCTTGTCGATTTCACTACTATTGTCCAACTCGACAAATACTCTACACTCTAACTCAACCACGACATATACTGTATCCCGTTTCTGATGAAATGGTATTTTAAAACATATCACTAGTTGAAAAGACTGATGTCTTCCTCATGTCAATGGAATGTTTTATTTGAAAAATACGTGTGGAGAATGAACTAGAATAAAATGTCATTAGCCCACAACACGAGGGCTTAACTTCTGTTTCTGGTGAAATATGGAGGTCTTCTTGTTTATACTGCCCCCTCTTCTACACAAGAGGGTCTCCTGATGTAATTTAACAATCGCTGGAAAACTGCCCACTCTTCTACACAAGAGGGTCTCCTGAAGTAATTTCGACAACTGGTGTCCTCAGAACATATACCAGGCCGTATGCCTAGTACTCAGCAGCTTTAGTTATGTTTTACTTGGTATTGGGTGCTTCAACCCTGCAACAATGAAATAATGCCTCCCTAAATACATTGTATACAAACATCTCCACATTTTACAAATAACATCTTTAAACATTCACAGAGATCAGTTTCCATTGCTACTTTATAGCTTCAGTCTCTATCTTTTTGTGATGTCATTTTACTTAGTGGGTACCTGCACTTCCCCACATATCTTTCACATCTCTGTCATTTAATCTTCATGATCGCCCATCTCATCAGCTGGGGCACAGTCATCTCTTTAATTTTTTTTTCTTTCTACTGCTTTATTTTTTTAATTCGTGTGACATCCTATGCTTTGTTCAAAAGTTTTTTTGGAACCTGTAATCTGCAAAAGAATGCCAGTAACCTCCTGGTCTTACAATGTAATTCAATATTAAAGCAATTAATCAAATACAGTGTTTCTTTTGACTGCTTCCCAAATCTGCCTTAGGCATACATTTTGCTCCATAGGCTGTCATAAGCTTCCAAAATGGCTAAGTCGTACACCATAAAATTTTTGTTGGGCCCCTATCTGGGTTTGCCTCTACATAATATTGATAAATCATTTCTTACCGCAATCAATGAAATAATACACAAGGAATAGATAGACTAGCAATCTTTAGCACACATTTAGATTGCCGTCTTGTCCAGACTGCAGAAATTTTTATTAAATACTGCACTTCTGTTGTCAAACTTTCACTTGGTACTAATTTCTTTGCAAATGGCCAAGAGCCTTGTAAGCTTTCCCCTATTACCAAATAGATTAGCCAATGGGACGAAGCGTCCACAATTCCAACTGTATTTTTGAAAAACCCCCAACTAATCTAGGAGGGTATCAATTTGTCGGTCAGTCTGCTTTTAATAGTACACTGCGACAATCTGTTTCGTTTTGGGCAAAGAGGAAATCCTCAATTGCCACCTCTCCCTTCCTAACTAGCAGTGTTCAATTGAATCACTCCCGTGTGACTATATTCGAAATCGCGTCTCAAAATTGTGCGTTTAAACTGAGCACAACTGTCCAAAAATATATAGTATTTCTACAATAACTTTCTTAATAATTTGGGCGATTTTTGATCTAAAAAGATATTATTAATCAGAAGATTGTTCTCTATCATACTAGATAAGTGGTAATGCCTTCTTTATCGTCGTTTACATCTTAGTATATTTTCTGCGTATTTATGGGTTTCTTTATCTGAACCATAATATTAATGAAATCTATCTTCTAAGATGCATCTAAGTTATTTTAAAAGATCATGGAGGATTTTATATTTAATAATATTAATTTTATCCCTCCAAACATGATCTGAGTTAATGAAGAACGCCATTATAAGTTTCACTTTCAATATCGCTTTCCTATCCCCCCTTTCTCTCAGTGCATATTTGAATCGTGGCCCACTAGCGGCGTTTTGTCTAGACATGATAGCGAGGTGGGGCAAAAGCGGTCGGGGCCTCCCTACGTTTTCAAATTTGGTTACTATAGGACTCGGATACCAATACAATATCGTAGTTATTTTTAGATTCATAGACTGCCTTAGTTGTAGTCTTCTCTCTCTCTCTCTCTCTCTCTCTCTCTCTCGCTCTCTCTCTCTCTCTTCCTCCCCCTTGTCCCGTCTCTATCACTCCATTGAGCGAAACGCGTCTTGGCCTCACGCCAAAGTGACGGAATAAGCTTGTGGTTTTTTTTTTTTCATTTGAGAGGGATGTATTATTTGCCTAGCGTTAATTCTATTCAAATCCAGCGCGAACCGAGTGCGATGGCGATGATGTGGAGTACAACTCACATTATATCTCTATAATATTTGTATTTATATAATTGGTAATATTTTATCTTATTTGATCGGGGTATCAGGGATCTTACTACACATATACAAGGCATACATAGTAGTTAATCTTCCATCTGTCTCGTCTCAATCATTCAGTCCTGGCCGCTGTACTAGAGATGCATACGAACGATGACCACCCAAGTAATGTGGGCCAGACGACGTGAATATAATAATAACTTGATTTATCTTACTCGATAAGAGGTGGAACTTCTATATAAGTTCAGGACCATCTTAGAAACATAGTAGCGGCCTCCGAAGTTAGTTATGCCACTTAAATAAATATCTTCCTCCGCAATTCTTGGAGCTTGAAAAACACGTCTTACTAGGACGACTTGAAGTAACGAAAGGCCACGAATATTAGCCGTTAGAATAAATTAGTGCAAACGTGTTACGTCATAGACAACCGGTGACGTATTAATTATGCAGCGTTCAATATAAGTTAAAACCCGTGCAAAAACATGAGTTACCACAAATTCGTTCTTTAACAAGCGTATCTTTTCTTGTTTTGAATTTTTCTTGAATCACCAATATGGAACTGATGACAAGAACCAGACAAGTGCCAGTGGAATAAGAGATGAGAAGAGGACGCTGGAGATGGATAGGACACACATTGAGGAAACCTGTTGATAGCATTACAAGGCAGTACAAGTTTTTAGTACATACCTCAATGTTTTGTATTTTTTTCAGTCATTTTGCTTGTATAAATGACCAGATATAGCTATTAACTTATAATTCTGTGTTTTTCGTTTTGGGGGTTTACCTCCCCTTAACAAAAAACTAACTACTCATAGGACAAGGAAAGACAACGAGGTATTTAAAAAAAAGGGCAACAACTCAAAAAGAACTAATACAAATTAAAACCAAGAGTAAAGGACAATAGTTATCTATAAACCATACAAAAGAGAAAAAAAATGGACAAATACTAATATAAATAAAAAATAGCAACTGCAAAAGACAATAGTTATTTAAATGGAATACAAAATTAGTAAATAAAATGACATTAAATACTCCAATTATAACCGACTTTTAGGTTGAACAGGGTAGACCAAGATGGAACGAGAAGAGGCAATAATGGTCAGCTGTTAAGTGCCCGCTCTCCACCCATCAACTCATCAAAACAACAACAACAGTGGAAACCACACACAGAAGATTTACACAGTCGACGGAAGGAGAGAGCTTAGTCACAGCTTCATGTACCAATCTGTATCTAGTGACAGTCTGCTTTATCAAACAAGTCCAGCTTAGTGTTATTTCTGAAAAGACCTGAGGGTGAGTAGGAATTGCTATAGATAGATGCTCGAATATATATATATATATATATATATATATATATATATATATATATATATATATATATATATATATATATATATATATATATATATATATATATATATATATATATATATATATATATACGAGGGACGGTCAAAAAGTAATGCTTCCTATTTTTTAATGTATGTAAATACTGCATTGGTGTGCAATTTGTAAATTTAGCAGGATTCCTCAAACACTCTTCTGCACTGTATAGCATTACCAACCTGTTTCAGTAACAGGTGGCACCACTGTAACAGTTTAAAAATGGCTGCCAAAAACGTTCGGTTAAAACAACGTTATGTCATAGAATTCCTCAATGCTGAAGGCGAGACCCCAATTCGCATCCACGAACGTTTGAAGAATGTTTATGGAGATTCAACAGTGGATGTTAGCACTGTCCGACGTTGGGTACATCGTTGTGACGAAGCTGAAGTAGGTCAATCCTCAATGGCTGACGCAAAGCGGACTGGCCGTCCGTCTACCGCAGTGACTCCACACAACATTCATCGAGATGATGGCATCATTCGTGGTGACCGTCGAGTAACACTGGATGAACTTTCTTCCATGTTGTCCATTAGTAAAGGCAGTGTCCAGATCATCATTAAAGACCTGGGTTATTCAAAGGTTTGTGCACGGTGGGTACCCGGAATGTTGACAGACAGACATAAAGAAACAAGGAAAACCATAGCCATCAACCTCCTGCACCGTTACGAAACTGAAGGAGAAGAGTTTTTATCGAATATTGTGACAGGTGATGAGACTTGGGTTCATTTTTTTTAAACCAGAATCCAAGAGGCAGTCAATGGAATGGCATCACACAACATCGCCGACAAGAAAGAAGTTCAAAAGTTCACCATCTGTAGGGAAAGTTATGGTTTCCGTGTTTTGGATGAGAAAGGTGCGATTCTTCTCGACTTCTTGGAACAGGGAAACACGGTGAATGCAGACCGTTACATTGAAACTTTGAAGAAGCTTAGAGGTCGTCTTCGGCGACTTTACCCATTAAAAGAACCACTGAAAGAAGACCTTCGTGGACATCACTTTGAGGATACCGAGACCCTTAAACGCGCCGTACGCCAGTGGTTTAGGAAAAAGGACACACATTTTTAACCGTGCAGGGATACATGCCCTTGTGAGAAGATGGACAAAAACTGTAACAAATAACGGAGACTACATTGAGAAATACATTTTTGAAGTTCAGACTTGGGGCTACATTTCAATGTGAATTTTATCTGTTTTTTTTTTTTGTGTGTGCATATTTAATGAAATTAAAAATTACGAGGCATTTTATTTTTGACTTCCCCTCGTATATTTAAAGAGTTATTTAAATGATGTGAATACAGTTCAATGCACAGCTACAAACGTGATCATACCGTAGTTTAAGAATGATGTACCAGAATTTATTTGATGGGTGGTAAATAATTAAATAGTTATTCCAGAGGTGAATAAAATTCATTGGGTAACTACACAAGTGATCATACCATGGAAAAAAAATGATATATCAGAACTTATTTGATGGGTGGTAAATAATTAAATAGTATTTTATTGTGTAACTACATAAGTGATCTTACCATGGAAAAAGAATGATGTATCAGAATTTATTTGATGTGTGGTAAATAATTAAATAGTTATTTCAGGATGTGAATACAATTTATTGTGTAATTACATAAGTGATCATACCATGTGTCATAAGAGGTTTTGATGTTAATAAAATATAGGCTATCCCGGACAAATAGATGTATCAGAGGATACCAGGATAGTGCCAGATAAGAGACTGGTCTTATAATAAATACCCCCTTCTCTGAAAACAGCAAGGGCGTATAGACATAAAAGTGGGGTCAAGCTATGTAAGTTCTCAGAGAAGATGATGATGTAGTACTCTGAGTCCCTAACTGCTGCCTCTTGAGATCCCAATTTGGTAAATGAGTAACTGTGTTATTTTATTTGGCTACGTCTAGGGTAATCTATCCAATATAACAGTATTAATTTCACAACAGAACTTTAACTTAAATAAAAGTATTAAGCAAGACTGTATGAAATTTTATGTACAATTTAATTGTCCTGAACCTCAATCTTTTCAGGTCAGGAATTCTCAAAAGCAATAAAAATGTTATTTACAAATGAAAATAAATATGTTGGAAACACTGTTCCATGTTTGTAGGGTGTGTACAGGACTAACTACCCAACAGTTTCTGTTCATATGAGTGATAACGTCTGCTATTTCTAAGCTGTAAGCTCTCTTTATTATTTTGATGGTCTTATCTCTTCATCATAAAAAGGGCTGTAATCCTAGTTTGATTACTCTTGGGTGAATGATTGGATGTTCTGACACTGGCCTTTATAAAGGACTTATCTTCGAATGTTGTTGCTGATTCTTATATGCCCAAGTCAGGACCACAAACTTAGTAGCTCCTGACTGAGAAGATGGGATCTGGTTCCAGTTATATGAGGACCTCTCAACTCCCACACTTCCTCTCAATTGAATGCAGCCACGAGGTAATTTCGTGATATAACCTGGAATAGAAGGACAACCACATTCCATGTAGAAGTCTGCCTCAATTCACTCACCCACAAACAACATCAAGTCTTTCCCTTTTTCAGGTATTGTGCTAACAAGTTGCACAAGACCTAGAATTTCTTTGCCTACAGTCCGTTCAATGTGATCATTCTTTCCCTGTATTGATTCAATGTCAGTGTCCTTAGTCCATGCTTGGCTTCCGTACAATAATCATGTTAAGTACCAAACAGCATGTGACCTATTGATTACTTCATTCTAACTTTTCCTGTACGTTTATCACATGATCTTTGAACAGTGTGTCACTCCAGAAGAAATACTAATTTAAATCGCTACTAATACTTACTGTCGTAATTTTTTACCATATTAGCAAAGACTATACACATTTTTATTTTATTTCGAACATGTCTGCAAAACTACATACATTCATAAATGGGTCAGTATGGCAGAACACATTAGTTTCACTTTCTACTAGCACTCGAACAAATAGTCTGGTTAATCATAGGTTAATAATTAACAAAAGATACAGATCTATATATCGTTCTTACCCTCAGGCAAATATATATACACACACAACAAGCTGAACTGGCCCTCAAAGGGATCTAGAGCTGCTCTCAGATCAGAAGGCAAAGACTTTGGTCGTTAATGTCTCTTTAATTCTGTCAGCTAGGTGCGGAAGTTTCAAATCGAGTGGCCCAGATGGTACGTTCTCGTTGCTATTTATAGAACTACATCCACCCAATCAGAAACGCAGTCAAAAAATATTTTTAGAGACTAGTGACTGATGCGAATCTGAGCGTGTTTGTATAATCTGACTAAGTTTAAATATGTTATATTATAGTTATTAGTGGACCGATTTTAATTATCAAAAGTGATAACCAAACGGCCAATTGTTCTCTATCGTTCTATATGGTTTTCCTTTAGTTATTTCTTTGCATTTCAATCTGGGTAATTTTTAAGTAATTAAATTTGGCATTACCCTGATGTGAAAATATCACTAAAATAAATTTTTCTACTACAATAAAATTTTATCATGCGTGAATATTTATGCTTATGTGCTAAGCAATATCAGCGCTATAATTTGAGACATTTCCTTATGTTTAGTTATCTTTAGTTGTTAAGAAATAAAATATATTCGTTCGGTTAAAAACACAAAATAGGCATTGTTACCAAGTTAAAAGGTTTCTTTATCCTTACCCAAAAAAAGAAGCATTATGATTGATTGTTAAATTTGTACTATGCTCTTAGATAAATTTTGGTGGGCGGTAAATTTGACTGAGTTCTTAGACTGCTTCAAATACTATAGTTAGTTTTAGATTCAAATATTATGCTAGTTTTTGAGCGGGGAATTTGAGCGTGGTGTCATACAGATTCAAAATTTTTACGACACCATGGATGAAGAATGTATAAGAATTTATTTGATGGGTGAAATCCAAACTATATACCCACAGTGTTGACTATAAGTCTTGTAAACATATTTGCAAGGATCCTACTACATTAGTTGACAATTCCAGCACTTTACTAGTTGACTGGAAGGACCATATGTACAAGGGACTATGTCATCACATCAGTGATTAAATTAACTGATGTATTATTAGTATGTATATTATTATGTATATTATTATATAACTGCAAGGTAGACATATGTGTATACTGACAAGATACCATTAACACTTGTGGCATCTCATACACATGCATAAACTGATAACACTCACACCCACCACACTTAGTCGAGTGAACTCCTAAGTAGAGACTATCCTCGGGCTATGTGATTTTTTCAGGTTTCGGTCGCGAATACTGATCTCAGAAGTCAGAAGTGTACACCACAAAGTGTTATCCTGCAAAGCGACACGGAACACCGCAGTGGGTCACTCATATGTGCTGATATCCATTAGTAAATTGAACAATCAGAAGAGACTGTATATCTCAAGTGTGTGCAACTTCAGTCGTTACTGTCAGGGGCCAATGCTGTCTATCCGCCAGAACATTAACCGAGAACATTGAGCGAAGTGACCAAATTAAAAAACTTTGAGAGCAAAATTATGTGAGATAGCGTCAAATGAGGAACAAAAGTTTTATCAAAAGTCAGTTACCAGACTACTACTAAACCAGTGACATTTTTACAAGTGTAAACAATCATTGTGTATTGTGTGAATGAAAATATATTTCCTATAAATATTTTTTTCATTCTAACATTTCAAGATAAGAAGAAGATAAAAGAATCATTATAAATAAATTGATTTAAATTGTATTTTGGACTTTGTTAATACTGTTACAGTTAAAGTTTATTTGGGATTACATTGTTCTTATGTTCATAGCATAGGGTAGTTGTTAAAAAATGGGCACTCTTGTCTTCTGCGTCTAATTATTACGATCTAGATAGGAGTACTACTACACCTGCGTTATCCATACACCCGTACTCATTTCTGGGACTGGGGTATATCTTATAGTTCTGTATTCCTTCACGAATTATTATCGTCTATCCACAAGACAACTTATCATTCAGATTATTGAGACCTTTAATAAAGTCGTTACACTGGGGGGTCGTCCGGGATATCTTTGAAATCCTGAGCCAGAAAACTCGCTTCTATCTTGAGAAAATTTTGTTAGGAAGTTTTGAAAATGTTTCACAAAGTTAAAAGTTTTTTTTTTTTTTAGAGTACCGTTGAGTACCTATAATTTGTTAATTAAGTTTATTTAGTTAAGCTTAATTAAATTAATGAGTAAGACTATACCCTCTGAAAAGTATGGCTGATTTGGTAAAGGTAAAGTCTGCAATAATACAGATGGGAAAGGAGTTAGGCCTAAGTAGCGATGCTCTCATCCGGTATGTGACATCAGAAAGTGGTAAGTATTTGGACAGTGAAGCCAAGAAATTGGAAGCTGAGGAAAGAAGGTTAGCAGCCGAAAGAGAGACCAAGAAACTTGAAGTAGAAGCAGAAAGATAAGCTAAGAAGCTGGATGCAGAAAAAATGAGATTAGTAGCTGAGAGAGAAGAAAGAAGGATACAGGCTGAAAGAGAGCATGATTGAAAGTTAAGACAACTGGAAATCAATGCAGCTGCGAGTATAAATGGTAGCAGTTCACCTCACTCTCACAGTAGCCATAGCCAAGGTCCTCAAAATGGTGTTATGAACTTCCATTTGGATGCTTTTATGAAGAAGGATGACTCTATTAAGACCTACATAGACACGTTTGAGCGACTTGCTTCGACATATGCCTAGAGAAGGAAAAGTGGAGTGTTAAGCTCTCTCAAGGATTGAGAGGTATTTCTTATGACGTGTTTTTGAAACTGCCCAAAGAGGAACAGGAAGACTTTGAGGCTCTGAAGCAAGCATTGATTGTTCGCTATGAGCAAAACTCGGAGGCTTATCGTAAGAAATTCCGAACTGCCAAGAAGGAGGCTCAGGAAACCTACCGACAATACGCAGCTCGGATGGAAACTTATCTACTGAGGTGGTGTACGCTGGGAAACGTTTCGCAAGATTTCGAGGGACTAAAGGAAATGATTCTGATAGAACAGCTTTTAGATTCCATGGCCCCTGAAACAAAGAAATTCCTGGTAGAAAACAGATGGGATAGGTTGGAAGACATAAGCAAATATGCTGAAAGTCACGAATAGGCACATTCTTTAACACAGGGAGCAAAACTAAAACAAAGTGAAGTAGCTAAGAAACCTCAACAATACACCAAATATGACGGGAATGGGCAAAATCAGGACATCACTATAAAAACAAGCCCCGATATGAACAAAGAGAAAGAACCCCTCTGGAATTTGGAAAGAAACCTTCCAGAAAAGAAGACAAGTAGTGCAAATATTGCAAAATGAGCAACCACAATAGTATGGACTGTAGGAAGAAAACTCCTCATCACGCTGCATGTCTAGCAACAGGGAGCAAGAACGGACAGGAACTGACAGTGAGTCAGAAGAACCCCCACTACCCCCCTGTAAGTGACCGTGAACGGCACTCAAGTCACATGCTTATATGACACAGGTCTGAATTTTGACTCAGTCATGAATTCTACCCTGCTAATCACAGAACAAATCACCACTGAAACAGTGGAAATAACAGAGCCAACAAAGGGAGCAGTAACCATGACATTACTTGTAGCTAAAATCCAAGTGAAATCTCGCTATGTGGAAGGAGAGATAAAGGCAGCCGTACTTGATGATCCTATCTACCTCTTGATTCTGGGCTGTAGATATGTATTTTTAGGAACCCCTGTAAAACCTGTAGTCATGACAACAGTCAAGACCAGGTCCAGTTCCAAGAAAATGGAAGAGAGTCCCATAAACACTCATCCTGAAGAGATGAAAAAGGCTCAAGCAGCCGATAGCACACTGAAGCCTTGCTTTGGCCAATTGCCAAGAGCTCAAAACCCTCCTGAAAAGGGAAACGTTTACATGAAAAATGGACTACTTTACAGAAAAGCTGGAACAGGACCTCAAAGCCATGGACAGCTAGTAGTACCAATTTCATATAGGCAAAAAGTGATGGAACTAGGACATGCTATACCCTTTAGTGGTCACATGGGAATTGGAGCCACAAGTCAAAGGATAGGTTGTCACTACTTCTGGCCAGGAATTACTGAAGATACAAAACGGTATGTGAAATCCTGTCCAGAATATCAAAGGGTAGCTCTAAAAAACATTGGACAGCACCAGCAACTTTTTGGAGAAATGCCTTTTATGGGTACACCCTTTGAAAGAGTTGCAGTGAACATTGTAGGACCACTCACTAGGACGAAGAGGAATGGTTATATCCTAACTCTAGTAGATAGTTCCAGTGACTATTGTAGGACCACTCACTATGACGAAAAAGAGGAATGGTTATATCCTAACTCTAGTAGATACTTGTTCCATGTAGGGAGAGGCCGTAGCCATGTCATCAATTGACACTAAACATGTGGCAGAGGCACTGTTGACAATATTCACCCGGTTAAGTTTCCCACATCAAATATTGACAGATAATGGATCACAGTTCAAGGGAAAGCTAGCTCAAGAAGTATTTAAGATATTTCAGGCCAGACACTATCATTCCTTTCCTTATCATCCTCAAGGAAATAGCCAGGTAGAGCGCTTCAACGGAACCCTAATATCCATACTTAGGAAACTGGCACTGGAAAAACCAGACCCCTGGGTTGAGTATTTAACGGCAGCATTATTTGCTTACCGGGAAGTCCCACATTATTCAACTGGATTGGCTCCGGCAACATTGGTATTTGGCCGGCCAATAAAAGGTCATTTGGAAGCATTGTTGCGGACTTTGATTGATGAGAAGGCAGAGGAAACCGTAACATCAGCATTCCAATATGTAAATGAGTTAACCTCTCGTCTTAAAACGGGCTGGAAACACGCAAATGATAACTTGCGCAAAGCCAGAAGGAAACATGCTGAGAATTCAACAAGAAAGCAAAGGATAGGGAACTTGCTGTAGGGGAGAATGTGCTGCTTCTGTTGCCTGGCAGTAACACCAAGTTACAATTAGGTTGGCAATGACCATATGTTGTTCTAGAAAAATTATCTAGAACTAACTACAAAACTGACAAGGAAGGAAAGGAAAAGATATACCATGTGAATCTGCTGAAGAAGTATTATGACAGGGTACCTAAAGTAAATCATATGATGACTCTTGCCATAGCCTCGGAAATGAAGCACGAACCTCTTTCCTCAGTTGAATATCCATTGAGACCATCTGAAACTTATGAACAGATAAATGTTAGTGAATATTTGTCTCAAGAATAGAGGGAGCAAGTTAACAGGTTATTGCAAACTCATGCAGATATACTCACAGATAAACCAGGGTGCACCAACTTGTTAGCGTATAACATGAAAGTCATAGACTCGACACCTATCTGTGTGAAAACCTACCCTATTCCGTACGCAAAAGCACAAGCAATGAAGGAAGAAATCGACAATCTTTTGAAAGAGAACATCAAAGTCA
This sequence comes from Oreohelix idahoensis, assembly GCA_024509875.1. NCBI lineage: Eukaryota > Metazoa > Mollusca > Gastropoda > Stylommatophora > Oreohelicidae > Oreohelix > Oreohelix idahoensis. Next base: position 79,427 of record JAMPIV010018784.1, on the reverse strand, counting down.
GAATCAGCATATAATGCGAGTGTAGTGCTACTCCGGAAAACTAGTTGAGAACACCGACTATGTATAGACTACTGGAAGCTTAATGCTGTGACTGAATCGCAGGCAGATCCCTTGCCTGACACTAGCCAACTGTTCTCAACGCTTAGCAAAGCTAAGTATTTGTCGACGATAGATCTGAGTAAAGAGTACTAACAAATTCCAGTAAAATCTGAAATCGGACACATGTTGGCTTTCAGTACCTCAGAAGGGCACTATGAATTCGATGTTTTACCATTTGGATTAAAAACGCTCCGAGTGTATTTTCTCGTATGATGAGGAAATTACTGGAACCTCCAAAGAACCCTATATTACAAATTTCATGGATGACATCCTCATTGCCACAGAAACATTTGAGGAACATTTGTCAGCACTCTCCATGTTATTTGGCAGACTCAGAGAGGCGGGTTTGACTATAGTTCCGTATTCCTTCGTGAACTATCATCGTCTATCCACAAGACAACTTATCACTCAGATTATTGAGACCTTTAATAAATCCGATACAGACGCCATTCCTAATGCAGGTTATTTCTGCTCGCCAAGAAGATTATAATGTTTTCAACTGAATATAAATCCTATTTTGAGAATGAATTTTGAATGGATTTTCGTTGGAGAATTCCAAGGAATTGTGAGTATTTGATTTTATGGGTATCAGAAGAATCGCATTTAGAAAGTCAATAAAAAGAACTGTGATAAAGTCAATCCGTTTAACACCCCGCTCAAATTCCCCGATTCAAAAATCTAGTAACGAAAAATTACACCCTATAAACCCCACTATTATATTTGAAAATTACCAAAGACAAGGTCAATCGTACCGCTAAGAATTGGACACAATATTTGAAATTTTTCTACTATTATCGTTTAAAAGGGTTACCACCTGCAAACGCATTCAACCCCATCCTAATATTTAATGAAGGACGTAGCTAATCTATAAATAACTACAGCATTTGAAATTTGGTCCCAAGGACATAGCCTATAAAAACAGTCCATGATTGGCACAAGATTTGAATTTTTCTAAGACCAAGCGTAGTGAGTCCCATCCCCCAAACACACACGCAGCTCGCGTTACCATTCCCAATATTTTATGACGAAAGCCGGAAAGTATGGCAGAAAACCAACTTGTTACTTCGTCTTGAAAAGGGAGAGAGGGGAAAGGGTGGGTTAAAAAGGAAAAATACAAGCCTAACTTATGCGTTTGAAAATGAAACTAAAAGAAAATCTGTACGGGGCGGAGGGGGAAAAGCTTAGATAATGTACTGCTTTCTAAATAAAGAGAGTAAATAAAAGGGATGTTCTGAATGATAACGCTAATATTATTTAATATCTTACCATAACAATTTCCTTTATATTACATCATCTTGCCTTAGAAAATCTATTTGGTTAGGAAGAAAGAGTAAATAATTACGATAAAATTACATAGATGAAAACGGTGACGAATAGTTAGATGAAAACTAGATAGGATGATAGAGGCCAAAGGGCAGTTTAATAATCAATTTTAACTTTTGAAATCGGTCCATAAATGGCTGAGATATGACAGAAATAAAAATAAATAAAATCAGACTAGCAAACACACTGATTAACACTCAATGCTTGGGGTTTTCAAAAGAGTCAAATTTTGGACGCGTTGTTTCATTGGCTAGTGAGATTGATAACATGTAACGCATTCTAGGCTAGAACGCCATTTGAAAATTATAACCGCAGTGCCAAGATGAGAACAGAAGGGGAGCTTTTCTGAATAAGTTTTACCTTATGGACGACAGCAGTCTGAATTTTGTGCCATCGTTCTGCTAGTCATGTGGTTCATTGTGTGAAGGATTCATTATTTGCGGTAAGAGAAATGACTTTATTAATTGTATATGTATGTACAGGCCACAAGGGTGTGAGCCATAAATTTGTGTTGTACGACATTGCCATTGGAAAAGAATTACGACATCCTAGCAAGCACATGCCTAAGCAGACTTGGGAGGGGTGGTGGGGGGGGGGGGGAAATGAATTTACATTGTGTTTGCATTTTACCATTACAAATCATACGATTGTAAGTCCAGAAACTACTGGCAGTCTTCTGCAGGCCACAGTGTTCCAGTAACCCTTGGAAAAAATAAATAGGATGTCATAATAAAAGAGTTAACAGATCACTAGAAAGAGAAAAAGAAAAGTGTGTACCCCAGCTGATGATATGGAAGATAACAAAGGTTTAAAGTGACAGGGGCGTTGAAGCCATGTGGGAAGGAGAAGGTACCCACTGAGTGTGAAGAAGTCACATAAAATTAGGGACTAAAGCTATTGGTTAGCACATGCAACTGATCACAAAGAATGCTTAATGATGTTTAGTTGTTAGTTGTGGAGATATATAAAAAGTGTACTTAGGGAGGAATTGTTCCTCTTGTTGCAGGGTTGCATCACCTATTACCACGTGAGACATAACCTGGAGCTGCAAAATACGAGGCAACTTGCCGGTTGCTTATACTTTGAAGTCAAACTGTAGTAGCCGCCTTCAGAATACACTGCTGTGAAAGAGTGTGCAGTATTTCCAGCAAGCCATCCACTTTCAACTGAAAAATAAGATAAGCCCAAATCTTGAGGGCTCATGACATCTCATTATATTTTATTCTCCACACTTTCAATAAACTTTCTTGTGACGTGATGAGAAGACCAGTCCCTCCCACTAGTGACCTCTCTTAAGACATTATTACTTCAGCAGGGGATACTATTATAGAAACATTTTAGTAATAACATTTATTGGACAAGATGTCCTTCATATTTATTTAAATTTGTATATAAACATATTTCTTTTGAGTTGAACATTCCTGTTTCCCAAAAAAATTGAGGATCAGGAAAATAAAAATTGTAAAGTAATTTTATAACTTTAACCACTGTCTTACTTAAGTTCATTATATTGAGTTACAGTTGTGTTTAAGTTATCATCATATCACCACACATACATTACCCTAGACACGTAGCCATATAGCATAATAGAACCTAAAATATTACACAGAGTGAGATCTGAGAGTGGTAGCGGTTAGGTACCCTGAGAATACATCATCATCATCAACTATTAGACTCAGGGACTTACATAGCTTGACCTCACTCTGTTGACTCTTACTTTTTAACATCAATAACCTCTCAAACCACCACAAGAACGTTGGTCAGTTAAAAGAAACGTTAAGGTGTTTTAACCAATTTTTTGAAGTAAACACGAAGGAGAAAATAATAAGCAATGACTATCCCAGGAGAACTCCTAAATGCCCGCTTTATCCACATAATTACAATTAACGTGAATTTGCTCAGAGGGATTAATTTATGAATATAAGAACCAAGCTTGAAGATTATTTACTATACTAGCAATAACCCGTCAAAATTGACAGGTTTTTAATTATAGTGTGTTGTTTCTTATACACGTATTACAGACGGTACTATTACTACTGCGGTCATTTCATTGCAGGCGACTGTCATTAGATATTTGTAGTGAAAATTATATGGATGTATTAAATATGAAGACATGGAGTAACCTCCCTAAATGACATGTGGAGCTGTGATAATGACCTAATAGACCGGAAATTGACTAAATAACTAACATTTCTTTTATGACAACATGTCTCGTAAATGTTCGTGAATCTTTTAAAATCTTGACTTTCCATAATCAAACTGTTCATGCACACCGTCATTTGCGCACTTTTCTATTTTCGGGAGAGTACATATAAGGGAAACAAAACAATTATTGTCTAACTTTCAACCACAGTAGCACGCTTAAGCTGTGGTTAAAAGATAATGTACTCTCTCGAAAATAGAAAAGTGCGCAAATGACAGTGTGCATGATGTGACCGACCGACCGACCGACGTACTTACGGCGGGAATTATGGTATTGGATTATAATCCCCAGTCAACGGTTGTCCGTGCTACTTGCAAAATTCTGCATAAATGTATCTATGTACGTGAGTTGAACATTGCCAACAACTAACATCATATAAATTTTGAAAAGCGAAAAAAAAAAATGGAAAGAAAGATTTTCCCTGAAGGAAGAGAAAAAATAAACGGCGACAGGTATTATTAAGTCATCGGACTTACTGCCATAAAAGATTGAAGAATAAAGCAAACTGCAGTAGCGAATTCCATAAAAATAAACAAACATCCGCTTATCACAGAAATAAATCTTTCAAACTTACATTTTACGATCGAGGTCTTATCTGGTATATGAAATCTGGCCAAGGCCAAACAAAACTTCTTCTTCTTTGATCCTTAGCGGCCAACCGTCAAAGCAGTCGGTGACCATCACGCCTAGTGGCGTCTTGTAAGGCAACAACAAACTGATTCCACTTTGCTCGGTCGGTGGCCATCCTTCGTACAGTGCCCCAACTCTGGTTCATTCTTTGCATCTCAGCCTCCACAGTCCTCCGCCAAGTTGTTTTTGGTCGGCCTCTCTTTCGTTTTCCTTCAGGGGTCCAAAGCATAGCTGTTCTTGTGATGGCATTGGGGTCTTGATGCGTGATGCCATATGATGATGGATGGTATCCGCATGTCTGGTTTTGTGTAGTGTGTAGATGTGTTCAGTCAAAACAATGTTCATACAACAATAACAGGGCAATCCACATAGGACGTCAGTAAACTCACGACGTATAAAGTCAATGAGTCTTGAAACAGCCGTTGACGTTTTTCTTCATTATTTATTGTGGACGCCACAGTGACAAAATGGTTACGCAAATGTGTAGGCACATCAAACAGTCATTATCACAGCAACATTCAATACAGCAATAAACGGTAGACAGCATTACAATGATGAGTCAGATGCATGTTATATTTCAAAGTGCTGTAAATGTAGTCAGGTGAACAACTCCATCCTTTTCTATAACAGCCAGGAGATAACCAGATGTATGAGATCAGTTCACTCTCCTTAGTTTGACTTCAGCAAGACAGACACGTCTGCCGAAGTATAAATAATGTCCTCAAGAATATCCTCTAGATAATAAAGGTTTTCTAAACCTAGTTCATTTAACAAAGTAGCAAGTAATGGTCCTTGGTACATGCATCAACCGATGCAGTACAATGCAGCGACATGTGAGCTGGGAAAGAACATCTCGTGACGACGACTTTCGGAGACAGGCTATGAATCGAAATCGCTCACGACCCAAAATCGATAGAGTTAATGAAAAAGTCAATTTACCTTGCTTTCATGAAATACACAGAAATATCACGCCTCCCGACATGTGGGAAAACACTAGAGGTATTATCTCGACTAAACGAAATATCCATAAGAGGACTACCACCCCTGACAGAACAAAAATAGCGGAGATCCCCTCTTCAACGAGGCATCTCTTTCGCCATTCCAAATCGCTCACTCCCACTAGTGGTGGGCGGAAACCGATCGACAAACAACAAGACAAGTCATGCGCAGTCCAGCGCAAAAATGACCACAGCTCAAAAGTTAACTGCATTCGATACCAACGCGAGAAGACAAATGCTTACCGAGAAAAGTGACTATAAATTACAAGCAGTTGTTGCCCTTGCGTTATAAAACAGATATTGAAATAAAACGATGTTGCGAGAATTTATCACGCAACATATCACCACCTCCTCCCGATAAAAAAAAAATGTGGAACATATTTTTTTTTTCAATATCAAAGAGCAAGCGATAAGCGGCTCAAAACGCACGAATTATGCGCTGATAATTAATTAAATTGCCAAACAATAGGCTAATTATAGAGTGTCTGGTGAGGATATACCTCAACAGAAAAATAAATATGTCTCAAAAAATATTCACATCGGGGAGGTGTCACCAACACACATCACGTTAGCATGTAAACACAATATACGTATGCAAGTTACTATAATCATCATTAAACAGCATACTCTAATATTGTCTTTAAAAATGGATGTACAAATCTGATAGGAAAATTTAAATAGTACATTCTTTGACATGTAATGACATAAGTACATAGTAAAGTTAAACTACATGACGATCCAGGACATATGCTCTGGTATTCCGAGGGTAAGTACACAATCTAGAACTCGTAAGGTAAGTCCTCAGCTCAACAATGACATTCTGAGAAAGTACAAGCAATATAATGCTAATTAATAACTAATATGCTTCATAAGGTACAATACATTATTAATAATTGTGGCTGTTTAGTAAACTAACGGCCCTTATATTAACTACTCAGTCCTCCTCTATCATTTTAAAAAACGAACAGAAGAAGATGACAACAAAGCACGATAGTGTGTACATATAAAGTAAGTACAGATGTGCTAATCTATTGTAGAAATATAGGTGTGTTATGACTCTGTAATATATAGAAATATAGGACAGAAGTATTAATTGGAGTCATGTGGGCATCTAGACAAAATGTCAGCCATCACATTATCCGCACCACGGATAGCTCGTACCGTGAAGTGAAAAGGTTGAAGAGCTATAGCATATCGAGTGGATCTCGAACTCTTCAAATTCTTAGTCTGAATAGCTGTAAGAGCTTTCTGATCAGTCTCTAGAATGAAATGTGCGCCCAGGAGGAATCTTTGTAGCTTTAGAATTGACCAAACCATCGCTAACAACTCACGGTCTAAAACCGAGTAGTTCCTCTCTGCCGCATTTAGTTTTCTAGAAATGTACATAACAGGATGCAGAGTATTTGCATATTCTTGCATCAGTGCTGCTCCAATCCCAGTGGATGAAGCATCACTCCGAAGAACAAAAGTCCTATCAAGAGTAGGTAATCTTAAGATGGGAGGAGAAGAAAATATATTCTTGATTTGGTCTAGTGAAGATTGGCATTCTTCAGACCAACGGACCAGATTAGGCGAACCTTTCTTCAACAATGTTGATAGAGGTGCCATGATCGAAGATAAATTTGGAATAAATCTCCCATAAAATTGAATTAAACCTAAGAGACTCCTAACTTGTTTCTTCGTTTTAGGAACAGAGATGTTCAGTATTTTGGAAGTATTGTGGTCTTCTGTCTTCAAGAGACCATGACCAACACGATGACCCAGGAAAGAGATTTCACCAAAACCAACAAAAGCTTTAGAAGGTTTTGCTGTCAAATTATTCTCACGTAGAGTGGACAGTAAGTCATATAACCCTAAATAGTGATCTTCCCAGGTATCACTGAAGAGACAGATGTCATCTAAGTATGCGATGACATCCGAACGATGTGACAGAATTCGACGCATCATGCGAACGAAAGTGGCAGGGGCGTTCATGAGACCAAAAGGCATAACATTCCATTGAAATAGACCCCTAGGTGTAGAAAAAGCAGTAAGAGGTTTGGCATGCTCTGCTAAAGGCACTTGCCAATAACCTTTAGACAAGTCAAGTTTAGTGAAGAATCTAGAATTAGAAAGTCTAATCAGTAGATCTTCTAACAAAGGCATCGGTTCAGCGTCGAACTTTGTGACCTGATTCAATTTGCGATAATCAACGCAAATTCGTATGTTCTTATCCTTCTTCCGGACAATAACCATGGAAGAAGAATATGGTGAAGTCGATGGTTCAATTATATTTAATTGAATCATTTCATCCAATTCCTTTTCCACTTGCGACTGAAAGTGTATAGGAATAGGATACGGCCTAACCCTAATTGGATTATTGTCGGTAAGAATTATGTCATGTTCTATGACATCTGTGTGTCCAGGAATGTCAGTGAGAACATCCTGAAATGTTTGTAACATCGACGAGACTTGTCGATGTTCGTCACCAGAAAGATTAGGAGAAACAGAAACGTTTTTCCAAGATTCCGTGGAATGTAATGGAACCACTGGAAGGGGAAGGTTGACATCAGAGAAGGTAGCTTCCTCATCCTGAATGACAGACAGGGATGAATAATGACCGTGAGGTGCAGGAGCATCATCCGTTGCCTGGAAAATAGGCAGCAAATAGTCCGGACGTTCGTGAAATTCCGAAAGCATGTTTATGTGGAAAGTTTTATGCTTTCCATCAATATCGACCACATAGTCAACATCGGAAATCCGAGAGACTATTGCATACGGACCTTTCCATGCAATAAGAAGTCTATTTTCCCTACTGGGGAGTAGGACGAATGCTTTGTCACCTGGACAAAGTTGTCGTAGACATCTATTCTTGTTAGCAAACTGCCTTGCCTTCTCTTTAGCAATTTCTGATGAAGCAGTTGCTAGCTTACATGCCTCAATGATCTTTTGTCTAAGAGCAATGACATACTCATATGAGGATTGAGTTTCATCGCTAATATCATCGGCAGTGATGAGATCGTGTAATAAAGACATAGGGCCGCGTGGACGCGCGCCAAAGACAAGTTCGAAGGGAGAAAATCCTGTGTGTTCATTAGGGACTTCTCTATAGGCAAAGAGAGCCGCGGGTAAAACCCTGTCCCAATCTTGAGGATGATCTTCAGTTATCTTACCAAGCAAAGTCTTGAGCGTTCTATTCAGACGCTCAACTAACCCATTAGACATAGGATGGTAGATACTACTGAGAGATCGTTCAATATGTAAGGTAGACATCACCTGTGACATAGTGTCAGATATGAGTTGAGTGCCATGGTCTGACAATATTTCTCTGGGGAACCCCAAGCGAGAAAATATCAACCAAAGAGCATCTGCGATATCTGTAGTAGATATGCTCTTAAGAGGAATAGCCTCTGGCCAACGTGTGCACATATCGACACATGTAAGGATAAACTGATGTCCTCTGGCCGACTTGACCTTAAAAGGGCCAATAATATCTATGGCCATTTTCTGAAACGGCCGAATAGGAATGTCAGCAGCCTGGATAGGCGCAGCATGTCGTGGTCCTCTAGATTTGACCTCCTGACATACCTTGCATGATCGGCAGTAAATACGAATGTCCTTATTGACAAAAGGCCAAAAGAAAGCCGCAAGGACTCTCGACTTCGTACGGGCAAAACCCATATGTCCAGCACATTGCGAGTCATGAGCATGTTGTAATATTTGGACTCTCATGCTCTTGGGAACAAGAATTTGCGAATGTGCCGACGTAGTCGAATCTTGTACCATACGTACAAGTACGCCGTTTCTCATTGCAATCCAAGATTTTCTATTTGTATCCTGATTCGGATCACCTTTCTTCGCAAGAACGAAGAATTTTTTTTAAGAAGGATCTTCTTCTTGCAATTTTATGAAAGAGTCACGAGTAATTACTAAGTGACTATCTTGGCTATCAACTTCATTATCACTATTCAGTGAAGTTTCGGGTGTTTGTAGAGCTTGTGCTCTTGTAACTACTGCATTTGTAGCTTGCATGTTATTATCTTCCCAAGCAGCAATCTGCTGTGGGGTACACTCCCTAACTCCGTGAATACGACCAATAATAAGGTCCGCAATAGGATTAGGTAAGAGACAAGCATGCACATCTCCAGTAAAGAAAGGAGTGGCAATGCGAATTACAGCAGTAGGATATTTTTCTAGAGTGCCGCCAAATGTGACACATTTAATAACCCTTCCTGTAGCACAAGATGGATCTACAAGCGATTGTCTAACACCAATAGTGGTGCATCCGGAATCGAAAAGTAGTGAGACCGGAGTATCATTAACAAGACCCTTATGTAGAATTAAAGAACCCCTCCCGTCATGCGCAACAGCAGCAGGAAGAGCGGGAAGTGGGTGACCACAACTCAAAGTAGTTATGGTACCCGGTTCGAATAAAGTACTGCATTGGGGGCATTTGTTTGCTCTCTCAAAGTCAAAAGCAGAACTAGTGACAGCGTCAAAGTTTTTACTATCAACAACATGATTACAGGCTCCCTCAGTTTCCTGTTGTACAGCATTAGCCTGCTGATATCTCTTTTTTTTGTGTTGAGATCTACCCCGACTATTATTACCTCTGAAGTTATCAGAGTTATTATTATCTCTGCAGTTATTATTGTCTCTATTGTAATTGTTATACTGGTTCGAATTCCAGTTTCCACGATTACTATCATGTTCACATTGATGCGAACATCTATTTGTTTGGTTCTGAGGTCTTCGGCAGGAATAACCTCTATTACCATATCCTCTTTTGAAATGCTTATAATTATTAGGGTGATAGTAACGACCACTATCAGGTTGTCTCCAATTCTTCGAAGAAGAATCACCATGAAATTGGTTTCCCATGATTTTGACAGAAATTACCGCTGCCCTTTCTATCAAAATTTTGTTGGGATCTACGAGCAAAGTTTTGACCATACGGAGCTGCCGAAGCAACTGGTAAACCTTCTTTCACCTTAGAGTTACCCATGGTTATGTGTGGGTGCGCAGTTACGTATTGGCAACAGAAATCTTCCATTTCTTTTATTGTTTTAGGTTTACGTTCATGAAGGAAAGCAAGGAAAGACTCATTGACAGACGACATGACTTTGTCTCTAAGTATTAAGTCCATAAGTCCTTCATAAGTTTTTTCCGTCTTAGATAGTTCAACCCATCGTGAGAAAGTAATGCGTATTCTTGCAATAAACTCGGAGAATTCAACTCCATTTTCAGGTAACATGTTTTTAAATTGTAGACGATAGCCGTCTTCGTTAAGCTGATATTTCTTTAACAAAGCGGCCCTGACAACCTCATAATTGTTCTTGTCAGGTTCATCCACCATATTTAATATACTTAGAGCTTTACCTGTCAGTATCCCTGATAACTGATAAACATATTTTGCTTTGTCTATGTTATGAGCTGTACATGCTTGTTCAAATCTGTCCAGATAGAACATTATGTCATCACTGGAAGGACTAAATGTTGGTAACTTAATCTTAAAAGTATCATTATTAGCCTTCCCAGAAGATGAACCCTTGTTTGAATCATTACCATTACTCATGCTCGTCAATTTCAATTTCTCCAACTCTAAAGCTAAGAGTTTTTCTTCATGTTCCATTTTTGCTTTCCTCTCATCAGACTCTCTTTGTAACTTCCTTTCTTCAGCTTGAGCCTGCATTTGAAGTCTTTCATTTTCAGCTTCTTTTTCAAGTCTTTTATTTTCAGCTTCTTTTTCAAGTCTTTTATTCTCAGCCTCTAGCTGTAGCTTTCTTTCCTCAGCTTCTGATTCCCTTTTTTGTTTTTCCATTTCCATTTGGAATCTCTTTTCATCCACCTGCATCTGCAGTTTCTTTTGTTCAGCTTCCATCTGCAGTTTCTTTTGTTCAGCTTCCATTGCTTTATCATATCGAGCAGTTGCAAATTCTTCTAACTTATCACCAGTCTTCCCAAGCAATTTACCCTGCTCAATAAAGTGCTCAAATGTAGACATGTTGTCTAACATATGAGTCCAAAACCTGAAATAATTAACTAATTTATTTCAAACCTAAGTGTAACAAGTATTAATTAAGCACTTGTATATTCACATCACATTATATTATCCCAGTCTCTGTGGGAAACAAGTCTCCAATCAAAGAACTTGTATATGAAATATCAGCACTCAATTCTTGATCATAAGTGCACTTCTCATTCAATAGTGCACGACACTATTCATCATTCATTTATCATCAGTGTAGTAGTAACAGTGCATTAGCATAGCCCATTAACTAATTACTATAACTGTAAACAATGACTATGTAAACACATGCAGAATGTAAACATTGAAAATGTAAACAATACAAACAATGTAAACAATAACAATGTAAACAATAACAAAGATCAGCAACAATACAAAAACTTTCGCAGAAATCAACTAAAAATAAAGCAGAAATTAATGAAATATCACAAAAAAATGTGACGATATCTGCGATAGAATTAAACAAAATACATGACACCACAGTGTATAAACAAAAATGTTGTATGAAACTAAATTATAGACAAGAGTAGGCTAACAAATACAAACAAATCACAACAAAACTAAAGAATGTGAAATAATAACGAAAACAATATTAAAACATGTCATCACAGCTAACATAAATAGCAACAGAAGTCGCTTAGCAAATTCCAGTATCGGAAATTTGCAAACCCTACAGAAAACGCTCACAATAGACGACCTCTATGACGTGGCATAATCTAACGGAGACACCACCCAACCGAGAACCCGCTGAAATATAAACATATAAATATACAAATAACATATAGACATATAACATATAGAATGAGATGATACACAGAAGACTCAGCAGAAGTATAAGGGCACAGTTTACATACAAACAGGCCACTTAACTTAAAGGCTTCCAATCGTAGAACAGCAGAAAAACGGATGTCAATCAACGTCCTAAAGAGCGAAGCTCCAACGATGATGGCACATCTGAACTGCTTCCACTGCTAACACGATGGTACAAGAGCTTCTGACATACTGTGTGTTGAGTTGTTTCGGCACTTGACCTTCTAATCCAAAAGTAAGTTGATGGAAATCGGTACTTGGCCTTCTTCAGAAAACAACCCGTTTCAACCGGCACTTGACCTTCTCAAAAAACGACAGCACTGGAACCTTGACAGCAGCAACTTGCTTGACTTGCGTAAAAGATAACAGCAGTCCGAGTTATCCGGCAACATGTAACAACGCCGGGTACTGTCAAATTCTTGTTTCCGTCAAAAAATTGAAATTTTGACTTTTACCGGGCAACGCCGAGTACTTTGAAAATTTTGAAGATGTTGACTGTATTGAAGAATGTTAATTTCTTGAAGGATGCTGATGAATTCTTGTTGAAAATGAAGTGGGTAAGGGACCCCGTGTTTGCTAGTACCAGAATCAAACCAGCTTATGGCCACCAAATGATGCGTGATGCCATATGATGATGGATGGTATCCGCATGTCTGGTTTTGTGTAGTGTGTAGATGTGTTCAGTCAAAACAATGTTCATACAACAATAACAGGGCAATCCACATAGGACGTCAGTAAACTCACGACGTATAAAGTCAATGAGTCTTGAAACAGCCGTTGACGTTTTTCTTCATTATTTATTGTGGACGCCACAGTGACAAAATGGTTACGCAAATGTGTAGGCACATCAAACAGTCATTATCACAGCAACATTCAATACAGCAATAAACGGTAGACAGCATTACAATGATGAGTCAGATGCATGTTATATTTCAAAGTGCTGTAAATGTAGTCAGGTGAACAACTCCATCCTTTTCTATAACAGCCAGGAGATAACCAGATGTATGAGATCAGTTCACTCTCCTTAGTTTGACTTCAGCAAGACAGACACGTCTGCCGAAGTATAAATAATGTCCTCAAGAATATCCTCTAGATAATAAAGGTTTTCTAAACCTAGTTCATTTAACAAAGTAGCAAGTAATGGTCCTTGGTACATGCATCAACCGATGCAGTACAATGCAGCGACATGTGAGCTGGGAAAGAACATCTCGTGACGACGACTTTCGGAGACAGGCTATGAATCGAAATCGCTCACGACCCAAAATCGATAGAGTTAATGAAAAAGTCAATTTACCTTGCTTTCATGAAATACACAGAAATATCACGCCTCCCGACATGTGGGAAAACACTAGAGGTATTATCTCGACTAAACGAAATATCCATAAGAGGACTACACATCCCTGACAGAACAAAAATAGCGGAGATCCCCTCTTCAACGAGGCATCTCTTTCGCCATTCCAAATCGCTCACTCCCACTAGTGGTGGGCGGAAACCGATCGACAAACAACAAGACAAGTCATGCGCAGTCCAGCGCAAAAATGACCACAGCTCAAAAGTTAACTGCATTCGATACCAACGCGAGAAGACAAATGCTTACCGAGAAAAGTGACTATAAATTACAAGCAGTTGTTGCCCTTGCGTTATAAAACAGATATTGAAATAAAACGATGTTGCGAGAATTTATCACGCAACAGGTCTCTTCTGAGGACATGGCCAACCCAGCTCCAGCGTCTGCCAGCTATGATAGTGTGCATGTCCTCTTGCTTGCTCCAAGTAAGCAGATCTTGGTTGGTGATGGTATTCGGCCAAAAGATTCGGTGAATTTTTCTTAGGCATGTTGTGTGAAAAGAGGACAATTTCGACATTTCCTTCTCTGTAACTCTCCAGCATTCCGCACCATAGAGAAGCACAGAAAGCAAACAGCTCTGATATAATCTTAATTTTGTGCTTGTGCTGTATTGAGAGGACTTCCAGAAGTTGTTTAGGCTAAAAAAAGGCTGTTCTTGCCTTATTCATTCTGATGTTGATGTCTTTGCCTGCCCCGCCGTCTGGTGTTACTATGCATCCTAGGTATGTGAAGGTGTCTGTCTGTACCAGTTGCTGATTCCTTACTGATATGGGCTCAAGGTTGCTCACATTGAGAGTCATGACCTCTGACTTCTTTAAATTGATGTTCAAGCTCACCTGCTGGCTAAACTTATTAAGTCTATCCGTTTTTTCCTGTATGGGTTGATGTGAATGTGCTAGTAGTGCAATGTCATCTGCATATTCCAGATCTTCCAATGTAGAAAATGTAGTCCATCTTATTCCTCTTGGACTGCCCTCTGTTGTCTGGCGCATCACCCAGTCTATGACTGTTAAAAATAGAGTGGTTGATAAGGGGCATCCCTGTCGTACTCCTGTCTTCACCTCAAAGGTTAGGTTGCTCTGCCCAACACTACACGTAAAGTTGGCATAAAGGCTTTTTATGATTGACACTATGCAGCTTGGAATTCCATAAGCCCTCAGTATTTTCCATAAACTGTCCCTATGTATGCTGTCAAAAGCCTTTACAAAATCAACAACGTTAATGTATAGCTGTCTTTGCCATTCTGAGCACTGCTCTATAATGTTCCTGAAAGTGAATATATGATCTACACATCTTCTGTTCTTTCTAAATCCTGCTTGTTCTTTCCTCAGTTTGTGGTCTACTGCTTTTGAATTCTCTGTATAATTATCCTGCCTAGTATTTTGCTGGGAAGTGAGAGAAGAGTGATTCCTCTCCAATTATTGCAGTCTGCAAGATCTCCCTTCTTGGCAATTTGACAATTATTCCTTTCTTCCACTCTGATGGTGTTCTCCCCGTTTTCCAGACTTGTACAAATAGTGGTTCTTTTAGTTCTGCTGCTAGCGCAGGGTCTGTCTTAAATAGCTCTGCATTTAAGTTATCATGGTCAGGAGCTTTTCCGTTCTTTAGCCCTTTTATTGGTGTGATGATTTCTTCTTTTCGTGGAATGTCTGTATTTACATCTACATCGTTTTCAGCCTCAGGAACATTCAATTGTGTCTCTGGTGGTTCCTTGTTCAGAGTTTCTCTGAAGTGCTCTGCCCATCTTGTTTCCTGTCCCTCTGCTGTCGTGATGAGATTTCCTTTCTTATCTCTTACTAATGTAATATTGTTTGCACCTCGTTTTCCGCTGATGAATTTAGTTATTTTGTATACTGTGCTTTGTTCATTTCTCAGTGCTGCTTCTTCTGCCTGTCTTGCAAGATCGTCTAGGAAATTCCTTTTGTTGGCTCGGGTTTGGCGTTTAACTTCCTTGTCCAGCTGACTGTACTGTTCGCTATATAGTTGCTTTAACCTGGGGGACTTCGCTTCTGTTTTCTTTCTTTTCATTTCCTTTCTCAGTGTTATGGTGTTTAATGTTTCTGGTGTTATCCAGTCTTACTTCTTCCTTTCCTGGAATCCCAAGCATGATTTGCTGCTTTCCTTATATATTGTTGAAATGGTGTTGAATTTCTGGTCTATATCATCAGTCAATGTCTTTTCCTGACTTTTGGCAAATTGATATCGTTTCTTTATGTCAGCCGCAAAAGCTCTTCTGGTAAGGGGGTCCTTCAGTTTGCTGATGTCAAACCTTTTCTGTGTAGTTAAGTTGGTGCAGCCCTTCTTAGTTTCACTTTCAGTTTTGCTACTACTAAATGGTGATCACTTCCCATATCTGCACCTCTTCTTACCTTCACATCTTGTAATGCATGTCTCCATCTACCGTTAATCATGATGTGGTCTATCTGGTTTCTGTCCCGACCATTTGGTGATTCCCATGTTAGTTTGTGAATTTCTTTATGTGGGAAAAGTGTTCCTCCAATGACCAGGTTGTTAATACTACAGAAACTTATTAATTTATCCCCATTTTCGTTTGCTGTTCCACTGCCGCATTTCCCCATTACTCTTTCATTATATGTATTGTGTGTACCACCTTTCGCATTGAGGTCTCCCATTACTATAATAAGATCATATCTGGGTGTGTCTTCCATTTCTTTCTGCAGTTGTTGATAGAATTCATCCTTGACCTCTTCATCGCTGTCATTCGTTGGTGCGTAGCATTGTATTATTGTAGTATTGGTGAATCTACCTCTCAATCTTAACCTTATCAGTATGTTGTTGATGGGTTTCCATTCCAGTAATGTCCTTTCTATTCCTTTCTGTAAAATAAAGGCTACGCCTTCATTGTGCTGTCCATCCTCTCTTCCAGAGGTAGAGTATTGTTTCTCCTGTTGCTGTTTTAACTTTTCCTGCCCCTGTCCATCTGCTCTCGCTTATCCCTAGAATGTGTAACCTATAGTTTCTCATTTCTGCCGTGACCTGTTTTAGTTTACCCGTCTCATTCATTGTCCTGACATTCCAAAATCCTATTCTTGAATCATGTTTTGCGGTCAGGACGTCCGTTCTCATGTCAGTGGCTTCCTTTCGGCTTTCACCACTGACAGTCATACGAGCCTCAGACTCTGGATATCCGTCCCGCAGCAAAGTTTGTTTATTCGTTGTTGTTTCCGTAACTTCAATTTTTTTTACATAGACAAGGGTGTCAGCCCTATGCTAAAACCCCCCAACCTGGAGGACCAGGGTGTCTGCTTTCGTCTGACCCCTGCCCGCGCAAACCTGTCCAGCTTGGTAGAACCTTCCAGGAGTAAAACTCCCGCTGGCATAGCTCTGGGGGTAATCAGGGTACGCAAGCCGCTATACCTCGACAAGGTATTGACACCGGTGATGGCAGCAAACAAAACAGACGAGCTGAATTCAAGACGTTATACCAGCTACACAACCTGGGTACTTTTAATTATACAAACATAACATAAAAAACTGTGACACATTACCACTCCGATAACGTCATAAGAGACAGGCAATACTTATTTTTTTTTACTATATCAGATTATATTATATCATCAGAGGCTTCAGACCAAGCTTATATAGACCTCATTAAAGCGTCAGTTTGCAAATGAAACCAGAAATAAAGAGATGTTTCCCTCCTATTGTTATATATGTATGCATATACACACACACATATATACATACATATCTTTCACTCCTTATGAAGCACAGAGCCGCCACTGTAGATGGCCTCCTTAAGGAAGCTTATGCCAAAGCACAATCACACGCAGCAGTGATTTAATTACCGTAACAGTTTGTTTGGCATTACGAGGTTGCGAACCCTATGCACAATCTTACATTAGTCGCCTGTTACGACATGCATGAAGGGGCAGCTGTCCTATTCTTTCTCTGTCTCCCCAAAGACCTCGGGTAACTACACGGGGCTACTTCTAGATGTTATCAACAGGTTCGTTCACAGCGTGTCCTGCCCACAGCCAGCGACGCCTTCTCATCTCCTGTTCAACTTGCACTTGTCTGCTTCTCGTCACTAGTTCCACATCGATGATCTTTTTGTACTATTTCAATGTCTATTCTATTTAAGAACCTTTTGTATGAAGGGAGTTAGAGTGGTTAAGAGGTATGGCGTCCGCCTCGAGTTCCCAGTTGAGGGAATATAATTTATGGAATTTTTTTTTCAGAACCAGTGATCCTAATGATGTCATGCTCCCCCCTTCTCCCCCCCCCCCCCCCCCCCCCCCCCCCGCCCCCCCCCCCCCCCCCCCCCCCCGGGTCTCCTGGGTTGTGAGATCGGATGCCTAGCGAAAAAATAGGAGGTCCTGTGTGCAAGTTTGCGCACGTTAAAAGTCCCAGGGCTGTTGGAAATCGTAAAGAGTAGGTTTATCAGGCCGCTGCCGTGGCAAAATTTAAAAATTAGCAACCTACCCACCACAAAAATATTTACAGTATGTGTGATTCCAATACACACATTGGGATTCTCGCCGCTGCTATGGAGTTCGTTCACTGTGCTGAGATCCTCCTTGTGTGATCTAAGGGAGGAGATCGTGTGCAATGAGGATAGTCCTTAAAACCAAACCAAACCAAACCAAACCTATGTATGAAAGTTTGTAACTCCTTAGCGGTTGTTTTTGTTGTATATACGTGTGATAGAAAGAGTTCTCTAGTAGAATACCAGTGTAGTTATAGGTAACATTACAGGTGTGATGTCCGGGCTGTAAGCTTTGTAACAGGTGGTGAAATACGTGATGAGTAACAAAGTTCAATATACAGTTATGATTATTGTGCGTGTGTGTGTGTGTGTGTGTGTGTGTGTGTGTCGCGGTTAAGCGTGATAGGTGTAAAGATAGGTGTGGCCAATGGAATAATATAAATTAGGTCTCCAGAGATCGGCACGTTAATAAGAGAGAGATCTATTCGAGATAACAAAGGTAGTCCCACAGCAGATACTACCGTAGCGGAGTGAAGTGTTAGAGACTTCATACTAGGTTCAGCATCGACAGGTGAGGTGACCAGTTCCCTTCCTCGCTGCATTTTCCTTCCCTAACTCAATGCCAGGTACCCATTTACAGCTGGGTAGACTGGAGAGTGTCGGTATCGGGATTCGATCCCGGCACCTTTGCCGCGAGAGACCAGAGCTCTAACCACTCCGTCAATCGGACGCTCATTCGAGATAAGTAACATTAAATAGAACAAGGTGTGTTTATGAACGATAACGTTAATGTTAGATGATAGGGAAAAGACGGGAACGGAGAAAAAAGGAGAACGATGAGGGGAAAAAAAAAGAAGGTAAAAGACGATGAAAGAATAGGGCCACCTAACCGCAATGTGTGTGTGAGTGAGTGAGTGAGTGAGTGAGTGAGTGAGTGAGTGAGTGAGTGAGTGAGTGAGTGAGTGAGTGAGTGAGTGGGTGTGTGCGTGTGTGTGTGTTTGCTGTAGCTGTACGAATGTATACAGTAAAAACAGTTTGGCCGTTTAAAAAGACAGAACACCTTACCAAAGACTATAATTGGAAGGCAGCGCAGAAGGCAAATGTGCAAGAGGAAGAAGGCGCTATAAATGGGAAGATAACATCGAAGGAACAGAGTCTGTCAGAGTGCACCATCAAGACAAGAGACAGAAAAAGAGTCTGACAGAGTGCACCGACAAGAGACAGAAAAGAGTCTGTCAGAGTGCACCATCAAGACAAGAGACAGAAAAGAGTCTGTCAGAGTGCACCATCAAGACAAGAGACAGAAAAGAGTCTGTCAGAGTGCACCATCAAGACAAGAGACAGAAAAGAGTCTGTCAGAGTGCACCATCAAGACAAGAAACAGAAGACATTGGAGATCTACTGCAGGCGACCTTCGTGATGAGCTGTTACCACGCAATGCTCAGCTTTGTTACTTCCCACCTTTATTGAGCCTTCTTCTACGTTCAACGTGCCGCTAAGTTTACGAATACACCACTGTTTGTTAGGTAAATCCAGTTCGTTCCGCACAATAAAAAGCGACGCAAATTGAAACAAATACTCAAATAAAAGATAGTTTGAATCAGAGGTTGACAATTATTGACGAATATCCGCACTATTCATTCGCTCCGACAAGTAGATTACTGTTTACTCGACGTCAGCTCAGAGAGTGCCCCGCGGCCTGTATTGTTCAGTCTAAGCACATTTTGTTTTTTTGTAAAGTTACAAAGAGCCAATATGTAACGCTACAATGAGCCAATACGTCACTTTGATTATTTTCAAAATGTCTTTAGAACAGTGGTTTTCAACATGGGCTATATACTCCGGGGGCCATGCCATATTTCTAGGCGGCTACAGTGAGATGGTAAAGTAACTTTTTCCCGCTAACAGCGACTATGAGGGGGAGGGGGCCGCACAGAGGTAAATGAGGCTCAGAACGGGGCCATAAGCAAAAAACGGTTGAGAACCCCTGCTTTAGAACGGGATTACGTTTATTCAATTTGTTAGTTGTCTGATGTGGTGTGATTCTTCCGAATGTTTACAGTCTACAGTTTCGTCTTGCGATTGTTTCCTCTTAATTCAGGGGGTGGGGGTGGGGTTAAAAGCCGGTTCGTTAAGAGGTGTAGGCTTACTTTTGTCTTCCCCACAGCAAGGGGCCCCATAAGCGCCAGTTGTCGCTCAGTCGGCAGTAAAATAAAAAGGGCTGCTTTATCACACGCGTGTGGATTATGACACACCTACCGTTCCGTCGCTACAAGGAGCCAATCTGTAAAGTTACAAAGAGCCAATACGTATCTCTACAAAGAGCCAATAAGTAACATGACCAATAGTCAATCCGTAACGCTACAAAGAGCTAATCCGTAACGCTACTAAGAGACAATCTGTAACATTATAAAAAGCCAATCATAACACACGGAAGAGAGTCACAGACAACTTGAAAACAAGGTCACAGACAACTTGAAAACAAGCGGGAACAGCCCTGGAAGTCACAGAGACGTGATTTTAGAAGAGGAATGGTACAACGTACCGTGAGAAGATAAACAAAGAACAATAAGGACGTCCTGCTAGAAGACAGTGCCCGAAGTAAGCATATTACTCACATTAAAAGGAAGCAATTCACTTTCTTTGAACACAATATGAGAAGAAGACAGGTGGAATACATTCTGACAACAGAAAGATTGAAGGAAAAATAACTAGTGGATGACGAGGAGAGAAGATACTTGGACGATAGCGGTCCGGCATTTGATTCTGCCGGAGAATTTTCTTGATCAAGAGCCCTCCTGGTTTGGTTTGGGTTGGTTTTTGAAGACTATCTTTATTGCACGCGGAATACTCCATCAGTGCTCCGATCTCCTCCCTTAGATCATACAAGGAGGATCTCAGCACAGTGCACGAACTCCGTAGCACCGACGAGAATCCCAATGTGTTTATATAGGAATCACACATTCTGTAATATTTTTGTTGTGGGTAGGTTTCTAATTTTTAAATGCTGCCAGGGTAGCGGCCTGATAGGCCTACTCTTTAAGATTTCCAACTTCCGTGGAATTTTTAACGTGGGCAACATGCACACGGGACCTCCTATTTTATCGCCCTTATCCGAGAAGGTTAGGCATCCGATCTCATTACCAAGGAGACTGGGGGGGGGGGGGGGGGGGGGAGGGGGGGGGGGTATGATATCATTAGGACTACTGGTTCTGTGAAAAAAAAAAATGTTCCATAAATTATATTCCCTCAACTGGGAATCAAACCCGGTACCTCTAGAACTCGAGGCGAACGCCATACCTCTAGGTCACTCCGACCCTGCCCTCCTGGTAGGACGACCGAAGTATTAGGAGAACGATGAGAAGCAATTTCTGTAGGAATAGATGAATGGGCCTCAGTGGCGTAACTACCACCTGGTTGGACCGGGCACGTCACGGAGGGCCCCAACAGCGAGTTGGCCCCGGAAATAAATAGTCGGAAGGAACCCTCGCCTATATACATATATACTTACACCTTTAAATTTCATATGCTCCTGTTTTTCAACGTCATATCAAGGCCCAGTTTTTGGAGTCAGAAATGCAAGGAATAAGGAAGACAGGGAAAGTTCTTACACTATAAATATGAAAATGAGCCCTCTTAAAGGATCGGCCATGGGACGCCCCGGAAGAGAGGTTTACAGACGTATGGCCGATCGTGTGTCTAATGACAACATCAGCCATCTTACAAGGAGGGATCAAACCATTTTTCGGCTCCGGACAATGCATATACCACTCAAGAATCACTTGAACAGAATCCAACCACAACACACTCCAGAGTTCCAGCTTTGTACCTAACCCGATGAAACTGTTGACCACCAATTCTTTGAGTACCCAGCACTCGATGATGTTAGGAAAATGCTCCTTCCTCCGAGGTTAGATAAATGGAATACCTTATATGGAGCAAAACAACAAGTTACGCACATACAGACACCACTAAGTAGTATTAGGCCGAAGGGCGAGAACCTAAACGCCGCTGAAATTTTTTTTTTTTTTTTTTTTTTTAATTTGGTTCGGTTTTTGCCTTCTTCTGGCGAGGCGCGTTCCTTTCAACCTATTTGGTTATATCAGAGCGGTCGTATTAGGGTGCATGTCCAAATATGAAAGACTGTGTGATCGCTTTGACGTCCATATGGGAGAACAAGGCTCATGACTGTTAGACGTTTTAGGGCGAAGAATTTGTAAAAACTGACATTTACTGCAGATAAGCGATAACATTTAGTAGACCGCCTGTCCAGAACAAACTGTGCTCAGTGATCCGCGGGGTGGGGGGCATTAACAACTGGGCAGAAATAACAGTTAGGTCGCAATGTAATTTGTGGTTGTCGAAAAGCGGAGGTAGAGAGCTTTACAACTGTGATATCTTGAGTATGAACAATATTTCTTCCATCCAGACAGTGTTTCCCAAAAGGTGGACCGAGGGTACGAGAACGAACGAACTTCATTTTATTTATCCCGCTCCGTCTATTTATTTTTTATCTCTCTCTATCTCTCTGAATCTCTCTCTCTCTCCGTCTTTCTCTATCTCTCTTTCTCTGTCTCTCTGTCTCTCTTTCTCTGTCTCTCTCTCTCTCTCTCTCTCTCTCTCTCATGTTGCATAGAGTATCATTCCCATATGCACATAAGAAATGGGACATTATAAGAAGTTAATATAACAGCATACATTTAGAGTATCAAATCATAATAAAAATATAATATGTTTAAGAAAATAACAAAGAATGTAATAAACAAAAAAAAAAAAAAACAAAAAAAAAAAAAACAACAGCCAAAAAAAAAATCCTAAACATCCATACAGTGTATTAGACAATAATTCGAAACATAATCAGATTAGGGTGGCATATAATCAGAGCTCATGAAATATCTGAATAGTCTGGTATTGAATAAGGAGCGACTTTGCGTGTTTTTCAGGGTATATGCAAGGCTACTAGAAATTAGCAGCTTCAAGTCTCGTAGCAGATAATGCCTAGGGCGTGACATGTTAAAACCTTAACTATTCTAGGTCCAGGTTTTATGAGGTTGGGTAACCATTTCTCTTCTTCGTCTTTGCCTTCCCTAACTCAAGAGCAGAATCAGACAGACAGACATGCAGGCAGGCAGGCAGCTAGCCAGCCAGCCAGACAGATGATTATTAAGAGCATTCATTTCTATTTTTCCGTCGCAGTAGCTGGAAAAGTATACCGTATATCTATAAAGATGAATTATTCTTTATTGGAATTGTGAAAAATAAATGCAGGCGAATATCAAACATTGTTAAATTCCGTTGAAAAATATGAAAACCCGAGTACTATTATTTTCAATGCGGAATATGACTTAAAGCCTAACGTCTACGTGTCATATATGTCAAAGGACCGTACATACTCGAGTATAAATTGATCCGATTATAAGTCGATCTCTAGACTTTAGGACTTAAAAATGGTTCAAAATAAAAGAACCCGTTTTTAAGTCGAATGAGTCTTTAGTCGATTCCGAATTTCCGCATTACATTGGAATTTCATTATCTTTCTGCATTTCTTTTTTTCCCTTTTAGCTTAACCCGTTCACGTATAGAACGCTTGAAATCGGCCCATTAAAAAATATAACATGTATGACAGAATAAATGAATTCAGTATAAACAAATGACAGAAAGGAAGGGAAGAATGTCCCAATGTTCACCTCTTTGAAAATAAAGTTTGCTCGTTCGCTCGCCCGGAAAGTCATTTTTATTGTTTTTGGTCGTTGCTAAGTAGTTAAATACCGAGATCTCGGTATTTAGCGAGCCCTGAGTTGTAAACATATTTCTGATACATTAAAATGCTTCTGTTTTTTTTTTTTAATAGATTTTTGTCAATTTGATGTTACATTTTTTTACTGCAAGCTATAAACTCCTTGAAAAATTATTTTTTGGGTTTCTAGTGCATTAAAAGCCTGTGTTTTAAAATATCTTTTTTTATTTTTTATTTGTTTTGGGATCTGTGAAGTGACTTAATGTTTCATGAGGATGCTAACCGTGAGGCCGAATTAGATGTGGATATTAAAATAATGATTTAGACTCTGACAGTGACACTGACGAAATTAAATCTAGTGACAGAAGTAATGATAGATCAAACGAAGGAGGCTGGTCAACAAGGCATCCTCCAGTCTAAATTTGTGACTTAAACTGGAATCTTTATAAAAGCTTTAAAAAACAAAAAAAATCATATTTCGTTTAATGTTGACGATTTTAATGCTAATATACAGGGTGGTCATAAAGTCTTTCCCTGATTTCAAAATTTTACGAGATCCTCCAGATGTTAAAAGCATCAAAGCTTGGTATACTCGTATAAAGTTTACGGACACTGGCAGTGTCGGTGACATGCCCAGAGCAGGTAGGCCTCGTGTGAGTGAAGAAACTGTGGACGCAGTGCGCACGGCGTTTCAACGCAGTCCTAAGAAATCAACCTATCGTGCCTCAAGAGAACTTGCAATCCCTTGAATATTAGTGTCGAAAATCGCAAATGTTGAAATCTACAAATAGCATAAAAAAACTTTTAGTTCTGGAATAATTTCCAAAAAAACCAAGTGTCTCTGCACAGAATACTTTCTTGTTTTTAATTTTTGAAATCAGGGAAAGACTTTATGACCACCCTGTACAATACAATACAAAATAATAATAATTTCTAAAATAAACTAAATAATAGCTTTGTTAACATTTCAACACAGAAATATTTAACAGGTCGTTATGTTCCCTCCCCCATGCATCACGTGCGTGGAGGGTTGGTCCAAAAAATGACAAAAGTAGTCCCTTTCTCCAATAAGCGTTCTTAAGGGGGAACACCCACCCAGAAATGGGTTATCTTTTTTAAAAAATTAACAGGAAAATAACTAACAAACTTGTTGACATAAAATGTGCCACATGTTACAAGAGATATTATATTTTATGATGAACAAAGTTTACTTTATAAATTTTAATGTTTTATGTGAAAATAATTAATTAACATGAAGTGATAAAAAAAAAAAGAAAGGAAAACCCCCAGTGCACCTGGGAATGAATTTCACTCACATAAAAGGTGCAAAGAATGCCAAACCAGCAGATGATGTGCATAACATCCCTACCTATGGCGTGAACCACCCAAAAATGTCTACCTCAATGAGTTTTGTAGATATGGCTCTTGCAATATGACCGTTTTAAATAGCACAAATTTAGAAATTTGTATAGCAATATCTCTGTTTCTATACCATGTAAGAAAAAAGTGGAGGTTCATGCCATAAAGGATAATATGGGCTATAAGTGTGCAAAATTTGAAGGCTATAGCTTTAAAATTGTAGAAAATATCACCGGAACTGTGAATCGCAAGCCCTGTTTTCGTTAAAGTTTAGTTTTTAAAATGTTAAAACACTTATCTGATTCTCTTTGAACATTGATAACTCATAAACTATTACAGATAAACACATAATTCAAAAAGAATATCAAAGTAAAAAGGCTTATAAATATTTAAAACACAATTATTATATGAAAATCAAAAATAAAATTTTTTGTCTTTTTCTGGGTGTATATGCCCCCTTAAAGTGACAGACTTATTTTCCTAATAGGCTGTCCATCACCTGGGCATCGATTTATGTTGTATATATTCTCAGAACAATCCACTATTAACCTTTCAGAAAATTTATAGTGGCAATAATAAAAAAATATTTTAAACACACGCTTTTGATGCATACAAAACCGAAAAATAATTTTTCAAACTGTTCATGGCTTGCAGCCAAAAAATGTAACGTCAAATTGACAAAAAGATAAGAAACGATATGTAGAGAAGTCATTGGTCCCGGGGGGGGGGGGGGGGGGGGGGGGGGGGGGGGGAGGGGGGGGGGGGGGAGGGGGGGAATCTACTATACATAACAACAGGGAAGAGGCAACTCCTCTAATGAAAAATGACGAGTGTTCTTCAAATTCTTTTGGAAGGGAGCATTCTGAGAAAGACCACCTAAAAACTAGTAGGAGGAGCCTAACATAGAAACATGGAACGTTAGAACGTTCGAACACTAAACGGAGGAGGAAAGCTAGATTTTAGAGGCAACAAATATGAAACTTGATATACTGGAAGTTGCAGAGGCAAAATTATTGGATACAGGCTACCTAAAAAAAGACCACTACACGCTTAAACGCTCAGGAGGAGAAAAACACGAAACAGGAGTAGGAATGTTGATAAAGAAGGAATTAGAAAAATATATATGTGGATACTGGACACACATTGACAGAATGATGTTCCTGAAAATGAGAGCAAAGCCATTTGACATATCAATCTTACAAACATATGCGCCAACTAAAGAACACAGCGAAGAAGAAATAGAGGAATACTATGAAGAGCTACAACACACACTTAAACCAGTAAAATCTACAGATGTGTTGATAGTAATGGGTGATATGAATGCAAAAATAGGAAAAGGAAAATACATGAAAATAGTAGGACAGTATGGATTAGGGAAAATAAATGATAAAGGAGACAGACTTATCCAGTTCTGTGAAGAAAACCAGCTGGTTATATATAATACCTTTTTTGAACACCACCCAAGGAAACTATACACATGGAAAAGCCCAGGAGATGTAACAATAAATCAAATTGACTTTATCATGATAAAACATAGATTTAAGAACAGTGTCACAAGCGCAAAGATGCATCCTGGCGCTGACATAAATTCACATCACATAAATTCGGGTCGTAATCAAAGTAAATATAAAGCTAAAAAGAGCAGGAAACAGAAGAATGGAGGAACCCCAGATAGAAATATCAGCACTGAAACAACCAGATATAAAACAAAAATTTCTTGTCGATGTCAACAATAAGTATGAACAGTAACTGAAAAAGAAAGCATTGAACAGTACAGAAGAGAAAAGCCAGAAGAAAAAATAGCCGCAAAATGGGAATGTTTAAAAACAAGCATACAATAAGCAAATGCAAATTTACGTAAAAAGGAGCCTAAGAAATATCAAATTTAGATGACAGATGACATCGTGAATAAAATGACAGACAGAAAGAGAGCAAAAAACACTCCATAATATAAAACAATAGACAATGACATACGTACTATGTGTAGACAAGCAAAAGAACGGTTGATAGAAGCAAAATAGAAGACATGGAAGCAAAGCACATGACAAGAGATATGATTGAAGAAATAAAGAAATTATCAAATAGGTCGCGGTTTGCCCAAGGGGGAGGCTGTATCAAGAACAAAAGTGGTGTAATCTTACTTGATGAGAAAGACATATCCTCCACATTCGAGGACAACAGAGATAAAAACCATCACCAGATACTAATGAAGGCCCAAACATTCTCAAATCAGAAGTAGAGAATGCAATATATATGATACAAAAAAGGAAAATCAGCAGGCATAGACAACATAAAAATTGAAATGATAGAAGCCCTCGAGAGCTTTG
This sequence comes from Oreohelix idahoensis, assembly GCA_024509875.1. NCBI lineage: Eukaryota > Metazoa > Mollusca > Gastropoda > Stylommatophora > Oreohelicidae > Oreohelix > Oreohelix idahoensis. Next base: position 52,136 of record JAMPIV010018784.1, on the reverse strand, counting down.
GTATATATACAATCACAGATCTATGCAACGATATATACAATACAGGATATATAGCACATGACAAGAAGACATCAGTCTTTATAACATTGCCCAAAAAAACATACTGCAACAGAATGTTCAGACGTCAGAAAAATCAGCCTGATGAGTCATGCAATTAAAATACTGCTCAAAATCATACAGGAAAGAATAAAAAGTAAGGTAGACAGCAAAATATAAGAAGAGCAGTTTGGTTTTAAACGGAACAGCGGAACAAGAGAGGCAATATTTTACCTAAGAATATTAGCAGGCAAATATACAGAGGTCCAAAAAAGTATGTACATGTGCTTCATTGTCTATAAGAAGGCTTTTGGCAGAGTCCATCATGAGAAAGCAATTGAATGCCTCGAAGATATAGGTATTGATGGAAAAGACATAAGAATACTCAGTAACCTTTATTGGGTTAAAACTGCTACAGTAAGATATGGAAGGAATTATTCACCAAACATAGACATAAAAAGAGGTGTCGGACAATGTTGTGTGCTGTCCCTGTGACAAAACGTCTGCACATGCTCTTTTGTGTGATCTCTCACACCTTCAGCCCTCCAGCAGTATCCTTTCTTTTTCTTCGGTTTTCTCACTCATCGCTTTTATTTGGCATAAATCATGCCTTTTCATTTGGATTTTCACTATTTTGCTCTATGCTGGACATAGCATGGTGAAGTCTCTAACACGCCACTCCCCTATGGCAGTATTTGCTACGGGAGTAATGCGTATCTTATTGTTAACCACTCCTCAGACGTGTTATCGTAACAATACCCAGTCGTCAGACCGGTCACCCGCTTATCGCATAATCCGTCGGACCACCTGTGGAAACGTGTCGGACAAACATATGACCCCATTGGAAAGCTGTTGATCATGTTGACACAAGCTTGTGTCGTGCGTACGATGAATGAAGACAACACTGTCTGATCAGACATTTGTCTGGCGAAGGCACGCAGATAAAGGGGATAATTAGATAATCTGTCGGAGCAGAAGGATGTATTACATTTTAGACAATATGAGTCTACAAATGTGTTTGTGAGAGTGTACGCAAGACATCATATTACCATATATTGGAGATGTGACCTTTTGCAAAATTTTTCCGTGTTAGAAATATTTTGAAAGTGCCACACCCGACCTGTTTAAAATGATTGGATCTTTCTGATTAGATTCATAACAAACTTGGAAGGGAATATAGGCTGACTTTTTCGCAGTTTTATTACACTGATTTGCAAGCTCGCCAAGACAACATCAGACCTTCGCCAGAGTGAAGAACTAGATTCATAATTCCTAATTGTTATCCGGACCTTTTATTGGAGAACCAGATAAGACTTATAAAGCAGAGGAAATCTCTTTCAAAATGTAATAAGGAACGCCGGGACTAGGAAATTGAAGAAACACGGAATCAGAAAAGGAATCGATTGTAGAATTACAGCATTTTAGACGCGTGTAAAAGAACGATTCGTCTCTTTTATTCATCTGAGCAAACAGGTCTGTAGCCAGGATTGGCTTATTGGTGGTACGAGCAGAACGTACTATTTTCTGGAACAAGACGGGATTAGTGGCCTTCCCTTTAAGACAAAGGACGCACTGTGTAGACTTTCCTTGAAGTTTTTGGGAGAGGAGCTACACCCGACAACCTTGACCAGAGACGAGTGATCAGTGTGAAAAGACAAAACCGTCATTGGAAGTTCAAATATATGCTGCCACTTGAACGTCTTTACCCTTTTCAACATCCACAAAGACGAGGATGATAACTTTTCTTGATCCATAAATATTCGAATTATTTTCCAACTGTTAAAACTAAAGTGATTATTAAATTGTGTTATTTGTAATGTTACAAATTTAACTTCGATTTAATCCTTTTAAAGTTACTGCATGTTTGTCTCAGTCCATTACTACACACATTATAAACAGAGCTATACTGGAATAATAGAATTCCACTGAGTAAATCAGCGGTGGGGGCTTAACGAGCTAAAATAAATCATTGCAAAATTCTTCATAAAAGTGTCGGCAGATTATAGAATTAACGTGCTTAGCGACAGCCAACATTGTTTTCGCTTATCTGAATATGAAGACTCCAATGTGATAGAAGCTTTAATACTCTTCTATCGACATTTCTGCCAAGAGTAATCTGGTGTACACATAGACTCCATTGAAGCATATATTAGATACTCTTGAGTTTTGGCCATTGTTGGACCACTACTGCAAAGCAAGGGAGGCAATACCGTCTCGGTCCCCCTGCCTATTTAATCTATACACCTGCCTGTATAATCTATATCTTAGATATGCAGATGATACCGTGTTGTTAGCTGAAAGTGAAGAGGATTTACAAGAACTAGTGAAGGAAGTGAACAGAATAAGTCATGAATATGGATTGACATTAATACTGAGAAAACAAAAACTATGATAATTAGCAAAACAGACGATAAGCCCACATTACGGATAAGCATAAATGGGAAAATCCTGGAATAAGTCATGAGCTACGTATATCTTGGTCATATAATAACAGAAGATGGCAGATGTGAAACAGAAATCAAGAGGAGAATAGGAATGGCCAAAGCTACATTCAACAACATGAAACATATACTGACATCTAAACAGTTATCTCACAAATTAAAACTGAGAAACAAAAAGTGTTATATATATTCTGCATTTCTGTATGGTGCAGAAACATGGACAATGAATACGCAATAGGAAGAAAGAATTGAGACTCTTGAGATGTGGATATATAGAAGAATGGGGCGTATCTCATGGAAAGAGAAGAAAACATATAAGGAGGTTCTACAAGATCTAGGTATGAAAAAAGAACTAACGAGGGAGATCAAAGTTAGGCAGCTAAAATATTCAGGCTACATAAAAAGGTATTAACACCTTGCAGAAGACCATAATAAGAAGGGCGAGTTGAAGGCAAACGTGCAAGGGGAAGACAGCGCTATAAGTGGGAAGATAACATCAAGAGATGGACAGGAAAGAGTCTATCAGAGTGCACCACCAAGACAAGAGACAGAAGACGGTGGAGATCCATTACAGCCAACCTTCGTTGTGGAGATGGCAGCTGATGATGATGATGTCTCCAATAAATGAAGCAGTTCCTCTCGTGCCACGCTTTCAGTGTTATGTGGGTTACCGTTTTCTTTGTTTGATTTTAAACACAGGCTGATGTTGTGTCGAATAAAATATAGGGCTGCTTCAACAAAGTGATTACATTTTTCTGGCACTCACATCTTCAGTTGTTGGCACAGGTGTTGTGATCGGAAATTTCAACAAAACACGATTGATAAACTTTAGAAACTCGATGATGAAGGGCGCGGCCAGCCTGTGTTGAACTGATGTTATTCTCGATGTCGTAGAATAAACTACACTAGAAATAATCCAACGGATTCGCGTGTTTATAAAATGGTTTTAATTTATTAGGCCACGTTGATATGGTGTTTCGAAAACTGGCCTCAGCAACCATACATACACATATATATACACACATATGTACATACATATACATATATACATTCATATACATATAAAAAAAGGTAAAGTTAGTCCTATAGTAGGTACTGCTACAGGGGAGTGAAGTGTTAGAGCCGGCAGCATACTAGGTTCAGCATCCAGAGGTGTTGTGACCAGTTCCCTTCCTCGCTGCCTTTTCCTTCCCTAACTCTAGAGCACAGTCAGGTACCCTTTTACAGCAGTGTAGACTGGAGCGTGTCGATACCGTGAACTGGACTTGGTACCTTTGCCGCGAGAGACCAGCACTCTGTCAATGGGACGCCGACAATGCAATAAAGTTAAGAAATAAAACCAGCCATCTAGAATCCGAGTCACGGGAGGTAAGCCCCATAATATTTTTTTGCCCGAAATGATTTAAAGAGTAATCATTGATCGCTACACTGTTTTCACAGCTACAACTTGGAGGAGTATTCATTGACCTGCATGGAAACTGGATGCAAAATGACATTGTTAAGAACTTTGAGAACAGCTTCATGGTCACCGATCTGGCAATAAGGCCACAAGGCATACAAATACTCGGAAACAATGTCAGCGCAAATATAAGTAAAAAGAGTATAGGCAAGCTAGTTACCAGAAGAAAACAAAAAAGAAGAAATAATTTTGCTGTGCTCTTTTTTTGTTGTATGCCCTGATGACGGCAGGTGTTCTTATGTGGTTATTTCACGCCCTTTTCATTCTTTTCCAACTTTACTAGATCTTTGTAGTCAGTGAACAGAGTAGCATATGGCAACAACCAACATCTGTCCGCGGAAGAAAAACTGTTTGGAGATGTCAGGGACCCTGAGCTGACTACTGCCTTTATTAGAATCATTAATGTTGAAGTCAGAAGGCGCACGAGGAAGAAGAAGAAGAAGAAGAATGCAACTTATTATCACTTATGGTCAATGCACCATGAAACAAAAATTGAGAGGCCTGCGTGCTCTTTTTGTAGGTACTCAAACTTCGATGGTGCAATGTGCGCGTTGTTTCCGTATTTTCCGGAAAATGCACCAAGACAAGTTTACAAGGCTTGCGCATTATTTTCATCGGTGTTTAATTTAGATTTCACAGTGCAATGTGCGCGTTGTCCGTATCTTCTTAAACAGCTAGTGGGCGTTGTTTTCAATGTTCGTTGCATGACGTTTAAATTAGACAATAACTAATATGGGAATATGTTTTTACTTGTGAGCTGTAATGAGATAAATGAAAACTGGTATATGAAGAAATGCTGCCGTAGACAAAACGCTATCTTTATCCACAGGATACATGAAAGGATATAACCACAACCTTACAACACGCGTCTCAGGACTGGCAGTTACGGAGGGTTGGGCACATAGACCTACTACCCAGTACTGTGAAGATCTAGATATAGCTACGATATCTAATATAAGGGCATGTTTAAGGGTCTCTGCTCATAAGGGGGCTGCTAAAGGGAAGGTGATGATGATTATGAAGATAAGAAGAGCGTAGGAGTAAATTGTGATAAATGTGTTAGTTGTAGTAGTAATGGTGGACAGTTGTAGCATTAGTAGTAGTAGTAGTACTAGTGGTGGCAATAGTAGCAGTAGTGTAGTTAAAGTAGTAGTTGTAGTAAAAGTAATAGGAACAGTAACAACAGCAGAAGAAAAAACAAACAAACAAACAAAAATGAGAGAGACACAGAGCGAGAGGCAGAGATAGAAAGAGGAATAATAAATGTCAGTTTGGAAGAAAAGAGAGCTAAAGAGAAGATAAGAAAATTGCCAGTACGAAATGACGCCATATCAATAATTACAATAATAAATGAATCAACGAGTCGGTATGACGATTCGATACCGGAAGTCAGTACACCTGTAAAAATCAATACATCTATGTGACTGACAATACTGCTGTCTCAGCGTGGGTGTAAATCGCAAGGAAATAAAACGAGAAAGGCGACGAATGGATTGCACTGGCACGTGGAAATGCAAGAACAAAGTAATGCGTGGATTGAGTGGCAAAATTAGATTCAAAAGTCGAAGTTCTGAAAGTTTACGGCTGGAATACTTGATGCATTATATGTAGATTTATTCAGGGGAACAGGAGAGAACTGATCCCAACAAAAAAACAAAACAACTTTAACACAAAATGAAGAAAGAAAGAAAAGAAATTAATTTCGACAGCCTTCATGGCGGTACTGATAAAACTTTCGAATCAACAGTTACGCAAATACGTTATCGCATGTATCTCTGATTGCATCATTATTATTCTTACGAGCTAGTAACTCGCCAATATGTGACGCGGTTGGGGGGGGGGGGGGGAGATAATTATATTGTGCTCTTTTTTGCTGCACGTTCTGATGACGTCATTAATTCTCATGGGGGCCTCTTCCTTCACTACGAATCCATTCCAACTTTATTTGATCTTTGAAGTCAAAACTTATCATGAATTATGGGTCAATGCATCGCCATAAAAAAAAAAATGCAAAGGGCCACATGCTCTTTTAATCGGTGTTCAGTTTAGCTTTCACGATGCTATACGCATCTTTTCTGTATTTTCCCCGAAAAACAGACAGGGTTTTTTGAATGTTCGTTACACGATGTTCCACTTAAACAATTAATAAAAAGGACATTCGTCTTTCAGCCCCAGATACAAGCACAAGACATCAACAATTCTGTTTTAGATTTCCCTCCTTTTGGATACTGATTCAGCTTTTCCCCATTTCTTTCGTTTCTTTATTATTCCCGTCTTCAGTTTTCTACTACGTATTTTGGAGATTTCCATTTCTTCTTCTTTGGAGTCTCCAAAAAGGCTATCTTGCGCTGGCTTGCCATTGACTTTCCCAGTCAGTTTCGTATCTACATCCAACACTGTTTCATCTTTCCTTATTCCACTGGTAAGTGCCTGCTTCCTTCAAATATCTGTGAAATTGTTGAACACAATCGACATCACTGCACTCCGGACAAACCCATAGGTGCTCAGTTTCCCTAAGCATATGTTGAAGGTTATGAATGCTATCTGTTCCTGTTGCACGCTGGCTGTACATACGACGGATGCATCCTCTCATATGTCCATCCCTGCTAGCCAAATTCCAGAAGTTCAAGCATTGTTGACTCATCTACTGCAGTGTCGTTCTCTAACTGGCGACCATTAATTGTTCGCAGTATTTCTCCCTTATCCATATCCGAATGTCCCCACTATGGGTGCTCTTGAGGCTAGTCTGTCAGCTCTCTCATTACCGCGTACCCATGCGTGACCAGGACAGCTGATCCACACCAGTTCCTCAAGATTCGAAGCTTATATGGATGTGATCCACTCATATGGACCTAAGACGCGTCAACAGTGAGGAATGCAGTTAGCGACCCATAGCTAGACTGCTTGCGTCAGGGTCAGCGAACCAGAGCTGACCAAGACTCTACTCCACCTCCACGTGGTGGTCCTGGAAACAGGCTGCATCACTGCAGTCTAGCTGAGTGAGTAGGGATCGAAGAGGGAAGGCTAACCCGGTCCCAAAAATGCTGTGCTGAAGTCGGATGTGTCGGCCGAAAGGCGCAAATATCGCAACTTCGCTGTAAACGGACACAACGCAACCAACGTCCTTTTCAGGACAAACGAAGAAGAAGATCCATTCATGCCGTAGCCATCCATTTTGAACCTTTCGAAGCATGGACTGAGAGTCTGACACAGTAACTGCCCTGTTTGATGGAGTCTCAGACAAACAAACCAATCGGTGACAATGCCGCACGAGCTTAATCCGTCTATTCCACGCTAACTTCCTTTTATGAGTGATGTATTCTAGCTTATGCCCCGTGTAGCTCTCGGGGGTCTCACGTGACACAACGAAGGAATAGGACAATAATATATTGTGACTAGCGGCGTATCTACATTTTGGGGGCCCTGTAGCTTGAACTATTGGAGGGGTCCCTTTTATTTTAAAAAAGTGTTGAGGGGATGGGAAAGAAACGTTATTATAGAGAAAATTGGACATGGGGGACCCTGAAGCTTCATTAGCTACCTAATAGGTTCGTCTCTGATTGTGACGACAAGAGCAATTGAAAATTTAAAAAACGTGCTATTTCTTTGGTACTACGTCACGTGTAGTTCTGGGGGGAAAGGGGGAGGGGGCCTCTGAGATGACAAGGTAACAACAGAGCTACTGCTCCCTCATGCATGTCGTACAAGTGTAGCGAGATTTGGTACCACTTGCTTTGTTTGTGAAAAAATGTGTAGCGCGACACGCACACACACACACACACACACAGCGCAAGGACAACGCAGCGGTCTTGCTTTGAAGTTTGAAAGTGGCTGAAATTTTGCGCTTCGTCTAGCCGACAGCATTGAAGAAGGTAGCAAATAGCGAATACTGTATATGAAACATGGCCGACCTTAAAAATTTGCATTCACAGGAAAGAGAATTTAAAGCTACAAGAGCAAGCGTGGTTGAAAGTTATTAAAACTATATTAATTCACAAGAGGTGATAGACTATAAAGGAAATCCAAAAGGATATTATTCAAATGAAAATGGTTTTAAAAATAATTAACATTTTTCATCGTCATCACATCTGCTAAAAGTTAGCGAAATATCTTTAAAAATTTATTATAACTACATGTCTAAACGGATTTCAATAAAACTTGAATAGAATGAAAGCTTCATATGGGGGAAATGAAAGGATACCTAGGAAGGAAGGAAGGATATGTGTAGTGAAAAGAAGAGAAAACAAGTACAGAAAAAACACAGATCGCCTCAAACCTGGAGATAAAACGAAAACCTTATCGGACTTCAGACGGTGCTTTCTCGTACGGGAGAGGCGCCCAAATATAAGGACAGAGCGGCACGTTGAAAATCACACACACCAAATCCAGAAGCCAGAGTGAGAAACTGGAAGACAGTATCTGCAAAAAATATTTTTTTCATCTGCATGCAGGGCAGATAGACTTCAACCAATACAGCCTCACCGGGTGCTTATTAATCCTAAGAGGGTATGTAAGTTTATTAAAGATATATGTATGACTAATATCATTTCATTTCAGATTTTATTTACGATTTGATTGTATCAGACATAATAAAAAGGGAATGACGCTAACCAGAGATAACCTCCACCGGCATTGTCAGGAAGCATAACCATTAATTGGTTAGCCAAATATATCATGGCTAGTTCTTGCCTGGAAGCTTACGACATACCAGCAATTACATAAGTGACTTGGCATTCATAAGTGGAAGGCAAAGGTTATATCTTACCCATGTAACATAATATGTGATTTATTCATGTATTTTGTTATTTTCTGCACAGTGGACAGTATCTTATCATGCTATCTCTGTAACATATTACCATGAATCATTCATTTATATACAAACACTGAAGACATGGTCGCCTCATGAACAGCAGTGGGTGGTGAGATTGATGGAACACCAAGGCCACCTATTACTTTTCGTTCCAGGTTTTATGATCATTCCTGATCGAATTCAACTAAAGACTTGAGGACCGTTGATCCTGCTAACTGAAGCCTAAAGGTCAACCAATCTTCAACACCTTAGTCCCCCGTAGTTATAGGGCGGGCTGAAGGACAGTCTCTTGATTCAAGTGTGTCTCAGGAACCTCGAGCAGACGTGGCTAATACCAGATGAGTTATATGTATAATCATCTAAAAAAATCATGTGAGCAGTTTCTAAAGCGAATGTCGATGATGATAACAGCTAGGGACTAAATTGCAAGATATATATAAAAAATATACTGTGACAGACTGTTCTAAATTCATTGGAAGGTTCATCCAAGATTTTTTACTATTATTTATTTTAATTTGTAACTATAAATAATCATACATTTTACCATCTTCCAACACCCATTTCTCATTACAAGAATATATAGATGTACATAATAAATTATGAAATTGTACTCATTTGACTTGGTAACATTTTAAACTGTTAAATTTTGAGTTACTTTTTCTAATTTAATTATATTATCACACAGGGTTACTATAGCAAAAGTGGCACCTTATACTTCTGAAGCCTAAATCTATTGTCCAGCTCAGAGTATTCACAGCCGTAACTCAATTGTGATACCAGTGTACTTCTCGGGCACTGGGACTTCATACTTTCTGGAGAGAGATTCTACTTCTTCTCTACCACTATCATCACACTAGGAAAACCTTTCGCTACAACAAGCCACGACTAACATGGGGCTGGCAACCTAATCACGTGAACCATTTCTAGTACTAAAACTACTGTTGCAAGATCATGTGAAGGATTTGTGTAGGCTTCCCGCAAGGCGCCAACTACACTGGTGGTCCCGTGTTACCTAGGGAGTGAAAAGGAGTATGATTGATGCGTGATGCCATATGATGATGGATGGTATCCGCATGTCTGGTTTTGTGTAGTGTGCAGATGTGTTCAGTCAAAACAATGTTCATACAAAAATAACAGGGCAATCCACATAGGACGTCAGTAAACTCACGACGTATAAAGTCAATGATTCTTGAAACAGCCGTTGACGTTTTTCTTCATTATTTATTGTGGACGCCACAGTGACAAAATGGTTACGCGAATATGTAGACACATCAAACAGTCATTATCACAGCAACATTCAATACAGCAATAGACGGTAGACAGCATTACAATGATGAGTCAGATGCATGTTATATTTCAAAGTGCTGTAAATGTAGTCAGGTGAAAAACTCCATCCCTTTCTATAACAGCCAGGAGATAACCAGATGTATGAGATCAGTTCACTCTCCTTAGTTTGACTTCAGCAAGACAGACACGTCTGCCGAAGTATAAATAATGTCCTCAAAAATATCCTCTAGATAATAAAGGTTTTCCAAACCTAGTTCATTTAACAAAGTAGCAAGTAATGGTCCTTGGTACCTGCATCAACCGATGCAGTACAATACAGCGACATGTGAGCTAGGAAAACATCTCGTGACGACGACTTTCGAAGACAGGCTATGAACCAGAAATCGTTCACGACCAAAAATCGATAGAGTTAATGAAAATGTTAATTTACCTTGCCTTCCGGAAATACACAGAAATATTATGCCTCCCGGCATGTGCAAATACACTAGAGGTATTATCTCGAATAAACGAAATATCCATAAGAGGACTACACATCCCTGACAGAACAAAAAAAATAGCGGAGATCCCCTCTTCAACGAGGCATCTCTTTCGCCATTCCAAATCGCTCACTCCACTAGTGGTGGGCGGAAACCGATCGACCAAGAAGCAAGACAAGTCATGCGCAGTCCAGCGCAAAATGACCACAGCTCAAACTTAACTGCATTCGATACCAACGCGAGAAGACAAATGCTTACCGAGAAAAGTGACTATAAATTTCAAGCAGTTGTTGCCCTTGCGTTATAAAATAGATATTGAAATAAAACGATGTTGCGAGAATTTATCACGCAACATATCACCACCTCCTCCCGATAAAAAAAAAAATGTGGAACATATTTTTTTTTTTTTCAATATCAAAGAGCATGCGATAAGCGGCTCAAAACGCACGAATTATGCGCTGATAATTAACTAAATTGCCAAACAATAGGCTAATTATAGAGTGTCTGGTGAGGATATACCTCAACAGAAAAATAAATATGTCTCAAAAAAATATTCACATCGGGGAGGTGTCACCAACACACATCACGTTAGCATGTAAACACAATATACGTATGCAAGTTACTATAATCATCATTAAACAGCATACTCTAATATTGTCTTTAAAAATGGATGTACAAATCTGATAGGAAAATTTAAATAGTACATTCTTTGACATGTAATGACATAAGTACATAGTAAAGTTAAACTACATGACGATCCAGGACATATGCTCTGGTATTCCGAGGGTAAGTACACAATCTAGAACTCGTCATGCTTGATACTAGTAAGGTAAGTCCTCAGCTCAACAATGACATTCTGAGAAAGTACAAGCAATATAATGCTAATTAATAACTAATATGCTTCATAAGGTACAATACATTATTAATAATTGTGGCTGTTTAGTAAACTAACGGCCCTTATATTAACTACTCAGTCCTCCTCTATCATCTCTTAAAAAACGAACAGAAGAAGATGACAACAAAGCACGATAGTGTGTACATATAAAGTAAGTACAGATGTGCTAATCTATTGTAGAAATATAGGTGTGTTATGACTCTGTAATATATGGAAATATAGGACAGAAGTATTAGTTGGAGTCATGTGGGCATCTAGACAAAATGTCAGCCATCACATTATCCGCACCACGGATAGCTCGTACCGTGAAGTGAAAAGGTTGAAGAGCTATAGCATATCGAGTGGATCTCGAACTCTTCAAATTCTTAGTCTGAATAGCTGTAAGAGCTTTCTGATCAGTCTCTAGAATGAAATGTGCGCCCAGGAGGAATCTTTGTAGCTTTAGAATTGACCAAACCATCGCTAACAACTCACGGTCTAAAACCGAGTAGTTCCTCTCTGCCGCATTTAGTTTTCTAGAAATGTACATAACAGGATGCAGAGTATTTGCATATTCTTGCATCAGTGCTGCTCCAATCCCAGTGGATGAAGCATCACTCCGAAGAACAAAAAGTCCTATCAAGAGTAGGTAATCTTAAGATGGGAGGAGAAGAAAATATATTCTTGATTTGGTCTAGTGAAGATTGGCATTCTTCAGACCAACGGACCAGATTAGGCGAACCTTTCTTCAACAATGTTGATAGAGGTGCCATGATCGAAGATAAATTTGGAATAAATCTCCCATAAAATTGAATTAAACCTAAGAGACTCCTAACTTGTTTCTTCGTTTTAGGAACAGAGATGTTCAGTATTTTGGACGTATTGTGGTCTTCTGTCTTCAAGAGACCATGACCAACACGATGACCCAGGAAAGAGATTTCACCAAAACCAACAAAAGCTTTAGAAGGTTTTGCTGTCAAATTATTCTCACGTAGAGTGGACAGTAAGTCATATAACCCTAAATAGTGATCTTCCCAGGTATCACTGAAGAGACAGATGTCATCTAAGTATGCGATGACATCCGAACGATGTGACAGAATTCGACGCATCATGCGAACGAAAGTGGCAGGGGCGTTCATGAGACCAAAAGGCATAACATTCCATTGAAATAGACCCCTAGGTGTAGAAAAAGCAGTAAGAGGTTTGGCATGCTCTGCTAAAGGCACTTGCCAATAACCTTTAGACAAGTCAAGTTTAGTGAAGAATCTAGAATTAGAAAGTCTAATCAGTAGATCTTCTAACAAAGGCATCGGTTCAGCGTCGAACTTTGTGACCTGATTCAATTTGCGATAATCAACACAAATTCGTATGTTCTTATCCTTCTTCCGGACAATAACCATGGAAGAAGAATATGGTGAAGTCGATGGTTCAATTATATTTAATTGAATCATTTCATCCAATTCCTTTTCCACTTGCGACTGAAAGTGTATAGGAACAGGATACGGCCTAACCCTAATTGGATTATTGTCGGTAAGAATTATGTCATGTTCTATGACATCTGTGTGTCCAGGAATGTCAGTGAGAACATCCTGAAATGTTTGTAACATCGACGAGACTTGTCGATGTTCGTCACCAGAAAGATTAGGAGAAACAGAAACGTTTTTCCAAGATTCCGTGGAATGTAATGGAACCACTGGAAGGGGAAGGTTGACATCAGAGAAGGTAGCTTCCTCATCCTGAATGACAGACAGGGATGAATAATGACCGTGAGGTGCAGGAGCATCATCCGTTGCCTGGAAAATAGGCAGCAAATAGTCCGGACGTTCGTGAAATTCCGAAAGCATGTTTATGTGGAAAGTTTTATGCTTTCCATCAATATCGACCACATAGTCAACATCGGAAATCCGAGAGACTATTGCATACGGACCTTTCCATGCAATAAGAAGTCTATTTTCCCTACTGGGGAGTAGGACGAATGCTTTGTCACCTGGACAAAGTTGTCGTAGACATCTATTCTTGTTAGCAAACTGCCTTGCCTTCTCTTTAGCAATTTCTGATGAAGCAGTTGCTAGCTTACATGCCTCAATGATCTTTTGTCTAAGAGCAATGACATACTCATATGAGGATTGAGTTTCATCGCTAATATCATCGGCAGTGATGAGATCGTGTAATAAAGACATAGGGCCGCGTGGACGCGCGCCAAAGACAAGTTCGAAGGGAGAAAATCCTGTGTGTTCATTAGGGACTTCTCTATAGGCAAAGAGAGCCGCGGGTAAAACCCTGTCCCAATCTTGAGGATGATCTTCAGTTATCTTACCAAGCAAAGTCTTGAGCGTTCTATTCAGACGCTCAACTAACCCATTAGACATAGGATGGTAGATACTACTGAGAGATCGTTCAATATGTAAGGTAGACATTACCTGTGACATAGTGTCAGATATGAGTTGAGTGCCATGGTCTGACAATATTTCTCTGGGGAACCCCAAGCGAGAAAATATCAACCAAAGAGCATCTGCGATATCTGTAGTAGATATGCTCTTAAGAGGAATAGCCTCTGGCCAACGTGTGCACATATCGACACATGTAAGGATAAACTGATGTCCTCTGGCCGACTTGACCTTAAAAGGGCCAATAATATCTATGGCCATTTTCTGAAACGGCCGAATAGGAATGTCAGCAGCCTGGATAGGCGCAGCATGTCGTGGTCCTCTAGATTTGACCTCCTGACATACCTTGCATGATCGGCAGTAAATACGAATGTCCTTATTGACAAAAGGCCAAAAGAAAGCCGCAAGGACTCTCGACTTCGTACGGGCAAAACCCATATGTCCAGCACATTGCGAGTCATGAGCATGTTGTAATATTTGGACTCTCATGCTCTTGGGAACAAGAATTTGCGAATGTGCCGACGTAGTCGAATCTTGTACCATACGTACAAGTACGCCGTTTCTCATTGCAATCCAAGATTTTCTATTTGTATCCTGATTCGGATCACCTTTCTTCGCAAGAACGAAGAATTTTTTTAAAGAAGGATCTTCTTCTTGCAATTTTATGAAAGAGTCACGAGTAATTACTAAGTGACTATCTTGGCTATCAACTTCATTATCACTATTCAGTGAAGTTTCGGGTGTTTGTAGAGCTTGTGCTCTTGTAACTACTGCATTTGTAGCTTGCATGTTATTATCTTCCCAAGCAGCAATCTGCTGTGGGGTACACTCCCTAACTCCGTGAATACGACCAATAATAAGGTCCGCAATAGGATTAGGTAAGAGACAAGCATGCACATCTCCAGTAAAGAAAGGAGTGGCAATGCGAATTACAGCAGTAGGATATTTTTCTAGAGTGCCGCCAAATGTGACACATTTAATAACCCTTCCTGTAGCACAAGATGGATCTACAAGCGATTGTCTAACACCAATAGTGGTGCATCCGGAATCGAAAAGTAGTGAGACCGGAGTATCATTAACAAGACCCTTATGTAGGATTAAAGAACCCCTCCCGTCATGCGCAACAGCAGCAGGAAGAGCGGGAAGTGGGTGACCACAACTCCAAGTAGTTATGGTACCCGGTTCGAATAAAGTACTGCATTGGGGGCATTTGTTTGCTCTCTCAAAGTCAAAAGCAGAACCAGTGACAGCGTCAAAGTTTTTACTATCAACAACATGATTACAGGCTCCCTCAGTTTCCTGTTGTACAGCATTAGCCTGCTGATATCTCTTTTTTTTGTGTTGAGATCTACCCCGACTATTATTACCTCTGAAGTTATCAAAGTTATTATTATCTCTGCAGTTATTATTGTCTCTATTGTAATTGTTATCCTGGTTCGAATTCCAGTTTCCACGATTACTATCATGTTCACATTGATGCGAACATCTATTTGTTTGGTTCTGAGGTCTTCGGCAGGAATAACCTCTATTACCATATCCTCTTTTGAAATGCTTATAATTATTAGGGTGATAGTAACGAGTACTATCAGGTTGTCTCCAATTCTTCGAAGAAGAATCACCATGAAATTGATTTCCATGATTTTGACAGAAATTACCGCTACTCTTTCTATCAAAATTTTGTTGGAATCTACGAGCAAAGTTTTGGCCATACGGAGCTGCCGAAGCAACTGGTAAACCTTCTTTCACCTTAGAGTTACCCATGGTTATGTGTGGGTGCGCAGTTACGTATTGGCAACAGAAATCTTCCATTTCTTTTATTGTTTTAGGTTTACGTTCATGAAGGAAAGCAAGGAAAGACTCATTGACAGACGACATGACTTTGTCTCTAAGTATTAAGTCCATAAGTCCTTCATAAGTTTTTTCCGTCTTAGATAGTTCAACCCATCGTGAGAAAGTAATGCGTGTTCTTGCAATAAACTCGGAGAATTCAACTCCATTTTCAGGTAACATGTTTTTAAATTGTAGACGATAGCCGTCTTCGTTAAGCTGATATTTCTTTAACAAAGCGGCCCTGACAACCTCATAATTGTTCTTGTCAGGTTCATCCACCATATTTAATATACTTAGAGCTTTACCTGTCAGTATCCCTGATAACTGATAAACATATTTTGCTTTGTCTATGTTATGAGCTGTACATGCTTGTTCAAATCTGTCCAGATAGAACATTATGTCATCGCTGGAAGGACTAAATGTTGGTAACTTAATCTTAAAAGTATCATTATTAGCCTTACCAGAAGATGAACCCTTGTTTGAATCATTACCATTACTCATGCTCGTCAATTTCAATTTTTCCAACTCTAAAGCTAAGACCTTTTCTTCATGTTCCATTTTTGCTTTCTCTTTCCTCTCATCAGACTCTCTCTGTAATCTTCTTTCCTCAGCCTGAGCCTCTTTTTCTTTCAAGTCTTTTTCATTTTTTTCAGCTTCTTTTTCAAGTCTTTTATTTTCAGCCTCTTTTTCAAGTCTTTTATTCTCAGCCTCTTTTTGAAGTCTTTCAGCTTCTAGCTGTAGCTGGAGTTTTCTTTCCTCAGCTTCTGATTCCCTTTTTTGTTTTTCCATTTCCATTTGGAATCTCTTTTCATCCACCTGCATCTGCAGTTTCTTTTGTTCAGCTTCCATCTGCAGTTTCTTTTGTTCAGCTTCCATTGCTTTATCATATCGAGCAGTTGCAAATTCTTCTAACTTATCACCAGTCTTCCAAGCAATTTACCCTGCTCAATAAAGTGCTCAAATGTAGACATGTTGTCTAACATATGAGTCCAAAACCTGAAATAATTAACTAATTTATTTCAAACCTAAGTGTAACAAGTCTTAATTAAGCACTTGTATATTCACATCACCTTATATTATCCCAGTCTCTGTGGGAAACAAGTCTCCAATCAAAGAACTTGTATATGAAATATCAGCACTCAATTCTTGATCATAAGTGCACTTCTCATTCAATAGTGCACGACACTATTCATCATTCATTTATCATCAGTGTAGTAGTAACAGTGCATTAGCATAGCCCATTAACTAATTACTATAACTGTAAACAATGACTATGTAAACACATGCAGAATGTAAACATTGAAAATGTAAACAATACAAACAATGTAAACAATAACAATGTAAACAATAACAAAGATCAGCAACAATACAAAAACGTTCGCAGAAATCAACTAAAAATAAAGCAGAAATTAATGAAATATCACAAAAAATGTGACGATATCTGCGATAGAATTAAACAAAATACATGACACCACAGTGTATAAACAAAAATGTTGTATGAAACTAAATTATAGACAAGAGTAGGCTAACAAATACAAACAAATCAAAACAAAACTAAAGAATGCGAAATAATAACGAAAACAATATTAAAACATGTCATCACAGCTAACATAAATAGCAACAGAAGTCGCTTAGCAAATTCCAGTATTGGAAATTTGCAAACCTTACAGAAAACGCTCACAATAGACGACCTCTATGACGTGGCATAATCTAACGGAGACACCACCCAACCGAGAACCCGCTGAAATATAAACATATAAATATACGAATAACATATAAACATATAACATATAGAATGAGATGATACACAGAAGACTCAGCAGAAGTATAAGGGCACAGTTTACATACAAACAGGCCACTTAACTTATAGGCTTCCAATCGTAGAACAGCAGAAAAAAAACGGATGTCAATCAACGTCCTAAAGAGCGAAGCTCCAACGATGATGGCACATCTGAACTGCTTCCACTGCTAACACGATGGTACAAGAGCTTCTGAAATACTGTGTGTTGAGTTGTTTCGGCACTTGACCTTCTAATCCAAAAGTAAGTTGATGGAAATCGGTACTTGGCCTTCTTCAGAAAACAACCCGTTTCAACCGGCACTTGACCTTCACAAAAACGACAGCACTGGAACCTTGACAGCAGCAACTTGCTTGACTTGCGTAAAAGATAACAGCAGTCCGAGTTATCCGGCAACATGTAACAACGCCGGGTACTGTCAAATTCTTGTTTCCGTCAAAAAGTTGAAATTTTGACTTTTACCGGGCAACGCCGAGTACTTTGAAAATTTTGAAGATGTTGACTGTATTGAAGAATGTTAATTTCTTGAAGGATGCTGATGAATTCTTGTTGAAAATGAAGTGGGTAAGGGACCCCGTGTTTGCTGGTACCAGAATCAAACCAGCTTATGGCCACCAAATGATGCGTGATGCCATATGATGATGGATGGTATCCGCATGTCTGGTTTTGTGTAGTGTGCAGATGTGTTCAGTCAAAACAATGTTCATACAAAATAACAGGGCAATCCACATAGGACGTCAGTAAACTCACGACGTATAAAGTCAATGATTCTTGAAACAGCCGTTGACGTTTTTCTTCATTATTTATTGTGGACGCCACAGTGACAAAATGGTTACGCGAATATGTAGACACATCAAACAGTCATTATCACAGCAACATTCAATACAGCAATAGACGGTAGACAGCATTACAATGATGAGTCAGATGCATGTTATATTTCAAAGTGCTGTAAATGTAGTCAGGTGAAAAAACTCCATCCCTTTCTATAACAGCCAGGAGATAACCAGATGTATGAGATCAGTTCACTCTCCTTAGTTTGACTTCAGCAAGACAGACACGTCTGCCGAAGTATAAATAATGTCCTCAAAAATATCCTCTAGATAATAAAGGTTTTCAAACCTAGTTCATTTAACAAAGTAGCAAGTAATGGTCCTTGGTACCTGCATCAACCGATGCAGTACAATACAGCGACATGTGAGCTAGGAAAACATCTCGTGACGACGACTTTCGAAGACAGGCTATGAACCAGAAATCGTTCACGACCAAAAAATCGATAGAGTTAATGAAAATGTTAATTTACCTTGCCTTCCGGAAATACACAGAAATATTATGCCTCCCGGCATGTGCAAATACACTAGAGGTATTATCTCGAATAAACGAAATATCCATAAGAGGACTACACATCCCTGACAGAACAAAAAAATAGCGGAGATCCCCTCTTCAACGAGGCATCTCTTTCGCCATTCCAAATCGCTCACTCCACTAGTGGTGGGCGGAAACCGATCGACCAAGAAGCAAGACAAGTCATGCGCAGTCCAGCGCAAAATGACCACAGCTCAAACTTAACTGCATTCGATACCAACGCGAGAAGACAAATGCTTACCGAGAAAAGTGACTATAAATTTCAAGCAGTTGTTGCCCTTGCGTTATAAAATAGATATTGAAATAAAACGATGTTGCGAGAATTTATCACGCAACAATGATGATGATGATTCTAGCTTATCGTGGCTACATTTAAAAACAAAACACTATGTCATGGCCCTCTGACCACTTTTGATGTTTGCGTTAATAAACAACAAACACATAGAATAGCTACTTTAAATCAACCCCTGGCAACTGTTTTTGAAAAGACTTCATCAACGGGTGTCGTTCTCTGACTCCTGATGTTCATGTGGCTAAAGCCAATTTTTCTCACGACACACTTGGCACGGAATGGCATCTCCACGCGCCACAAGTAGCAACTGATAAACTTAATTTCCGTCGTTTTTTGAGCGCAGAAGAGCCATCCGTAAACCGAGACATTGACGCTAGACAAACTTAAGTGGCAAACTGACTTTTGAACGCAATGAGAATGTGTGTTCACGAGTTCTGAATACGTCAGGACCTTGGTTCTCAAGATGGATTAGGTTGGCGGGGGGGGGGGGGGGGGGTTAAGGGTGGGTAACCCTAGGGGTACATCGAGAATTGTAATGTGGCACGACTAGCGTTTCATTCAAAATAGTGGATCTTCATGTGCTTACATGCAGTAACTGTCTTCAAATACATACTGCTTTCATTCGGTTAAGTTGTGTGAGTACTGTGGCTTCCGCTGCCACAAAAGCTAGCAATTTAAGCCATCGGTAATGATCCTGCCCTCAGACAGTAGTAGTCCCATGCAGTTCTCGGGCGTCTCTGAAGAGACAAAGAAAAAACAACTTCATCCTCAAACATGTCGTACAAGGCAACTAATATGAGGCTGTGATTGAGGCTGGCAACTTCATCATGTAAAACAAACTGATTTAGAACCACAGCTGCAAGAGCATGTGACAGCTTTGTACAGCCTTCCTGCAAGGGGATAGGTAGCGGTGATTGATCCATGATCCGTAGGGAGTACACAACGTAACATGATGATAAGCAATAACTGACCACCTCACAAAGATGTCCATCTATTTTGAAGAATACAGTCCTGTCAAAACAGATTTGGAAAGTTACAGGTGGATAGCTATGAAAAATACAGGTGGATAGCTATGAAAATTACAGGTGGACAGCAATGAAAATTACAGGTGGACAGCAATGAAAATTACAGGTGGACAGCAATGAAAATTACAGGTGGACAGCAATGAAATTTGGAGGCGGATAGCTATGAAAATTTGCAGGTGGATAGCTACGAGAATTACAGGTGGACAGCAATGAAATTTACAGGTGGATAGCTATGAAAATTACAGATGGACGGCAATGAAAATTACAGGTGGACAGCAATGAAATTTGCAGGTGGATAGCAATAAAAATTACAGGTGGATAGCTATGAAAATTACAGGTGGATAGCTAACCCATTAAAAAAAAACCCGAAACCCCAGCGGGCTATCCATAAAAGAAGAAGAAGAACTGATTGACACACCACCCCATGGAATGTTTTTTGATAATCCACTGTTCTTGGTTTTGGGCTGGTTTGTTGACTTTTTCCCTAATGTGGGAGTCAAAGTAGTTCGTAAAATGTACCACTTGTGACGAAGTATTTGTATGAACGTGGCTTTGCCATGTGTAGCGCGAGGTTATTTAAAATTATTTATTATGTAAGAGTATGCCAGTAAAGAGTTCTGACCTTACAAGTAATACCCCAGTCTTAGAAATAAGCACTGGTGTATTGTTATCATAAAAATAGTCAGACTGTGAAAACCCTGGCCCAGTTGGTAAGAAGTAGTACCAGGATTTAAGGTGTCTCCTCCCTGTGACTATCTTATGATTACTTATATTCTAGGGGATAAGTAAAATGTACATTCACTGAACCCACAAAATGGAAGAAGTGAATAAATCCTCAGGTACAGTTAAAACAGTTTAATAATTACACTAATATTCTATTACTGCTAGTTGGAACAGAGCATTGAAATATATATAAATATATAGAAAATAAAGTCACACCATTACTATTATTGTCTGTTTAGACTTCAAGATCTTAAATAATAAAGTTACTGAAATCACTGTTATTAGTCCTTTGAATTTAAGGATAACTGTCATCAGTTGACTGAGTCTCTATATGGTTAATTATTATTTTCAACTATTGACTGTTTCACATGTATAGGTGGTCAGTGTCAAACAGGACACTTATCTTTCAACTTGACAATGTGCTGAAACTGAACTGTCCTTTGTGATATCAGACTTGGTAGGCCCAACAGTAGGGATGCCAATGACCAGTTGAAGTTCACTCTTTGGGGTCCTGCACTTTTGTGGGATTGCCTCGGATGAACTACACCGGCTTCTGATACTGGGCAGTCTGGTTTGAGTTATTTCATGGAACCTGCAACATATCAGCCTTGGCTAGTATCTGGCTAGACTTGTAGCTGACTAGCACAGATGTCAGACCAGTCAGTCATCAGATGTCACCGTTATACAATCATAGTAAGTAAGGAAATCATTTCAGTGATATAGCATTAATATTAACATTTCAATTAAGTGTAACTGACTAGCACATAAGTCAGACTAGTCAGTCATCAGGTGTCAAAGTTATACAGTCATAGCAAGTAACATCAATTCAATGATATAGAATTAATATTAACATATCAGTACTAAACATCATCTGGTTTATTCAGCTCCTATACATCCCTTTCTATAACTTGATCCTTCCAAATCATATCAAGTACAAATTCAAATACTGATGCTATTCTTAGCATCTACACAAAATTAATACATAAATAAAGAGAGTGACCAAGCGATCAAGTTGCTTTCTTCGGTAGTGCAATTACATAGTTTTGGAATTGAAACCTGGCTGTGGAACATTCCATTTTACCAGCTGTAAATGGGTACAAAGTTGTGCGCTCGAACTAGGGAAGGCAAAGGCAGCGAGGAAGGGGACTAGTCACCTTAACCTCGTAAACTGGGATCTTCCATGATGAAGTTTCTAACATTTCATTTCCCTATGACAATCTCTGCCATGGGACTGCCTTTATCTTCGTAAGCGATAAAGCAATATGATAAATATCTCTTCATTAGGCTGTGGGGCTATTTGTGATTAATTTTTGTACAAGCAACAATCATCCACAACGCACATGTTTAGATCATATAAAAATACAATACATTATATCAATGACTATTATACAGGCATATTTTGTGAATTCTATATGAACCTGAAATAACAAATATTATACACGGTAGTTATCATAATTTCGCTTACCCTCAGACTTCAGATACTGGACTTAAAAATGTTTCTGGCGATCCGCTCACAATTCATGGGTAGTGGCGAAACTCTGCCTCCAGTCTGTCTCAAACCTCTTTCGTTGTGTATCCCTCCAGTTTTACCGATACGCTTTAAATACGTATAGCGCGGACGTATCGGAGGGTACCGACGTCACAGCTTAAACCTAGACCTAAAAAATCCTTCCCGAACAGTGATTTCCGCCGATCTGTGCGTCGACTGAAATTTTGCCTTTCTCATTCTCGGCATATATAATACCCATATTGTTCCATCTTATCTAGTTTTATACAGTTGATAATTCTCTACCTTCCTATCCATGTAATTTCCCAAACTGTTATTTGTTGATTTTAATATTTAGAACAGAAGTGGGTTTACATGCTTTTCCGCGTAACTGTGGGCAGCCGAAATACGCATATATCTCCGTAAATGAGAACTTCCTACCGTTCCTTCTTATATGCAGTTATACACAATCCTTCCCTGTACTGAAATGTAAAATCCTTTTCATACTGATTCCCTTCTGCTTTTATTTATCCTTGGCGATTTCCTCTGTCTGATACACATTTCGCTGATACGCCGCCATTTTGAAAGCGGTCAATCGATCGTTGACGGGTTTATAAATCTACCTGAAAACGTTTGCAATGACTTGAAACCAATTTTGCGACACCATGTATTAAAAACAAAAGTAAAATCCAGAAAGAGAACAAGGCTTGACGCTTCAGCAGAAATTAGCTATCAGTTATCACCGTTCACACCTAATTGCAGCTTACTCGCTGTAAATATGTCACAGCGGGTCTAACATTAGATTCGCTAAGTAGTCTATTTTTATTTTTATTTATTTAAAAAACAATTAAAGCCTAAGACTACTTACATTTGTTTAAGTTTAAAATTTTAAGAGTAATGATGTTTTTGATTTTTTTTGGGTACTATAATAAATTGCATAGTTACAAGGTATATGCAGAAAAAATCTTTTCCTGCGTTCTACCTGAGGACTTTGCTGACACTCTAGTGGGTACCTCGGTTAAAAAACTTAAGACCCACCGTATTAAGGTGTTCAGAGGCAATGATTAAACTTACTTAGAGTGGAGAATGCAAGGTATTGGGGCAAATAAAAAAAAAACAACAGCACGAGGACAGGCTGGAAAATAAATTTTTATTTAAAAAAAAACATACAATATGTTAGAGATAGGGCTGTCGATGAGTGTGACTGTGGCGCCGATGGAACGACTGCTGAACATCTGCTTCAGAGATGGCGGCGTGGGAGGAGCAGAGAGGGCGCGTGTGGCCTTCACTGGTGCCATTCCAGGAAAAGCTCTGAGAAGATAGAAATAGCCTCAAGCTAACCACTGCTTTCTTTGAACATATTCACGTTGTCTGAGAGTGTACGAACAAGAAGAAGAAGAGGACGTCAAACTCATGCTAAAATCATGTCAAACTCATGTCAAAATAATGCCAAACTCATGTCAAAATAATGCCAAACATGTCAAAAAAATGCCAAACTCTTGCCGAAATCATGACAAACTCATGCCAAACGCATGTCAAAATCATGCCAAACTCTTGCCAAAATCATGAGAAACTCGTGCCAAAATAATGCCAATCTCATGCCAAAAGCATGTCAAAATAATGCCCAAACTCATTCCAAAACTCATGCCAAACTCATGTCAAAATCATGCCAAACTCATGCCAAAATCATGCCGAACTCATGCCAAAATAATGCCAAAAGAACATAACACAATCATGCCAAACTCATGCCATACCTTCCTGTCCTGTACCTTCCGTTCGTCATTTCACGTCTTCTTTACGACCCCTTTGATAAGGGTGGAATTAGGATGCCGTCGAATTACCACCTCTATCGACACCAGGTATTACAATGCAAGATGTGGGTGTCTTATCTGGTTTAGATTGTTGCTGTGTGTGTTGCAGTAGAACAGTTCACAGGGTACACCACAGGCAACATGACGTGTAGAGTCATAAAAATGGTAACTTCGCTTTAGGTTTATACCATTTATTGCACGCCACAAAACAGTCATGATACTTATGTTATCATCGGCATAGCACAACGAATGCAGCATTCAAACTCATGTTAACTGACAGTCATGTAGAAGTCAATACTCAATAGTTGTATGGAAAACAAATATCATAGCGAAGCTTGATAAATAATACATATAACTTCTGCAACCGTGGTCAGCTGCAGATCCTTAATGTTCATAGACAATAATAATTATTCCTTCCTGATGCTAGCAGATCAGATGTATACAATACGTCCGTTTACTGTCTGCACGTGAGTAGCATACATGGATTACAGGTCAGCTCGACCTTTATAACCTTCCTAAGTCTAACCATCTGACTTGGACGTGATCTCTGATATAACGAATCCTGGAACACAGACAATAGTCTTGTTGGTCTAGAGCGACCCATAGATATATAACTAGTTCAGGTATAAAGATACCGGTGACTTAATCCTAGTCAAAGTACCTCTCCATTTTGAATCACACAGGCGAGCAAAAAGGCGACAAAATGACGAACCTCTAGATGATAGCCTAAAGTTCGATACAAGAGGAATTACCTTATTTCGGAAAATCAACCATGAACATATGCCTCCAGGCAGGCTTGAATAATACGGGGAAATAGTCTAGTTAGCTAACTAACTCACAAAGACAATGTATTTCCCTCAGAGAATCACAAGACGCAGTCGCGTCCGCTCGCTAATCAGTCCATTTCTCATCTGCCCGACCTGGGCGGAACAACAAACGACAACCAAGTCGAGACATGCGCAGAGTGACAATCTCTGAGTCGCTGTTCACAATAAGACGATTCTAAGAACATTCGAGATAAAAGTCTTACACAGTCGCGCCTTTTATGGACATGAACAGAAGCGTTAAGAAAGGTTTCAAACATCTACAACAGTTGACTAATACTACCAAATAAGGAGATATGGTCACGCTTCGTTCAAGACATTATAGACCGAACGTGTCTCTATACAAGAGGAGGTAAACTCATAAAAAATAGCAGTATCGATATATCGGGTTCTGTCCCTTTGACCATAAAATATATATAACATGCATTTCAGTCAAATAATGATCATACATACGAAAAACGATCATACAAAGACTTTGGAAAAAAGTAATTATTTGTGCGTAACATTACCGCACCCTCCCGGGAAAAAAAAATGAAACATTTTTTTTTAAATCCTGGAGCCGGAAAAATCTAGGCTCCTAACGCACGTATGATGCGCGGATATACCTAACAAAATAGCTCAACCCTTCGTAAAAAAGTAAGACGTATGCCTGAGATGAATTCTGAGAATTCAACTCCAGTTTCTGGTAACATGTTTTTAAATTTAAGACGATATCCGTCTTCGTTAAGTTGGTACTTCTTTAACAATGCCGCCCTGACAACCTCATAGTTGTTCTTGTCAGGCACATCTACCATACCCAACAAAGTCAAAGCATCACCTCTAAGTATCTTGG
This sequence comes from Oreohelix idahoensis, assembly GCA_024509875.1. Classification (NCBI taxonomy): domain Eukaryota; kingdom Metazoa; phylum Mollusca; class Gastropoda; order Stylommatophora; family Oreohelicidae; genus Oreohelix; species Oreohelix idahoensis. The sequence goes on along the minus strand of JAMPIV010018784.1, from coordinate 26,382 downwards.
ACAGATGATAAACATATAATGTTTTATCTATATTATGCACCTTACATGCACTTTCAAATCTATCTAGATAAAATGTTATATCATCAATTGAAGCATTGAATGCTGGTAAATTAAGCTTGAAATCAACAGCATTAGACTTATTAGCAGATGATACCTTATTAGCATCATTAGCATTACTAGATAACTTCAACTTTTCTAACTCCAAAGCTAAGAGTTTTTCTTCATGTTCCATTTTTGCTTTTCTCTCATCAGACTCTCTTTGTAACCTTCTTTCTTCAGCCTCAGCCTGTAACTTTCTTTCCTAATTTCTTTTAATTTCATTTTTTCAAGTCTCTTATTTTCAGCTTCTTTTTCAAGTCTCTTATTTTCAGATTCTTTTTCAAGTCTCTTATTTTCAGCTTCTTTTTCAAGTCTCTTATTTTCAGCTTCTTTTTCAAGTCTCTTATTTTCAACCTCAGCCTGAAGTCTCTTCTCCTGAGATTCTGCTTCTCTTTTTTGTTTTTCCATTTCCATTTGTAATCTCTTTTCATCTACCTGCATCTGCAGTTTTAAATTTTCAGCATCTATTCTCTTTTGTTCAGTTAGTTCTTTCATTTTCTTTTCCTCCGACTTCAATGCCTTGGCATATTGAACAGTCGCAAATTCTTCTAATTTATCACCTGTCTTCCCAAGGGCTTTACCCTGCTCAATAAAGTACTCAAATGTAGACATGATGTCTAAAATGTGAGTACAGAACCTGAAATAATTAATTATCTTATTTCAATCTTAATAGCAACAAGACTTAATAAAGTGCTTGTATAAATACTATGTTCACTCCAATCTCTGTGGGAAACAAGACTTGACACCAATTTGTATTATCAGTTGTACAATAATATCACAAGTCACCTCTTAATTATCAGTGCACTACCCAAATCAGTGCATAACCATCAGTTATTTATCATAACTGCACTACAATAGTGCATAAGCAAAAAACCACCAGTTAGTTATGATAAGTGCACTATAGATCAATAGTGCATGAGCATATATGTAACAATAGTGAAAGCTAACTATGCAAGAACTATGCAAACAATAACAAGACAATGTAAACAATAACAAAGGTCACCAACAATGTAAACAAAAACAAAGATCAGAGTCAATGTAAACAATAACAAAGATCAACGTCAATGTAAACAATAACAAAGATCAGAGTCAATGTAAACAATAACAAAGAAGAGTCAAAACAATAACAAAGACGCTACATTCGCATAAGTCAAATAAATACAAAAAAACTAAAAAGACTATGATGACAAGAATGCGAAGAATAGAAAAGAAATGAGACAGTATATACACAAAAATTTACGTGAAGAACTGAATAAAAGAAAAGAGGAGACCTACAAATACAAACGAAATCGAAACTAAAAAACAGGAAGAGAAAGAAAGAAAAAATATACAAAAAAACGAAAATAAAGCACAACTCGTCACAACTAAACAGATATAGCAACGATTGTCGCTAGCAAATTCCACAGTAGGAAATTCGCACAGTCCCTAACGAAAACGCTAACAGTAGAACCTCTGTGACGTGGTATCATCTACTGAAAGACACCGCCCAACCGAGAAAACCCGCAGAAATATAAACATATAAATGAAAATCCAAATAACATATAACATATAAACATGTAAATAGTGCGAAAAATGTGATAGACAGAAGGCTCAGTTAGAACATAAGGGCACAGTTCACAAACAAAACAGGCCACTTAACTTCTATGTATCCACAACGTCAGCACAGTTCAGAACAGGATGTGATCAGCATTCTTAGGACAATGATCCAACGTTGATCCATATCTGCTCTCGTAAACTGCCATGACGAAGGAAATGAGCTTCTAACAGGAAACAGCTTCTGACAGGAAACAGCTTCTGAACTTGACCTTCTGAATCTGCAACAGTAATTCTGAGACCGGAACAGTTGTTACGGCACTTGTCCTTCTTCTCAAACAGATCAGGAAATCCATTCGCTCGGTACTTGTCCTTCTATTTGTAGACAAACTTCAATACCGCCGAGCAGCGCCGGGTAGTTTCAAAATATCAACAACTGTCAGTACTGCTGCGTCTTTCAAAAAATTTCATCAAAGGTGATGAATAGCAACTGCAATGTTGTCTTGTAGTCTGCTGATGATGTCTGGGTTTGTTGACCCCCTTGAGAGTTGGTACCAGAATAAACCAACTATTGGCCACCATGAATTGATAAGGGTGGAATTAGGATGCCGTCAAATTACCACCTCTATCGACACCAGGTATTACAATGCAAGATGTGGGTGTCTTATCTGGTTTAGATTGTTGCTGTGTGTGTGTTGCAGTAGAACAGTTCAGGGTACACCACAGGCAACATGACGTGTAGAGTCATAAAAATGGTAACTTCGCTTTAGGTTTATACCATTTATTGCACGCCACAAAACAGTCATGATACTTATGTTATTATCAGCATAGGTACAACGAATGCAGCATTCAAACTCATGTTAACTGACAGTCATGTAGAAGTCAATACTCAATAGTTGTATGGAAAACAAATATCATAGCGAAGCTTGATAAATAATGCATATAACTTCTGCAACCGTGGTCAGCTGCAGATCCTTAATGTTCATAGACAATAATAATTATTCCTTCCTGATGCTAGCAGATCAGATGTATACAATACGTCCGTTTACTGTCTGCACGTGAGTAGCATACATGGATTACAGGTCAGCTCGACCTTTATAACCTCCTAAGTCTAACCATCTGACTTGGACGTGATCTCTGATATAACGAATCCTGGAACACAGACAATAGTCTTGTTGGTCTAGAGCGACCCATATATATATAATTAGTTCAGGTATAAAGATACCGGTGACTTAATCCTAGTCAAAGTACCTCTCCATTTTGAATCACACAGGCGAGCAAAAAGGCGACAAAATGACGAACCTCTAGATGATAGCATAAAGTTCGATACAAGAGGAATTACCTTATTTCGGAAAATCAACCATGAACATATGCCTCCAGGCAGGCTTGACTAATACCGGGAAATAGTCTAGTTAGCTAACTAACTCACAAAGACAATGTATTTCCCTCAGAGAATCACAAGACGCAAGGCGCGTCCGCTCGCTAATCAGTCCATTTCTCAACTCCCCGACCTGGGCGGAACAAGAAAACGACAACCCAGACGAGACATGCGCAGAGCGACAATCTCTGAGTCGCTGTTCACAATAAGACGATTCTAAGAACATTCGAGATAAAAGTCTTACACAGTCGCGCCTTTTATGGACATGAACAGAAGCGTTAAGAAAGGTTTCAAACATCTACAACAGTTGACTGATACTACCAAATAAGGAGATATGGTCACGCTTCGTTCAAGACATTATAGACCGAACGTGTCTCTATACAAGAGGAGGTAAGCTCATAAAGAATAGCAGTATCGATATATCGGATTCTGTCCCTTTGACCATAAAATATATATAACATGCATTTCAGTCAAATAATGATCATACATACGAAAAACGATCATACAAAGACTTTGGAAAAAAGTAATTATTTGTGCGTAACAACAACTAAAACTTAATACAGTGTCAAAGAGACAAGTGGTTGAGGTACCATTCAAAATTACAGTTCCTCGAGTTGAGGGTCGGTCCCCCTCAGGTTGAGAATCACTGACATTGATTCTACCTTTCGAGGCTGTATGCAAACATCCAACGCGGTTTGAACCGGTTTGTTTGCCCTGATCAGACGTTCCTGGTGTAGCGGTCTTCCCTTTTCCTTGACCTTGGTGGCCGCGCTGCCACGTAGGCTTGGTTCTCAATCTTCTGGTCATCAGGTCCAAATGAATGACTGTGTCGTCTGCAAGCAGGCAATCGATTTTTGTAAAATGTTTCCTGGGGACTTCTTAGTTGTAGTTTTTTTCTCGTTGGTTCTCCATTTTGAGAGCCCTTAAAGTAATAGATGACTTGCTCATAGATTTTGTTTACGAGAAAGAAAATGACTGTTGGTTTACAGTTTAGTGCTAAGAAGGAAGTTCGTATATGCTTTCCTATAGCGTCGGCCTTATTGAGTATGTCCTCAGGCCTTAGACTGCGTTTTCCTCTGTTCAGTAAAAATCTACGGGTTTCGTTTGACAAAGTTGCCTTTATCTGTTCCACAAGAAATCAAGTTCAAGTCTCCCAGCTGTAAGAGGTAGGTCAGACTCAATGCATCTCGTCAAATAGCCCGTGAGACGTGAAGAGAATTGGGGGAATGTTTCCGTGCTCTCTTTTCGGCTGTTTCTGAACATTTGCAGAAATTTTCGGGCGGTCATTTCGAACCGCTCTAGCAAGGCCTTCTTAAGCATCCGTAGCAGTTGGTTTGCTATGGAAGTGCCCAGCGGGACCTCTTTACCTTTTACTGATAAGTTAAGTGCCCAGCGGGACTCTCTAACCCATACAAATTTTTCTAGTAGCTGTCAATTTTTTCGTTAGGGCTAGGAAAAGACTCTAAAGCAAAAGACATCGCAGAAATGAGCAGACTGAGTGCTGGAGAGATCCATTGTTTGAGAATGGGGGGCGAAGACGGCTCTCCATTATTTGAAGCGCCTTGAGCGCTAATTCATGGTCTTTCCTTGTCTCTCTCTCTCTCTCTGCGGGCGTCCATCTCTGCCTCGATTTTCTTCTGCTCCAATTGACGATCGTCCGCTTCTTTCTTCAAGCTTCTGCCCTCTCTTCCTCCGCGTCATACCTTTGCAGATAAATGGTTGATAAACAGATTCGCGGCTTCTGTGTCTAATCCTGAGTCTTTCGCTTCCTGTCTCAAAATGGATAAATCCTAATTCTCTCAGCCATTGTCAAACAACTGGATGCTTCTAAGACTAGAGCATAGTAAGATGGAACAAAAGGGGAAAAACTCAAAGCCGCTACGAAAAAACAAAGTAAAAAATAAAAATTTACTGAATGAAGTGTGTTAACTTATCGCCGAGTAGAGAGATACAATAAAGAAAACAAAAAACAAATAAGAGCAAGAGAAGAAAGACAAATAGGAAGAAACACAAAATGACAGAGAAAATAAAGAAAAAAAAAAGTCAGAAAGAGAGAAAAAGGCAAACGCCATAGTTCACCATCATTTGTATCATCATCGAACCAGACAACTTAAGCTCAACGCAAGCAACGTTAGTGGTCCAATTCCATGTAAGTTACACTAGAAAAGAATCTACTCTTACTAACAGTAGAGAAAAATTTATATTAAACAATTTAAAAGGAAAAAAAAATTTCCCAGAAAATGTTAATTCTCTAACAACAAACTCCGTCCCTGAAGACAATTTTTGAGATGAGACGTAGTTAACTTAATTTTTAAAAATCAGAACAATCCGTCTTTAGCTTAGCTCAAACGCTTCATAACCTTTAGTGATTGTAAAACAATCAGGCAGTTACCAGCAATTCGATAAACCAAAAATTTTCAATTCCCTCTGCCAGAGAATAATAATGTGACAATCTTTTATTATCACTAACTGCCTGTTCCTGTGGAAAAAGAAATGTCTTACCTATTGTGTGGTTGGCCCAAATTTGCAGAACGGCTTGGTCAGGGGAAGATAAATACTTTTAAAGATTATACCCTACTTCACAAAGACAATCAACCACACTCTATTTCTAACTAAGTTCAGAATCTCGAACGAGCTAACCATATAAAAAAACGTAATTTTTTTATGCTTGAGAGGGTCTTGCTGCATGATGAATATTGTACTTTTGAGTGTAAAGTGATATTGAAGGCACTTCCGTCAAGTGTAGTGTGGAGGTGAAATGTAGTGTGGAGGTGAAGTGTAGTGTGGAGATGAAGTTTGTCTTCCCAAGCCAAGTGTGTCGCCTTATTACGACAATATCTGTTTTCTCACAGACTACTCCTATCTCTCTTCTGCACAAACAATTGTTTGTCAGTTCCAGTCGCTCATGTAATATGAATACATTAAATTACGAACCACACATTGTAATATAATGCGAATCTTGACATGTACGATATTCTGTAAATAAACATGGCTACGAACTGAACATGCTTTTACTGAGTGCTCTCTGAAACATGTGTGTGCTTGTGTAGATGACGAGGTAATGCTTATATACATACATCATAACATTACATGGTGGCAGCGGTCGATACCGGACTGACGCAAAACAGCTACACGATAACACGTGAGTACAGTTTATTCGGCTAATTTTCGTCATCGAGGTCAGCCATGGCGGCGAAACAATATCGCAACGCACCGCAAATGAGATTCGCCGGTCAAGGTGATAAGAGTGAAGCTTTCTTGTTATGGCGCCAACGCATAGATCTATATTCCAAGACCACTGGTCTGGAAGGACAAACCCTAACTCCATATATCCTAGAAGCATTGGACGATGAAGGTTTGAAAATTTACAACAGTTTTGCTACCGCCATGCCTGTGGAGTCGGCGACAGACCCCGCAGCCATATTGGACGAATTTGAAAAAACGTCTGATAATAAAGCACACGAACTTTAGAGCGGCAAGATTAGAACTTCACCACCTGCGACAGAAACCTGGTGAAAGTCTAGATGATTTTTTCACTCGCATCAAGGAGAAAACAAGTGTATGCAAATTTAACAAAGAAGAAGAAAAAGAGCGAATTATCGAACAGATCCTTCTCAGCACACCAATGCCAGAGTTCCAGAAATGGATACTGAGCCAGAGTGATACACTAACTTTACAACAACTTCTGGATGAAGGCAGGAAACACGAGGCACAAGCACTAAACATTAAACAAATTCAGCAAGGTACATTAGCAGCCCAGGTGGATGCAGTGAAAAGCTATAAACCTAAACACAACAAAGCAACTGGTTCGAAGCAACAAGAAAAACACAACACAAGCAGAGGTGCTATGTGTAAATGTTGTGGCCTAAACCACATACAAAACCACTGTCCAGCTAAAGACTCTACATGTCATTACTGCAGAAAGAGGGGCCACTGGATAAAATTATGTTTCAAGAGGAAACAAGACAGTGCTCAACACAAACTTCACAGCAGAAAGTCATCAAAACAAACACACTTTATGATGACTGAGGACCTTGACTCCAGTGAAGAAAGTGATCCTTCCACATTTGATACTGTGAAGATACTAACTTTCAGTAATGAACCAAAGAGAACGCAGGCTTTCTGCAAGGTACAATTCCGAATACCAGGAATTAAAATGCACAAAGAAAGATATATTCGGTTCAAGATAGACACAGGTGCCCAAGGTAACACTCTACCCTTAAGAATATTCAGACAGATCATGCCTGACAAGGTGGATGAGCAAGGATTTCCCACAAGGGATGTAAAAAGTAGGAGTGGCAGGACAAAGCTAAGAGCTTACAATGGAACAAGTATAGACTGTTTCGGAGCAGTAACACTTGAATGTTCATACAGAGACTCTGAATGGACATCGTCAACATTTTACTTGGTAGATGTTGAAGGACCTGCAATTTTGGGTTTACCAATGTGCGAAAAGCTGAGTGTGGTAACTATTAACAACATTAAAGAGGATATAGGTCTTGCAGATGCTCTCAGCAAACTACCAAACCCCAACAAGACAGCAGATCTTACCCCAAACATCAAAGTTGATTTTGTCAAGTTTAGCGGTAATCGGCTTGAACACATCAGAGAAGACACAATGAGAGATCCTGTCCTTAACTCTCTCAAAGAACTGATATACCATGGATGGCCAAGCTCTATCAGGGAAGTTCCAACACACATCCGTCCATACTACTCTATGAGGGACGAGTTAAGAATCGAAGATGGTCTGATCCTTAAAGGAGATCGCATTGTTGTACCAGAAACACAACGCGATATCATCCTTAAACAGCTCCATAATAGTCACCTTGGTATTGTGAAGACACAACTGAGAGCAAAGAAAGATGTTTACTGGCCACAGATAAACAAGGACATAGAAACACTATGTAAAAACTGTTCAATTTGCCAAGAACATGCAAATAGGCAGTGCAGAGAACCTCTCATACCATCAGACATACCATTGAGCCCTTGGAGCATTATAGGAACTGATATTTTCTCCATCGACAATAATGACTATCTTATTATTGCTGATTACTACAGCAAATTTCCCATCATTGAGAAACTTCCACAACCCTCACCATCAGTTGTTATTGCAGACATTACAAAGAAGTATTGCAGCATGTTTGGCATCCCAGATGAAATTAGATCAGACAACGGTCCACATTTCTCAGGTCAAGCATACAGAAACTTCACTAAGGACTGGAAGATCAAACACACAACATCATCACCTAGATACCCTAAATCTAATGGTTTCATTGAGAGACAGATACAAACTATCAAGTCAATCATGAAGAAAACAAGAACAGAGGATGTACACCTAGCACTCTTGAGATGGAGAACAACACCGGTAGACAGTAAGATCGACAGTCCAGCAGAACTTATGTTTGATAGAAGAATTAAAGACCTCCTACCATCTAAGGTCCACTTCCGTCCACAACATAGAGACAGCACATATGATCAACTTCAGCATCGTCAGCAAGTTCAGAAATCCAACTATGACAAATGTGCTAAAGACTTACCACCATTATATCCTGGTCAGCATGTGACTACCTACAACCACGACAATGACACATGGTCAAAAGCAACAATCATTTCCAGAAACCCTGAACCCAGGAGCTATACCTTAAGACCAGACAGCAGCAGCAACCTCCTGAGGCGAAACAGAGTGGACATAAGAGAAATCCCACAGAATACAACAGAGCAGAGAATTCCCATGCTTTCAACAGACAATGCAGTAACTCCAGACCTTGGTGCCCCACAAAACCAACAAGCGCCAAGGCCAAAATCACAACCAACTCAAGCTAAACCAGGGACTTCCGCAGAACCACCAGCACTTTACACCACTCGTTCTGGCCGTACAGTGACACCTCCCAGCCGATACAGACAGTGACATATATATACTCACACTGAGCATTACACATACTTATCCTTTCTCACATGAAACATTTCGTTGGAAATGTTTGCACACATTTTTTTTTCAAAAAAGGGGGGATGTAATATAATACATTAATAATACGAACCACACATTGTAATAATATGCGAATCTTCACATGTACGATCCTGTAAATAAACATGGCTACAAACTGAACATGCTTTTACTGAGTGCCTTCTGAAACATGTGTGTGCTTGTGTAGATGACGAGGTAATGCTTATATACATACATCATAACATTACAGTGTCTATCTATCTGACTCTTGGTCTTCACCGTGCTCCGAACCCAGATCGTTTAGTGTTACAGGCGAGTAGTGGTGATTTACCGGGCTCCATTAATGTTCATTTTGTGTAGAAAATATGGAGACGGTACTCAAATAACATTCTTCTTCAAGTACCACGTCATCAGGCACAGGTGATCAAGCATCTTCACAACCTCTTGTCTCACGTACTGTTTTTAATCAGTTCTGTTGGTCACTTCTGTCCATGCCACGACGACACACTGTCTAGTGTATTGCCTCTTTGTATGGGTCGGAGTGGCTAAGAGGTATGGCGTCCGCCTCGAATTCTAGAGGTACCGGGTTCGATTCCCAGTTGAGGGAATATAATTTATTGACATTTTTTTTTCTTCAGAACCAGTGGTTCTAACGATGTCCTGCTTCCCCCTAGTCTCCTGGGTAAGGAGATCTGATGCCTAGCCTTCTCGGAAATAAGGCGAAAAAAATAGGAGGTCGCGTGTGCAAGTTGCGTACGTTAAAAATCCCACGGCAGTTGGAAATCATAAAGCGTAGGCCAATCAAATTAGAAACCTACCCACTGTCGTAGATTTTTGATAGGGAAATTTAAGACTTGGGTTGGTCCCTTCTGAATAGGTTAGAATGGGTGATAGCCACAGTGAGATGTGATAATAGAAATAGAGTTCCACGAGTGAGATGGTAGAAATTTATAGAGGCTGTCCCGGAAATCGAGAATCTCTCTCTCTCTTTCCGCCTATCTTCTACAACAGATCCAAAGGAGTCAGACAGTCTATAAAAAAATAGGTATATTAATATATATCTATCCACTCACGTGCCCGCACATACAAGTGACGACAGTTAGACACCCAGACGTGGGAACAACTATAACAATGATTATATAGATATTATGGGAACGAACTGACCACCACACTGAAATAAATGTAGGTATAGTTTAATTATCATATTAAACTTACATCACAACATATAAAATACATCAAAAGCATACACATAGTCATAAAAAATCAAGGAATGCTACAATAGTGATAGACCCGTTTGTATGGTCCTCCCCTGGATATATAGCTCACAGTCCCGTTAGAAGAAAGTGATAACCCGAAAGAGTTACAGATACATATGATTGAGTCTATGGTTTCCCCCTTTTAATGTATGGACAGACTTGATACTCTGCTTTATTCTAAGGGTACATATTGTTAGCAATAACTTGCATAAAGGAAGTTACAACGTGGGTGAATCAAACAAAGAACATCCTTCCGTCTACTTTCACTTGGTTCTTTCATCAGGGCCCTGATATACTTACAATCGTGCTGTGGTTCGCCGTTTGGGCCAAACTTTGGGACACTCACACACTTTTTATCTGTTACTGTCGTTTAATGAAACGGATCCCAGCTCTGCAGATTTGTTTGTTGGTTTCATCAAAATGGATCTGGGGAGCGTCTGCTTCATGCGATAGTTATTTCAGACTAAAGTTAGTGTCACTTGACTCACGAGGTAAGAATTAGGCTTAAACGAGCACACAATGTCAGAACACGAGGTTTCCCTTAATTAGGAAGATGACCGGTGGACAACTTCTCTCAACAAATAATCTGGGTTCACCACACACTTGTCAACAATGTCGGAAAGTTAATGTTTTAGATTTTTGTAATTTTTCTCGCCACAAGGCAGCATGTACATTAGAGTTAGTGTAGAAATATGCACTGGCTCAAAGGCCCAGTATAAGCATTTATTAGGCATGTCTCTGTGCAAAACGTCGGCAAAGTTTGGGTTACCCCAGTATTCACTGAATAAAGAAAAAACACATATGAAATATGTTACATATTATGTACTCAATATAACTTACGTTTTTAAAATGCAAGCGTACAGCTTGACTTATCATTTAAAACTTCCCGTGCAATAAGTTATATATTTAAAAATTATCAATCCTCATGAATTAGGAATACATACGTATTTCGTCAACACTCATGAGGCATCTAGCATTTATAAGTTAGTTTAGAAAAATTGTTCCCGTGTGATTATTTAGCAGTTAAATTAAATTCGTTATAGCTACGTTGTTGTTTAAGCTAGAAATTATAATTTATTCTGCTTTCCACTGAAACACGTCACTAGAAAAAAATACAGACTATAAAATTAAGCACTTTACACCAAATCTAACAAGTGAAATATGAAATAAGCGATTATCACTTTAAACACTTCACAAAATATTAGATAATTATTATAATATATACCTCAACACACAGAACTACAGGTAATCGCACACTTTAGAATTATACGCTGATATATTTATTTGAAGTCTAGAGCTCGGTAAATTTCCAAACAAACTAGGGCTTCGCTATACAGCTTATTCTATTCACGAACAACCTGTCTACTGCGAATTTTGAGGACTGAATGCAAATAAAGTTTAACATTCTGGTTATATCTATTACCAGACAAAGGGGTCCCAACTTTATTTCGCCAAACGAAATAATCTCCCCTTTCCGTCTAAAAACACCTTACATCAACTAGAAGACTACCATGAACTGACACTCGTGCGTTTTCACACCTCACGCTGACCAGGCCAACAGCGAGTGCCTTGTCAGCTGGGATTTCCAGACAAATGTCTCAAACTGCGCCGAGGAGATGTCGGCTATCGCGCTTCACTGAGCGCTCAGCCGATGCAACTCGTTGTGGCAGGTGAAAATGCAGACAAATTTGTCGCCTATAGGTCTGGCGAAAGCGAATATTCACAGTGTATTTCGTCTGGTGCAGGGAATGCTGTAGACATATGTCTGCTCCTATGTCTGGCCAGACGAATATATTCACAGTTTCGTCCACTGACACCTAATGCAATAGAATGCATTTTAACGCTCTTTCTCTGACACGTTATGTCATAAATGCGTTTACCAGTATGAGAAAGAAAACGGTAAAGTTGAGAATGGGGAAGAAAATATTTTTCGCAAACGAATGGATGCGAAAAATACAGGAAAAAGGTAAAGAGTGATAATAAAATAGAGGATACGGGTGCAAGAAAAAGAAGAGGATATAGGCTATTTATGATCAATAAACTCTCTGTGACACCCACCACAAAAATATTTATAGAATGTGTGATTCTTATATACACACAGGGATTCTCGCCGGTGCTACGGAGTTCGTGCAGTGTGCTGAGATCCTCCTTGTGTGATCTATGGGAAAAGATCGGAGCACTGATGCAGATGTCCGTGCGCAATGAAGATGGTCCTTAAAACCAATCCAAACCTCTTTGCTGTCGTTTATCTATTGTTCCTTCAATCTTTCCTGTTATCACAATACATTCCAGCTTTTGTCTTCTCATAACTTGTCCACAGAAAGTTGATTTTTTTCTTCTAATATGAGAAATAAGCTTTCTTTGCGAACTGGCTTCTTTAAGCGCATCCTCATTAGGGCCTACTGTTTTTTAGTTGTCCATGGTATTCATATTAATTCTTGGCACAACCACGTATCTGAAGCCTGCAGAAATGTCTTTGCTTGTCTACTGACTGTCTGTGACTCACTTCCACATGACAGGATTGGCTCTTTATAACACCGAACTGGTCAAAAAATAACGAACACAAAATCTATTAAACAGTTTTTGTTTTTTTTCTTCTAAATTTAACATCACGTAGAAAAATATGTTTATTTGGCTAATTACCCGACTTCCTTCACAGGGCGCCAAATTGAGCGTTAAAATAAAGAGTTCAAGGTGATGTCAGTAGCAATATCACATTGCCACAACAGTGTTTTATAACCACATATCACATCTCAAATTTATTTGCGTACCTAATATTTGTAGAACAATCCTAATGAACAGCTAGAGGACTGTGAAAAACAAATAAGATCTAATGCAATCTTTGTGATGAAGTTTGGATGTAATGGTTCCCAACAATATCTATCGTTGGTTGTAATGGTACATTCTTACATATTGATTATATGTCTGTCTCCTTATGTTAATGTTATTGTTGAACAGAATCGAAATCACTGCACTCCAGGCAAACCCATAGGTGCCCAGTCTCCCTCAGTATATGTCGAAGAGTGTGAATGCTAACTGTTCCTGTAGCTCGCTGGTTGTATACACGACGGATGCAGCCTCTCGTATGCCCATCTCTACTAGCCTTACGTTTGATGGACGTTTTTATGTTACGTTATTTCACTTTCGTTATCTTCCGCATATCCGTTCGTTTTCAATCTTGTCTCCTGGTATCGTTTTCAACAAAAGTTGTGTTTCTTTCTATATGCAAAATGTTTTTTTTCTAGAACTCTCATCTCATAGAGTTGAGTGGCAGAGTGATGTCAGAGTCAAACTTACCAGGAATGAAGCCAGGTAACGTCACGCTTCAGTCTACCTATCTGTAACTGGGCACCTGAGACTGCTGTTGAGTTAGGTACAGAAAACACAGCGAAGAAGGGACCAAGTCAACCCACTTTATAAATCTTAGATCTAGTATAGAGAAGTCACAAACACTTCACTTCAGTATCTGTTATGCGGATACCTTTTCCCTTTTAAAAAAAATATGTTCTGATCTAATTTACTGAATCCCTTTTTATATTCTCAGTTTCTCCAAGATTATTTATTATTACTATTTCTGTGTTACGTTTCCTCGTCATCTAGATATCTGTATTTCAAAAGTTTCATTTTTTTCTGCAAATACCTGTTCATTGTCAATGTTTCTGCTACACGCAGTAATAAACATTATCTATTTTTTTTTCCTTAATCAGCGGCACTTGGGCATTCAACCCTTCGGCCCAATGACACGTCATTGCGAGGCTGGGGAGCCTGTAGACTTTCCTTCCAACCCGGTCAAGAGCTTCGCCCCTTCCCATCCACAGAGGGTTTATCTCAGGAGCCGTTCAGGTTATTCAGTCAAAATCCCGGTCGATAACACTTCTTCAAATGCCAACGACCGGGCTTGAACCTTGAACACCTGATCGCCAGCGCAATGTGGTAACCATTACACCAGCGCGGCTCCCAAACATTATCTGTAACACAATACAGCGTCCGAATGACAAACGGGTTAGAGCGCTGGCCTCTCGCGGTAAAGGTGCCGGGTTTGAATCACTGTTGTGGTTCGCGCCAGCCTACCCAAAATGGGTACCTGACTCTGCGGTTGAGTTAGGGAAGGAAAGGCAGCAAGGAAGGGAGCTGGTCATTCCACCTCCTGTTGCTGGACCTAGCATCATCTCATCTCAACCCATAACCCGTCATGGGTCGTAGGGGTGCCATGGTGGAAGCATCAGCAGACAGGGTCCTCCACTGCTCTCTATTCTCAGCAATGCGTACAAGTGTGGAGAAACCGTGTCCTGCCCATTCTTTGATGTTATCAGCCCAGGATTTTCTTTGCCTTCCTCTTCTCCGTTTACCTTCGACTGTTCCCTGGAGGATCGTTTTCGAAAGGGAGTCATGACGAGTTACATGCCCAAACCAGGCAAGCTTTCGACGTTTCACTATTGACAAAAGTGGTTCTTGATGGCCTGCATAGGTGTTTATCTTCTCTCTAACATAGACATTTGTTTTGTGCTCTTTATAGCAAATGCGCAAAATTCTTCTATAACATTTATGCTCGAAAGCCTGAATCCTTCGCTCCGTATCTGCAGTGAGTGTCCACCCTCACACCCATACAAGAGAATAGATAATACAAGTGATTTGTATAATTTGATCTTCACAGGAAAACTGATGTTACTTTTCCAGATCACATTCAACCTTGTCATGGCAGCTGAGGCCATCTCAAGTCTTGTCTTGATTTCTTTATTTGATCTTCCATCACTACATATAGTGGACCCGAGATATTTAAAGGTGTAAACTTCTTCTAACGTTTGCCCATTTAACGTAATGTTGGTCGGAACATGTTTCTTATGGCTATTCACCAATATCTTGCTTTTTTCTATATTAATTTCCATCCCATATGTTCTTGTTACTTTCTCCAGTCTAGAGGTAAGGTCTTGAAGTTCTGATTCTGTTCCAGCTATCAGATCAATATCATCAGCAAAACGTAGATTACACAGAGGTCGGCCTCCAATCGATATGGTTGATTTATAATCGTAGAGAGCCTCCTGCATAATATGTTCTAGATAAATGTTAAAGAGCACTGGTGACAGGATACATCCCTGGCGAACTCCTACAGTTGTTTTGAAAAATTCTCCAATGTCATTGCTTGCAAAAACAGCACTGCTTGCGTCCTTGTATAGTGCTTCAATGATATCTATGATGTTGGTATCAAAATTGAATTTTCTCATTATCTGCCATAAACCTTCATGCCAGACTCGATCGAAGGCTTTTGTGAAATCGATGAAGTTATGGTATAAATCATGTTGATGCTGGAGATGTTTTTTCGATCAGTAATCTAATATTGAAGATTTGTTCTGAGGTACTTCTTTTTGGTCTAAAGCCAGCCTGTTCCTCTGACAAGATTTCTTCTGATTTCTGTTTTATTCTGTTCAAAAGTATCCTTAACATCACCTTACTTGGATGACTAATAAGGCTAATGGTTCTGTAGTTCTTGCACATTTTTAGATTTCCTTTCTTTGGAAGCGGTATTACTAATGACTGCGTCCATTCTTTTGGCCATTTTTTTGTACTCCATATCTTCTGGCAAATTGTTGTCATGATTTTTACTATATCTGGTCCTCCATATTTCAAGAGCTCTGCTGGTATATTATCTACACCCGGTGACTTCCCTCCTTTCATCGAACATATAGCCTCTTCCACTTCTTCCCGTAGTATTGCTGCATTTCCGAGTTCTCTGTTTTCGCACTTAATGTTGTTTAATATGCCTAAGTCAGTGTCAAGTTTACAGTTATATAATTCTTTACAATATTCTGTCCACCTTCTCGTTACAGCTGTTTTTTCATTGAGCAGAGCCCCATTGCTATCTTCTATGACAGTTACCCTGGGCTGTTGGGGTTTTGATAGTCTTCTTAATGTGTCAAAAACTGCCTTGCTGTTACCTTTTATTAGCCCCGTATTAATGGACTCACATTGATCAGCTACCCATTTTTCTTTGGCCTGTTTCATTTTCTTTCTAATATTTTTATTCACCATACTGTATTGCCATGCTGCTTCAGGAACCTCTTTCTTAACCTTTTTCATTTCTCGCCGTGTATCACATAACTTCAGAATTTCATCTGTAACCCATGGTTTGTTTATTTTCTTTCTTTTACCAAGTATTTCTGTTGCTGATTCAATGAGCACGTCTTTCATGTTCTCTGTGATTGAGTTGATATCATCCTCCAAAAAGTTGAGAGCTGCGAATTTTCCTCCAACAGTTGCCTCAAAGATTCCCGCGATTTCTGGATCTTTCATATGAAGCATATATATCTAGCATATGAAGTCTTTAACACTTCACTCCCCTACGGCATATCTGCTTTGGGGCAATAGAGCAAAAGAAAACAATAGGAAAACAAAGACTGTTTGACCAAAAAATAACAGCTGAAGGATACTGACTTGGCGTACTACCCATGGTCTTCTAGCGCATACAAAAAACACGAGGGACACGAAAATAAGACATACAATATAAGCAGTAAAAACAGGACTACAGATCACCATGAACACACACAAAAACAGGACTACAGATCACCATGAACACACACAAAAACAGGTCTACAGATCACCATGAACACACACAAAAATTAAACAAAAAAGATAATAAATACACGATCAAAGATGTCCTTTAAAAAAGATCAATGTTCAGATGATTGAAGAAGTTCATAATTTTATCTATTTTGGTAGTGACATCGACAAAAATGGAACAAAGCTGGACTGATAAAGCAAAAAGTTGCATTCAAATCTCTGACCAGTATTGAACTCTGAAGTTGTTCCCAATAATGGGAAATAGGTTGATCAATACAAATGTAAATTCGTTCTTACAATGTGGTTCACAAGAAGGTAATGTTCACCCTGAGCGCCGTCCAAGACTTTCGTTTACTTTGTACTTGGTATCTGAGTTTACAAGAAAGTAGGTATCATGACCCTTTGATGCATAAACGACCTCGACCGGCGATGGACACCTATTCTGATGCAGTCGGCTCGGAATTATGTGCTCGATCGGCGTATCCAATAAAGTTAAAACGCTCCGGCACGGAATATTACACTCCGCTACCAAGTACAAAGTAAACGAAAGTTACGATATGATCTAGACGGTGCTCAGGGTGAACATTACCCTAAACTGAATACCTGCTAGTAAAACGTCTAATTGAATACACCTGTGAGTACAGAGAATGAAAAAAAGACATGATAACCTGCATTTGGTCGAATGGCACATGATGACGGTGTAGAATAAATTAAGAATTAAAGAACAAGAGGGCACTCGTAAAGAAGATGGTGGAGCAACACAACAGAACGAATGCGAAATACTAAAAACACGACATGGGTAACAAGTTATTAAGAGCAGACATGATAGGAGTAGCGCCCGAAGTATGAAAGATGGTAAGGAGCTCACTCTCGAACGCAGAAGGAAGGAGGGATTATGACCCTGACAGATCAGCACTCATGCCGCAAAGGCCCGAGCATTTGCTAAACACTGTATTAGACTGACTTTTGGTCATTTCCTCAGAAGAGACCCTGACACCATCACCAAAACTACCATGCTACGGATCAACAGAAGGAATACAAAACAGAAGGCCGACCAAAAACAACTTAGCAGGGAATTGTGGAGGCCGAGATGAAAGGCATGCATCAGAGCTAGGCAGCGCCGTGCGAAGGATGGCCACAGACCGTGCAAAGTGGCAATAGTTTGTTGCAGCCCTACAAGAAACACTAAGCATGATGGTCACTGCTCTGTCAATCAGAGCTAAGGATCCAAGAAGGGCTACTTAAGTTTACTTGTGTTTTAGACTGGTTCGATGACAATATGTTAGTGAACTATGGCGCATGCCTTTCTCACGTTCTGGCTTTGTCTTTTTCTTGTCTTTTATTGTTTTTTCTTCCTATTTCGCATATCAGTGGATTATCTAGAGTAAGAAAGCATCGTGTAATTGACCACGTACAAACGTCTAACATTTGCAGAACGCTGAACTCTTGAGTCCCGTCGCAACTGCTAAGTGACCCACCTGTAATAAGCACCCACTGTATCAAGCACCACCTGTAATAAGCACCCACTGTATCAAACATCCCCTGTTATACGCATCACCTGTATCAAGCACCACCTGTATCAAGCACCACCTGTATCAAACACCCCCTTGATAAGAGTTATTTGTAAATTTCTCTGTGGTTGATTGAGTGCGTGCGTGTTGGAACAATCACTCACAACACAGGTACGCACGTAGAAGTCATTTATGGTTATAACGGCAGGTGTACTGTTAACGAATGTTTAATACACCACGACACGTCACGTTAATACAGAATACACAGTTATAGTCAAACTACAAGTTATAGCAATACAATAATAAAGTACTTCTCACATCTCAGAATCATGCAGATACTACAATATCCATGACCTCTTTAAAGATACTCCTCAACTCAGCGCTATCCACCTGTCCTCACATTAGCGCTATAATATTCTAAATATGGCCTCCTCACAGATAGCAAACGGACATCATCGCCGTGCTACTGCATCACTATGGTATCCTCCAGATACTCCTCCTGCGCTATAAAATATAATAATGGATCCGTAAATATGGCCTCCTCACAGATAGCAAACGGCTCACATCATCGCCGTGCTACTGCATAAATAGCATCCTCAAGATACTCTCCTGTGCTATAAGATATAATGCTGGATCCGTAAATATGGCCTCCTCACAGATAGCAAACGGCTCGCATCATCGCCGTGCTACTGCATAAATATGGTATCCTCCAGATACTCTTCGCATAAACGCTATCATAATCTAATGAGTCCTACCAGCAATTTCTCACACGACTCCATCCCCGGCAGTCTGCAATAATCTCGCCTTTACTCATTTTTAGCGCTATTATATGACATGTGTAAGTTAATGGATCCTTATCAAAATATTCACAATACTGCTCACCCAGCAGTTTGCAATAATATCACTTATCAACATGTCTTCACATAACACAATTATCCTCTATCAGGAAATAATGGCCTTACACAAATCATGGCCTCTTATATTCAGCACTGTACAGGCTTACCATCAAGAACACACACTATGGGGCGACCTCTCCAGATCGATGCCCAAAAATCACTGCCCACGGGAATACACATCTGCCGCCCAAAAACAGCTACGAGACCCGGCTGTTCAAAAACACCGTTCAGTCTCACTACTTGCACGGGCTAGCCACAAATAGCTAAACACCCGTAGCTCAAAACAGTTCGGAGTGAATAAACCTCCACAATTGAACTGACTAGCGTTCACACGCTTTCTAACCTTACTTCTACTATTACAATTTAACCTAACATTAAAGACAATCACGTCTTCAAGCAACGACAACCCATAATCTAATCTGCTCACCTAATATTTTCCAGATCACGTCCCCTTCCATTAAAATTACTGGCAACAGTTTGCCACCCCGTCCGGGAAAAAATGATTTATCATTTTTTGAAAATTTAAGATCCAAAAATTTAAAGTTTAATGAAATTATATGAAATACGTACAAAAATAAACTCCCAAAAATTTAACGGTCAATGAAGTTATGTCAAATATCTCTTTAATTAATTCCCAAAAATTTAAAAAATTAATGAAGTTCTATCCATTACCTACAAAAATATACCTATGACAAGAGAACATAGCACATCTACAAAAATATCATCAATAAATGTAAGATAATGACTAAATCATCCAACATGCTCATTCAAGCATACCAAAAAATAATCTAATACAAAACCAAACTAAGTATACATAGTACAAACTAAACAGAAAATAAACTATCGTAAGAGAAAAAGACAAAATATGAAATGGGAATATGATAAGCATCAAATAGAATCATAAGATGACATTGAAGACAACAATTCCATACATGTAAAACAAATAGAACTATAAGAACCAATTACATTATCTAAAGTCATATAATTAATTTAACACTACAAAGAATGAAAGTATAAATAGCGTAACACGAAAAAAAAAGTATACAAGAAGTATGAATTACATCAAAGATGAAACACGGAAGCATAAACAAAATATCAGACAATATTGAAAAGACAACAGACAAGATGTAAAAAATGACGAATAGTCAACAAAGAGAGATGAAAGTAAAGATGCAAATGTAAAGAAAGTTGGTAACAACACCTAACAATAACTATCTAAATGTAACAACGTATTGTAAAATACAAAAATGCTAAAGTATATTTATATACTAACACAAAAAAGAAAGCTTATGACAAGCACAGCATAATAAGTAATTTAACTAAATTATAAACTTATACATAACTAAAAATAAATTACATCAAATATCACCCAAACAAAAAATTATTAACGATAACACAAGTTCCGCATTGACGCATAGTCAAGCGCTAACAACCAAAAAATACATCCAAACATCACAACATTTTCAAAGAATTAATGTCACTACATAATAGTAAGCTTAACATACAATCTAGCGCTGGCGCAGAAAAAATAAATATCACAATGTCCAAAACACATTTTCCAAAAATTTACAATACAAAAAATGTTTCTTCTCTTTAGGTTAAATAAAAATAGTATTTTTTTTATTTCTAAGTAATATGTAGGTATAATTAACGACAAACAATTAAATTAGCTGAGTAACATAAAAATAATCTTATCTTTAAACAGACATACATGAAAAACGTGTAAGTTTTTTTTCTCTTCTTTTAAAAAAAAATACATCAAAGAAACGTCACATTGGGTAATAAAATGTTAACTACAAACGAAGTTATAAATATATATAAGTGTAATATTATTTATCTTAACTATGTATTATAATCAGATATTTAAATTCTTTAAATGAACAAGAGTATCAGCCGTCGCTGTTAATTCTACCCATTTAATTTAATAGGAAATTTAAGTTAATTCTAGCTGACAAAAAATCGAATCGTTTAAATTATCAAATGTCATAATTGAGAAAAAATGGAAACCAAGTTTCAGAATACGTCCTTAACTTCAACGAAAAATCATTAATAATACATACAAGTTATGTTTAAAATTACCTTTCACTAAACAATTAATTCAAATAATCTGTATATAAATATGTTAATTAAACATGGTATCAGACCCATGATGAAAAACAAAACCAAAATTTTAAGTAGTGCATAAAAACACTCAGGACTATCTACAGAAATGACTATTACATTGTCTCAGTAAATAAGTTTGTGCATAGAAATTATTTAATGCATAATTAAAATACAGTCATATAAGTAACAACCAACAAATAATTATGGCAATCAAATGTTACAAAGATTACATAATATTTCATTAACAACATATAAAGTTCTATACTAAAGAATACAATAACATTCAGTGTTTGTAAACAGAACAAAAAATAAACAGGACCTTTAAAAAAAAAATTCCTTCGAG
Organism: Oreohelix idahoensis; assembly: GCA_024509875.1. Lineage (NCBI taxonomy): Eukaryota > Metazoa > Mollusca > Gastropoda > Stylommatophora > Oreohelicidae > Oreohelix > Oreohelix idahoensis. The sequence goes on along the minus strand of JAMPIV010018784.1, from coordinate 4,764 downwards.
GTCTTGCGAACATCTCATCAACACGCAAGGTGACATCATGACACGGTGGGTTAATGTACTGTCTAGGCTCGCTTGAATGGATAAATGGTACATAGTGATCTATATCTCTCGCAGGTAATGTCAAATTAGAATGGTGATTCTTCACAAAGTCACTCGCTGTGAGACAATACAAATGAAAATATCTATTTTAATCCATGGTAAGATTATGAGGAAACACGGAAAAGTTCACTACACAATTACCCGAACTCCGTGGTGTATGGTTGTGGCCCTCCTGCGATGTCAACAACTCTCGTCACATAGCAGACAACATAGACGTCCCAGGGACAACTTGACCTATAATTCACAGTTGTCAGTGCGGTAGGCTGAAAAAAATTTTACTACCTTCACAAGACCGAGATGATCTCTCAAATCTATCAGCATGACAAGCAAAAGCATTTAAGAACCTATTACCGTTCCCATTACTCTGATTGCTAATAATCTTGCTCTTATGTGGAGCACAGTTAACCTGGTTGCGATCTGTATAATTTCTTTTGAGAGCATTGTTATTTGCTCTATTAACACCGTTGTACTGATTTAAATCCCAGTTACAATAGTTATTCTTAATACTTCTTCCCAGATAACAATGTCCATCAGATAGAACTGGCTTTTTAGCAGGAAAATTATTACTAGACTGATGAACTTTCATATAATTACTTCTGCTATAGTTTTCTAAACTTTTAGAATCACAATGTTGAGATCTGTCACATTTTTTCTTGTTTTTGGGAGAAGAAACGTTACCGTAGGATGAACTCCCTTGGTACTTTATAACCTTAGGGTTATGTCTCCTATCAAAACTATTTTTTTCTCTGCTTGTGGTAATGTGTTTAAGACATGAGTCACACTGCCTTGACTGGGTATGACTAGAAGGTTTGACAATCTCTTTATTTTTTTTCACAACATTTGTTTCCTTCATGGAACAAGCAGTAGTATGTTTGTTACCTGTAACCAATTTATCAGATCTGTCAATAAATACGCTGTTGGTTTTTAACACACTGACTTGAGATTTAGCACTGTTATCTACCTTATCTACAGGACTGGATATTACTGTAGAATTCTCTTTGTTGGACTGTCGCCAAGAACCAATATTATTGGAAATAGCATTGGTATTGCGTTGGAAGTTATATTTCCCACGAAACGACCTATGTCCATCATTCTTGACCGTAGAATCCGCAAAAAGTGTATAAGGCTGGCTTTTTGCTTTAGTGCTCTGATGATAAGCAACTTTCTGTCTATCACTGTCACCATTGACAGAAGACCACATATTGCTATTCAAGACTACGTCAAGCAGACCATATATTCTTCTTCTTGCTTCTGCAATCTCAATGTCTCTAAGTGCAATCTGTTCACTTAATCTCTTGTTTAAACTATCAGCTTTTAAGACCTTGCAGCTTTCCTCTGCTAACAAATTTTCAATTTTAATCAATTTGTCTTTCTCCATCATTAACTCTTTCACTCTCTCTTTATCCCCACACTGGCCACCACTGATAAGAGTTATTTGTAAATTTCTCTGTGGTTGATTGAGTGCGTGCGTGTTGGAACAATCACTCACAACACAGGTACGCACGTAGAAGTCATTTATGGTTATAACGGCAGGTGTACTGTTAACGAATGTTTAATACACCACGTCACGTCACGTTAATACAAAATACACAGTTATAGTCAAACTACAAGTTATAGCAATACAATAATAAAGTACTTCTCACATCTCAGAATCATGCAGATACTACAATATCCATGACCTCTTTAAAGATACTCCTCAACTCAGCGCTATCCACCTGTCCTCACATTAGCGCTATAATATTCTAAATATGGCCTCCTCACAGATAGCAAACGGACATCATCGCCGTGCTACTGCATCACTATGGTATCCTCCAGATACTCCTCCTGCGCTATAAAATATAATAATGGATCCGTAAATATGGCCTCCTCACAGATAGCAAACGGCTCACATCATCGCCGTGCTACTGCATAAATAGCATCCTCAAGATACTCTCCTGTGCTATAAGATATAATGCTGGATCCGTAAATATGGCCTCCTCACAGATAGCAAACGGCTCGCATCATCGCCGTGCTACTGCATAAATATGGTATCCTCCAGATACTCTTCGCATAAACGCTATCATAATCTAATGAGTCCTACCAGCAATTTCTCACACGACTCCATCCCCGGCAGTCTGCAATAATATCGCCTTTACTCATTTTTAGCGCTATTATATGACATGTGTAAGTTAATGGATCCTTATCAAAATATTCACAATACTGCTCACCCAGCAGTTTGCAATAATATCACTTATCAACATGTCTTCACATAACACAATTATCCTTTATCAGGAAATAATGGCCTTACACAAATCATGGCCTCTTATATTCAGCACTGTACAGGCTTACCATCAAGAACACACACTATGGGGCGACCTCTCCAGATCGATGCCCAAAAATCACTGCCCACGGGAATACACATCTGCCGCCCAAAAACAGCTACGAGACCCGGCTGTTCAAAAACACCGTTCAGTCTCACTACTTGCACGGGCTAGCCACAAATAGCTAAACACCCGTAGCTCAAAACAGTTCGGAGTGAATAAACCTCCACAATTGAACTGACTAGCGTTCACACGCTTTCTAACCTTACTTCTACTATTACAATTTAACCTAACATTAAAGACAATCACGTCTTCAAGCAACGACAACCCATAATCTAATCTGCTCACCTAATATTTTCCAGATCACGTCCCCTTCCATTAAAATTACTGGCAACACCCCTGTATCAAGCGCCCCATGTAATAAGTAATCACTGTATCAAGTATCACCTGTATCAAGCACTATCTGTATCAAGCACTCCTTGTAATAAGAACCCTCTGTATCAAGCTGTGGTAAAGTGGGATGTTATAAATATTTATAGGGGACTTATTGTACTGACTGAGATCAGCTGTGAAGGTATCTATATCTAATAAGAGTAGTGTATTATAGATAACCTTACTTACTGCCACATATGTATACCTCAGTCAGAATTATTCTGGAATAGTGTGATGACTACGTTATATGTCTAGGGTATGTGTATGATGAAGTGTAAGTCATAACAACAACAGACAGATAAACAATTTAATTTATTCCACCACACTTGACAACACTGTGACACTCACATACATATAACACTCTAAGAGGATATCTTAAAGGAGTCACTGATAACTTTTCAAATAACAATATGTATTCAGTGCTGTCATGAATGTATATGTGTCCTGATTCAAATACAAAGGGAACCAGGAATCACAATCAATTTTAATTACAAGTTATATGTACAGAATTTATTAATATGATTCTTATAGTGACATATATTATTAATGGTATCCTATGTGTGTCAGTTGTGTAGTGGTAATATGAGGTAATACTGGTTTTGTTTTGTTCAAGCTCTGTTGGTATTTGTCATCATGACTTCAATAGTTTGTTTCTATTGGAACTAGTATTGGAGATGTTCTCAGTTCCTGGTATTAAAACAATTAAATTCCCCTCTTAATTTTAGTTTATAATGTCATTTTAAGATGGGGGTACATAATGTTGAGCTCCATGGCCACACTCTCTTATCTTGCGTGATGACTGCAGTAAAAGACTCCTCTGCTCGTTTACTTAAATGAGTTCTGGAGCCACCCCACTGGTTGCTATATGGACCAAGGAGTATGCTGTCCACCTCTGGCTTCAACAAAGCTCTGACCAGGTGCTGCTCAATAACTTTAAGACCACGGTCCCTGAAACAAGAAGGTTGTACCTTCTACGTCAGAACTAATTTATACTCTAGTTCTACACTGAGCACAATACATCACAAACATTGAGTTCAGAGCGTTAGGCCAACTGTCAGCTTCATCTGAAATACTTTATACCAGTATTTCCCTCCCTAATGGTTACTACGCCTCTGCAATTCCAGCATTATTTCTTTCTAGTTAATAATCTAGGTGTCAGTGTACTGTTTGGCCATTCCATGCAGTTTTACTTTCCTCCGACACCTTCTGTTCAGGCTGGAGCACTATAGGCTTTACATCATGTTCGCTACTGAACCACACATATATACAGACATAAATTATCAATTTACATTCAATTTTCATTAAAAGATATTGAATATTTCAAGCTTACCACAATTCATGGAAATAATAATAAACAGTTTCGTTGACTGGCAATGAATATAGCACAACTCCGATCTGCCGATGTCCCAGGCTTTATTTTATAAAAAATATACACTGGTGCTCAACGCACTGCTTCTTAGTAGGTTTATTACAAGATGTGGCAATGAACAGACGCTCTGAATTGTGTATATTCGCAGCTCTACCCAATCACACCACGTCTACACATCTTTTCAAAAAAGTACCCCTTTCTCACGTTTCCCCTGACAACACAAGATAGTATTTATAGTCTGACCAATCGTGTTTAGTCTTTCATTTGTTGCGCTCCAATCAAATAGGAGTTAACATGGTAGGCTATTTCCGTTACGTAATGTTTCTTCAAACACGTTATAAAAAAATTTTATGAGCAGAAATGATTTCATGCTGTCAGGCACCCCCACTATTTTATTTTGGCCATAACTTGGTAATTCCTAGACTATTTGCGTAACGTTTTACATATTCTTTGTCAGCAAACCTTAAGGAACCCAAATATACGAATTTAAGGGAGCTAGGTGGCTGCGTTCAAAATGTGCATTTTCTACCACCTCCTGTTCACTTCAATCCCCATGTGGTGTCT
>JAMPIV010018783.1:792500-857270 GCA_024509875.1 Oreohelix idahoensis | reverse complement strand
AACGAGACGCCACAAAGCGTTATGGTCATTGAGTGTTTTGTCAATCAATGGCCAGCGACCAAAGAAGAAAGGAAATCACATGGTAGAAGGTAGTCATTCTGGTAAGACTGTCATCAGATCCGTTGAAGCAATGACATTGACAGAGTAAAGTGAAGGTTAAGGTAATCCTATAATATGGGACAGTTTGTCTTATAAGACCATGGCCATTAATGTTTTTCCATTTGGAGTTGTGTCACATTTCAGCACAAGGTGCGTCTTTTGTATTACGGTACGTGTCCAAACATAAAGACATTGTGGCCTGGGGTTGTTCTAATGCACTGTCATCCGATCTGTGGAACCAATGACATTAAACGGGGGAGATGAAGGTAAAAATAGTAAGATAGTATAGGGTAATTCGCATTATAACAGCATTGTCACCATATGTGTTGAAACAATGGCATTTACATGGCAAGATAAAGATAACTCTAGTCACATTTATGTAGGGTAGTCAGTCTTGTAAAAGCTCTTGTCACCGGTTTTTTTTTGTGTTTTTTGTTTAAACTAATAACATTTATAGTGACAGATGAAGGTAAAAGTAGTCCCAATATAGAAGGTAGTCCCATAACACAGGGAAGTCAAGTCTTATAACATTACTGTCACCAGATCTGTTGAAACAATGACATTTACAGGGTCAGCTAAAGTAAATATAGTCTCATAATATAGGGTAATCACTCTTATGGGAGCCCTGTCTTCACAGCTGCTAAACCTTAATTAGTCGTTCCTCTTCTACCGTGAGGTATAGAGATTTGGAAGAGAGAGCGCCAGACCTATCGGCTGTCTTCCTCCTGGTCTGGTTCCATTCTAGTCCTCGGTCCTTCAAAGATTGTCTAATGTTGCCCATCCAGCGGACTTTGGGTCGTCCTGGAGGTCTGAATCCAAGCCTCTTAGTTTCCCAAACTTGTCGTGGTAGAAGATCTTTTCTCATTCTGCAGACATGGCCAAACCATCGTAGTTGTACTGTTCTACTTAGGGCTGTAGGGCTGGGTTTTTAGGCCTTGACGTATCGCCTGGTTGCGGACCATGTCTCTTCTTGTTACTTCAACCACCTTCCTCAGATACCTCATTTCTGAGGTTTAAATCTGGCTTTTGTAGGTTGTAGTCATTGCCCGTGACTCACATCCATACGTCAAGACTGGGACATAGGTGGAGCGGTATACAGCCATCTTCGTCTTCTTACCAACTTCTCTTTTGCCGAGGAATCCTCGATTTATGGCCTGAAAAAGTCTCCCAGCTGCTGCTCTTCGGGTAGCCAAATCTGCTAAACCACTAAGATTTATTGGATACGATCACTGTAAAAATAGTCACATAATATGGAATTGTCACCTTCATAAGAGCATTGTCACCAGAACTGTTAAAACAATGGCATCTAATGGGAATGATAACGATACGGGTAGTCTCGTAATATTAGATTTTTAAATTTTTAGATTTTAGGTTAAGATCGAGGTAAAAGTAGTCCCAATATAGAACGTAGCAGAAAATGTAGAGTAGTTACTCGTATGAGAGCAATGTCACCAGATATTTTTACACAATGACCTTTATGGGGTTTTTTGTTGTTGTTTAACTAGGGCTGATGAGCTTTCCACTCCTTTGCAGCTAATGCCAAGTTGAAAAGTCTTTGGTATTATCTACGTTGTAGATCTATGCTTGTCTTATGGCTTTTTTGCCATTCCAAAACGTGTTGAGGTGATGGTCTGTCGTAAATTTCCTATAGGTGATTAAGAACAATGTTAGGTCCCGTCTGAATAGAACTGACAAAGGTGATGACTCAGTGCGAGATAAGGTAAACAGATAGATTTTCACTAGTGAGTTGGTGAAAAGGTAGAGTCTGTCCCTGGATTTGAGAAGCTACTCTAGTCCAGCCTATCGGTTACGACTAAAAATTTTTGTTCAGACAGTTCCCTTTCTATATATATATATATATATATATATATATATATATATATATATATATATATATATATATATATATATATATATATATATATATATATATATATATCCACCACTCACATACACACACACAGATAAGTGACGACAATTAGACGCACAAACGTGAAAAAAAACTATAGTAATGGAATAGGGATATTGGGACGAGCTGACCAACACTGGTAATAAGTTTTATGTTAATGTTTATTTATCATAAAAAGAAACTTCACAACAGTTATTATAAGATATCAAAAAATACAAAAATCATAGGTTACAGACTTAAATAAAGAAGTAGACCCACTAAGTGTACCTCCCTCTGTAGAGACAAAATCCCACCCAAAAAAAAGAAGTTAATTAACCCCCAAAAGGTCAAAAGAATAGCACTAGGGTATAGGATTTTACTATACTGTAAAGAACAGTGTTTCTACGTTATTCTATTCTGAAAATGAACAGTATTAGAAAACGAAGAGAAAGGCATAAACAAAATGAGTATACAATATAAGAATTATTCATTCCTTCTTCCACTCGCGCTGACAGACAAGTGGCCACCTTTCAATCGTGCTTACCTAATTTGTTGATTAACATGTCTGGAACAGAGCTCCCGAGTAAACGCCACAGATCCAGTGTTGGTTTTATTTGGCAAAACAAGCCCCAGTTTTCCCCAATTTACTGATTTAATTCTCTGATTTGGGGAAAACGCTTGCTTTGTTACTATTTTTATTGAATATGTTCGTTTCACCTCAATTTGTACAGATAGGTAAATATTCACGCGTTCTAGTGTTCGCAGTGTCATGAGCTTGAAATTTTTCAATACTTAACGGAATGTCAGGTATGTAAATCTGTTCTGGATAAATCTTCGCCACAACACACGTGGTCGGTAATCGGGAAACGTTAGTGTTTGATATTATTCGCCACTGCGGGCTGACTGGATATATAAAAATGGAAAAAGAAATCTGGACATCTGTAGATCCAGTTACACGTTATTCTTATTGTCTGGTGTTGGTACTCGCTCTCCTTCTGAGTAAACCAAGAGACCGAACAATTCAACCTTAAAGACCCGCTCTTAGCTGAAGAATGTTCGTATTGCGTCTGTTAGACGTAGACCAGTTTTTCTCAGATTTATATGGAAGCCGCTGGTAAGTTTTGGGTATGTGACCCTGTACTAGATATAGGAAGACAAAATACAAAATACTTAGCCACAATATAGTATTCTCAAACCTATCCTAACCCGCGTAAAATACAATATTATTATCCACGTCGGTTATTTAACTTAAATTAGAACTACAAGTTTAGAGCTTATCTTATCGTTTAAAAACCTCGTGAAATAAATTCTAGTCATTTACAAAATTAATCATCGTGAATTAGAAATAAATATATATTTTGTCAGTACTTATAATGAATAGTGCATTTACTAGTCGATTAAAATAAATACTTACTGGTTAATATCAGTTAGTTAGATTAACGCTACAGCCGGAACAATTTTGCTATAGATTATTTTAATTCTGCTAGTCAATTAACACACAACAAAATCCTAGTGAAATATAATTGACGGACCTTAACCAGTGAATCACTCTACACAGAAAAAATCTTAGTGAAATATAATGATGGACTTAACAATTAAATCCCTCAAACTTCTAGTATAATATTTACCGAAAACACAGAAATTTAGAACTTCTCCAATCGAAAATACTAAGAAATCCACTTTAACAATGGTCTAGAAATCGAAGCTAGTTGGTTCTGAAAAATCCTGTGGGTAATAATGGATTTTAAAGGACGCGGTATATATCTTAACGTGGTAGAATTTCACTAGCACTTGCTAGTTTTGACGCCTTCGCTCAGATTTCGGAGATTTCTCCGGTTGATCTGCGAATCAAAGCTAAAACTGCCACCTTTTACCGCTTGCAGACTCTGGAAACGAGCGAACGGTCTTTTGATCTGGCGACTCTCACCGTATCTACTTACGTTAACAAACGAACGAAGGTAGGGGAGGTAACTGTGATTATCTTCCCTTTTCCTCAGGTTAATTCCCCCTGACCAATGTCTACCGAAAATACGTCTTAACTTCATTAGCTTATCTCCCCCTTTGCCAAAAGTACGACTTTTTGAATAGTCGCCCTTGGTTCTCTACAAATCTACCACCCCGTCCCCTCTACACGTTCCGTCTACCTGTCACTATTACAACGGTCTGATTGTAAACATTCCTAGTGCCTGTAAGACGGTAGAGAAAGAAAGAAAAATATAGGCGTGGCTAAATTAAGAAAGAGACCGATATTTAAGTGTAGGAGGGTTTTACGTTAACAAAACATGCATAACTAATACGGAAGCCCGGTGAAAGCCAGGTGGAAGAAAAATGTAGATTTATGAAATCTATTTTCATAACCTCTGTCACATGGTCATGAGTTCAAGTTTCTTCAGCTTGGTTTCCATTTAAAGGATCATCACATCTAGTCCTAAGCGCGTGGCATATTGTGCATTTCTCGCCATACAATAGCGCTCTGCAAATATCCAGAGCTAAAACAGTATGCTCTGATTCTGGGCTCTCCCAAAGAATCGTCACGTCCTGCACAGAGCCACTTATCAGCTCCCCAAGCCTATCATGGCATGAGACCCTCCTGAATACAGCCGACCAGGTAGAAGCCAGAGTTACGTCTGGGGCTCAGGTGACTCCTCCAAGCTTAGTGTGAAATGCTGGATTCTCAATATGTTTCACCACAAGGGGAATCCCTGGAAGTGTGTGGATGATATCAAGAGTCAAGGAGGATATAATTAGCCTCATAGACAGAGGTTCGCATCCAACTCTACATAATATAGCACCGTGCTTAGCTGGTGGTCATATAAGGATGACTCTAGATATGCCTCCATGCATACATTTATAGGGTAAGATAAAGGCAAAGATAGTTCTATAGCATGGTATATTCAGCCTTCTTAGAGCGTCGTCATAGGATAGTCAGCCTTCTTAGAGCGTCGTCATGGGATAGTCAGCCTTCTTAGAGCGTCGTCATGGGATAGTCAGCCTTCTTAGAGCGTCGTCATGGGATAGTCAGCCTTCTTAGAGCGTCGTCATCGGATATATATAAAAAAAATGGCATTTGCAGGGAGTCCTCTTCTTCGTTCGCTTTCAGACGTCAACCTGAATATGTTCAAAGACAGCAACGGCCAGCCTGAGGCTGTTGGCATCTCCTTAGAGATTTTCCAGGGAACTGATGATGGCCACATACGCTTTGTCTGTTGCTCATATATTGGGCACCTTTGAATGATAATGTTCAGCGGGTCATGTTATCATTGCCACAGCTAGAATTATGATAAAGGTAATACCATAATAAAGGAAAGTCACTCTTAAATGAGCATTGTTATCAGATCTGTGGAAACAGCGACACTTATAGGGTAGTCAGCCTAAGAAAAGTACATCGATAAATTATTCTACCTATGAGATGATCAATTTGAAGGATTGAGCATTATCAAATACCTTGCTGCTTAAAAAAATTCTTCACTAAATGTGTTTCTTTTCAGTCACTTATCTTCTTCCTTTTTTTACAAATCCTGTACAAATTGTTTAAGTTATATTTTCTTTCTTTCTTTCTTTCTTTCTTTCTGTCAGTCTTCCTTTCTTTTTTCTTTTTTTCGTTGCTTTTCTTTGTAGGCTTCTGGTAAATTCAATCTGTTGTGGTTAAATGAAATTATTACATTTGAACAAATTGCCACACAAGACACCGCTGCAGGAGCCTGTGAATGTTTTGGTGAAGGTTTCCTGCTACGGGTACCAGCTGCGGTGGTAGCACCATGTTCCGTAGGGATCGCGAATGGTGATGATGATATTTGAGTTGAGTTATAGCACACAATCTTACAAGTCAAAAACTCGGACTTACATTAATCTAATAGTTTCGATGAAACGAATCACAGCAACCACCAATTTTATAACCTTCCTGAAGCGGGCGTGGATCTACGAAAGAAAATAAAACTGTAAACAAAATAATCATTAGGTAAATTTGATAATTATTTTAAAACACGGAAATAAATTGACTTTTATCCATATCAAGAGTAGAAATGTTCTGAGAAAAAGAACGCTGGAAAACGTTGTGACAAGGGGAACGTTTGAACGACAACGAGTTATTGGACGATGTGGCGTGAGATTCCTAACCTGCTGTGATGGTCTACAAATTGTGGCTAAAAATTCAGAGTAAGGATAGTTTTAGAGGGGTGGTGAACTTTACTCAAGAATTACTCTTGGCAGTAGAAGGAATAGGCTGAGAGTATTTCTGTGTAGGAAGCTCTGGAGGGTGAAGGATGGTAACTGCAAACAGCTGAGTTATCTCCACTTCTGCAAGGTTTTTATCATTGCCGCACTTCTCCAGTGATATTATGTTATATGTTAACAGTGACTATTGGCTCGCAAGCAGTATGACCCCAGCTGAAGGGAAATCAGCAAGATAAATTTATATGTGTACGGGAACTAAGTTTGTACGGGCGTAGACAAGAACTAGCACTCAACCAAAAGTTATAAACTCCAGCTCTGTATTCATCTTTACACATATACACACAGGTATATTTATTTATGAAATATCTGGAGTTAAAAGGTTTAAAGAAATAACATGTGGTTATCAATTAATTCATTTGGTAATTTAAACGGATAAAATTATTTTTTTGGGTGCGATTTGTTTGTTTGTTTTTATTTGTAAAGGTATATCTTAACATTTCTGCTTAGATACCACAGACTATACTGGCTTGGTCATGTCCGCCGCATGGAAGATGGTCGCATCCTAAAAGATATCTTCTACGTACAACTGGCAGATGGCACAAGAACAGTTGGGTGACCGCAGCTGAGACTGAAAGATGTGTGCAAGAGAGGCATGAAGGCTCTGGACATAAATCCAGCAACCTGGGAGGATGAGGCTGCTGATCGCACCAAGGAGCGATGCTCTCTACGGCACCACCTCAGATTGGGTGAAAAGAATATCTCACGGCATGCAGAAGAGAGGAGAAAACGTTGAAAGTAACACCAGGAATAAAAAAACAGCTGAGGTCTATCACCTCAGGGGCGTATTCCCAAGTCAGTTATGACTGAAGGGGCTATAAGTATCTTAACATTTTGGAATTTTTATTTTGTAGGATTTTGAGAGGAGAGATAAAATAAGAGGGGTCCAGCTTTTGCACTTAGCTCTTCCTTTTTCACTTCGTTGAGTTGCAGTTTAAGCTTTGCTTTAGTGACGCTTGGCCTCCCTGGAATCTTTGGCTTTCCTCACACGTCAGGGATCGAGTAGCGTCGGGTAACACGTTTGCTTGAGCATAGGTCTCCCAGCAAGTATGCCGTCTAGAAATGTCTTTCAGGGCTGTCTTTCAGGAGTGACTTCCTGAAATGACTACCAGAAACTAAGGAGACATAAAGGGTTACATTTTCCGCAATTCTTTGTCTCATGATGGGATATTTAAGAAGCTTTGCCCTCCCCATTACTTTTGTTGCCCATCATTGATATCCCGGTAAGATAATAAAGAAATGAAGCCACCGAGATAGATTAACATGTTTTAAAAGACAGAGAGAATATGATTAAATCAGAATATAAATGGACAAACATTCGGTCAATCTGAATTGCAGTTTGACATATAATATATGTATACATCCTTATATCACCATCAATGTCCTTTTCTGCCCCATATGGATCATGAAGCCACCACTACGTTGGTCCTTCTCAGGAAGTCTACACGAAGCTGGATCATGAAGCCACCACTACGTTGGTCCTTCTCAGAAAGTCTACACGAAGCTGGATCATGAAGCCACCACTACGTTGGTCCTTCTCAGAAAGTCTACACGAAGCTGGATCATGAAGCCACCACTACGTTGGTCCTTCTCAGGAAGTCTACACGAAGCTGGATCATGAAGCCACCACTACGTTGGTCCTTCTCAGGAAGTCTACACGAAGCTGGATCATGAAGCCACCACTACGTTGGTCCTTCTCAGAAAGTCTACACGAAGCAGTCACCGGCCCTTACAATGATGATTTACGTAGCAGTTTATTTGACATGATGAAGTTTCCGACCGCATGCACAACCTTACACGTATAAACATATTTGTACATGTCATTTAACATATTTGACTTACCTCTAAAGGATTAGTTGAATCCATCCGCTTCTTCCACAGAATGCTGTTAAAGTACTGGATCAATTTAAATCCAGTCTTCCACAATTAAAAGCTATTAATAATTTGTTGCAGTGTTCCTAAAGATGTTATACTTCTCCCTCCCCCTGTCTCCTGGGTAGTGAGATCGGATGCCTAGTCTTCTCATATTGGGGCGATAAAATAGGAGAACCCGTGTACAAGTTGCGAACGTTAAAAAACATTTTGCAGTTGGAAATCTTAAAGAGTAGGCCTATCAGGCCGCTGCCCTCGCAAAATTTAAAAATTAGAAACCTACCCATCACAAAAGTATTTATAGAATGTGTAATTCTTATATACACACACTGGGATTCGCGCCCTTGCTACGGAGTTAATGCACTGTGCTGAGATCCTCCTTGTGTACTCTAAGAGAGGAGATCGGAGCACTGATGTTGTCCGTGTTCAATGAAGATAATCCTTAAAACCAAACCAAACCAAACCAATCATTTGTTTAATCTACAAAATCCTAGCTCTACGATACAGAGATTCTCTTTAACAGTGCATCGGCTTTCTAAGTTTGATAACTTTAATTTGAAAAGAATACTTTTTGAAGCTTAAATTCATAAAGGACAAGCAACGCAATTTGCTTACTGCCCCTAAGGAAGTAATGGAAATATGGAAAGAATATTTCTCAGAACTCCTTGATGGTGAGCAAGGTCAAGCATCAGAAATGATAAACACTAGCACAGAAGAAAAAAAACAATGATGGTGAAGATGACATAAAGATGGAAGAACTGAAGGCAGAATTGGAGAAAATCAAGATGGGCAAAGCTGAAGTGCATGATGGTATAACACCAGAAATGGTTAAGTACATGAGAGCAGCAGGCGACCTATCATTCTTTAGGGTCCTACAGGCAGTGTGGTGCAACAAGACCATATCAAAGGATTGGGAGATTGCAATCATAACACCAATTTTCAAAAAGGGTGACAATCGACAAATTGGAAACCATAGAGGCATATCCCTTCTCAGTGTCCCTGGTAAAATCTACTATAGAATCCTAGAGCAGAGACTCCGACGCCTAGCTGAGCCACAATTGGATGGGGTCCAGTGCGGATTCCTAGCAAACCGAAGTACTCAAGACCTAATCTTCACACTCAGACAGCTGAGTGAAAAGGCCCTTGAGTATAAGAGTGAGATCCATCTTTGTTTCATAGATCTGGAAAAGGCGTTTGACAGGGTCCCCTAGAGCAAACTTTGGGACTGTTTGGCAAGGAAGAACATTCCAGTACCTCTGATTCATGCTATACAGAGCTTCTACAAGTCTTGCAGAAATTATGTGAGAACAGCAAACCATAAGCCAGAAGAGTGTCACGGGATTGCCTCCCCCTGCTTTGCAGCAGCAAGATTGCTCTTGGCAAAGATGTAGATAGAAGATGAATGGCGCTTCTACCGTAGGGGAGCCTTCACGAGATATTCCCGGAAGTCAATAACAAACGCTGCTTAAGGGCTGAGCAAATTTGTTAACTTATTATCTGGTCCGTCGCCTTTTGTGAAGGGGTTATGCAATGGTTCTGGCCCATCAAGCCCCCAGTTGGAGTAATCCAACGAATGCCCTCTTATAAGTAATGGCTCTAGACTTATATATATATGTATTGATCAAGAAGAACTGGCTTATACATTTGCTTTCGTACATATAAACTGAATCAACTATAATTGTTTAGTTAAAAATAACATACAATAAATTTAATAGTCAATTATTCTGTAACATGGGAAGGTAAATATGGAAAATTGGGTGAAAGTTATATTAAATTTTTCCTCATTGAGGTTTTGGTAGGGTGTTAACAATAATGTCCGTATTTTTGCTGTAGCCTGTTATATAAAACTTAGCTCCAGATAAGTCCTGCAGCTGTGGTTACCGTCACTTCTTTTTGGTGATGAGTACACTTCTCCACGTAATTCGTCCACTGTAGGCGGTTGGTGGTGATACGCTTCTGTCACACTAGTGGCATAGGAACTTCAGTACTTAAGTTTGATGTCTTGTAACCACGAACTGTGACAAATTAGAAAGAAACAAATGTCTCAGTACATTTGTTCTCCGCAAACTAACAAGCCCAATGTCATGCGCTCCACACACGAATGTTAACCTCTCAGAAGAATTAAATTCCCCAGAACGCAATGTAACTCAGGGAATTTGATGAAAATTCACCAATATCCTTTTGGGTGTCAACTAGGAAATTGCGTCTGGAGTGCATGGATAATTATTTGCCTGAATTACAATTTAAAAAGCTATATAAATCTCACAACATGATTCTATACGTTTTAGGCACATGTGATGTATCATCACTCATTACACGTCGCTACTCCCGTCGGAGATTCCCGCACGACTAGTCAGAAACAATCACCGGCACTTGTAGTGGTGGGTCATGCATATACTATTTTCATATGTTGAGGTTGCCACTTAGCAAGAAACCTGTAAAATTTACATTAGAAAATAAATTGTTTACACTTACCGCAAAATTTGGGGAATACACACTTCTCCTGGCGCAGATTAGAATTGACCCTCAGCCATGTATTTAGATGCTGTTCGAATCACTTAAGTCTGAGAAATTCCTCTTATGACGGGTAAAACAGTTGGTCTGGAAATCTATAATTCCTCTTATGATGGGTGAAACACTTGGTCTGGAAATACGTAATTCCTCTTATGACTCCTTGTGATGAAATTCCCAAGTTTCCAGTCTTGTATTAAAATTGCTGGTTTACTTGTACTTCCAAAGTTGCCCAATACTCGATCTGGTACTTATAGTTGTGGAATGATGTTCTATCCTCTTTCCTCTGGCTTGTAGGGGGTGTTTAGTTGACGCTGCGATGCAGTCTGTCTGTGTGCTGTGACTCCGAGTTTGTTAGATTATATCTCACAATCCTTAGTTTTAAATCCCAGCTGTGTTTCCGCCAAAAGTTTCAATCAAATCATAGTAGATTCTGGCGAACCAATCCAATCTATCTAGAACTGTTTGGGTGGGGAAGTTTATCATTACTAATCCCACGCGTATTTGAAACTATTAAATTTAATATACACGTGTGGCCTCTTACACAGTGATGTCATATCGTTACCTAAGACTTCCGGCGCACCTCTGTTTATCACCTTTATCTGCGTGCCTCAGCAAGACAGATGTCTGGTCAGACCGTATGGTCTTCTTTCATCGTATCACCATACCGGCTTGTGTCAACATGATCAACCGCTTTCCGATGGGGTCAAATGTTTGACCGCCCCGTTTCCGCAAGCGATCAGACAGATTAGGCGATAAAATATTATCGCTGGCCGGGTCACCAAACCTGGCGAATCGTAACAACAGTCTGGGAGTGGAGTGTGAAACAATAAGATACACATTACTCCCGTAGCAAATACTGCAATATGGAAGTGGCGTGTTAGAGAATTCACCATGCTATGTCCAGCATAGAGCAAAATAGTGAAAATAACGAATGAAAAGGCATGATTTATGCCAAATAAAAGCGATGGATGAGAACAATGAAGAAAAGGAAAGGATACTGCCGGAGGGCTGAAGGTGTGAGAGATCACACAAAAGAGCATGTTCAGACGTTTTGTCACAAAGAGTTCAGGACCACCACTGGTGTAAGACAAGATGGTATCCTGCCACCTTATCTTTTCATACTCCACATGGACGATGTCATCAAGCCATATAAGGAGAGAGCAAGAAAGTATTCAGTGGGGTACTGGAAGATGAGACAGGTCTGTATTTCAGAGCTGGCATATGCTGATGATATTGCCCTGATTGCTAAATCAGAGGCACATCTCCAATCCAAACTGCAAGTCTAGAAGGAAGAGCTGGAGAAGAGAGGGATGGTCATAAGCAGCTCTAAAACAAAAACCATGGTGATATCACGAGAAGAAAGAACGCGTCAGATTAAGCTGGAGCAGGTCGACCACTTTATATACCTTGGAGCTGTTAAAAACCGGTAGGGAAGCATCAAGGAAGAGTTGGCCACTCGAAAAGCAGGAGCTGGGAGACTTTTTCAGGCCATAAATCGAGGATTCCTCAGCAAGAGAGAGGTTGGTAAGAAAACGAAGATGGCTGTATACCGCTCCAACTATGTCCCAGTCTTGACATATTGATGTGAGTCATGGGCAATGACTACAACCCACAAAAACCAGATCCAAACCTCAGAAATGAAGTATCTGAGGAAGGTGGTTGAGGTAACAAGAAGAGACATGGTCCGCCACCAGACGATATGTCAAGGCCTAAAATCCAACCCCCTGCAGACCCAAGTAGAACAGTCCCAACTAAGGTGGTTTGGCCATGTCTGCAGAATGGGAGAAGATCGGCTACCACGACAAGCATGGGAAACTAAGAGCCATCGATCCAGACCTCCAGGACGACCCCGAGTCCGCTGGGAGGACAACGTTAGACAATCTTTGAAGGATCGAGGATTAGAATGGAACCAGGCCAGGAGGAAGACAGCCGATAGGATAGTCTGGCGCTTTCTCATCCAAACCTTTACACCTCACGGTAGAAGGGGAACGAATAAGTAAGTAAGTAACAACTTTGATCAAAGAAACTGTTTGGAACAACCAATTACCGCTATGGTTTCTGTGGCTATTTATGTTACATCATGAGGTTGCCACCCTTTGAAAAACCTCATATTAGTCGCCTGGTACGACATGCTTGCAGGTGTAGTGGTCTTTTCTTTCTTTGTCTCTTCAGATACCCTTTTCACTTGTCAGTCTTCTTAATGTGCTGCAGATGCTGAAAGTTTAACATGTTAGCATTAATTTACCTCCTTCCATTGTTAGCTTAATGTTATATTCTCCATAAATTCAACAAGCAATTCTGCGAACCTGGCAAATTATAACAAACTGTTCAGGCGAACCAGTGCGATCCAACTGAATGACAACAATGCTTAAGTCCCTATGTGAGGATGTGTGAGGGTATATGGATTTTGGCGACACTATTGGCACACACTCGTACAGCACAAACACCAAATTGAGAATATATTTGTGTACTTTCTGTGCTTCTCTATGGTGCGGAATGCTGGAGAGTAAGAGACAAGAAAATGTCGAAATTGTCGTCTTTCCATAAAATTCTCCAAACGTTTTGGCCGACTACCATCACCAACCAAGAAATGGATTCTCAAGAGGTCATAGACACCATCATATCTGGCAGACGCCGGGGTTGTGTTGACCAAATCTTCAGAAGAGACCCTGATGCCATGACAAAACCAGATATGTTATAAGCTATGGACCCCTGAAGGAAAGCAAAAGAGAGGCCGACCAAAAACAACCTGGCGGAGAACTGTGGAGGCCGAGATGCAAAGAATGAACCAGAGCAAGGGTACTGCACGAAGGATGGCCACCGACCGAGCAAAGTGGAAGCAATTTGTTGCTGCCCTACAGGACACGACCAAGCGTGATGGCCACTGACTGCTTTGACAGTCGGTTGCTAAGGATAAAAGAATAAGATGGGTACACAAAATAGGGGGAAAAAACGTACAACACAAAAGATTAACCTGCTCTTGGAGGAGTTTCCTGTACATTGCAGTCAATTTGCTTAGGACAAAAGGATTCCTGAGAATGTGCCACTTCGATTTAGATCGTATAGCAGTTTTTCGAAGCGATCTTTGTTTGTGAAGATGCAGTTTGCCAAGGAACTGAACGATGGGCTCATAGATTCTTTTTTCTGCTCCAGTTGCTCCGAATTCAATTTCAACGTTCTTGATACTCGGTTTGCGAACGCGTCTGTGAAATGGTACATTGCGTTACTTTATTTTAATATATACAGCTGGTTTACATAAGGATGTAATGATCAGGTGATGAGTGTCTTAAAACTCAATGAGAAATGGAGCATGCAAGAACTGCTGGGCGGTATAGTAAAGTACAGCCTTATGTAGATCTTGGGAAGTCTCTGAAGAGATAAAGAAAAAGTCAGATTATTGATTCGTCGGGTAATGTGCAAGAGGCAACTAATTTACGGTTGTGTGTGGAACTGGCAAACTCGTCGTGTAAAACAAATTGCTAGATAACCCACTGATGCAAGGGCACATGAATGCTTTTGTGCAGACTTCCTGCAAAAGGCCCAGTGGTGGTTTCATGTTCCACAAACAGGAAACTGGGAAATGAAGGATGGTGCTGGCTCTGTGAAGATTTCATGAGCCAATCAAAAATATCTTTTTCATCAGTCACGGAGAAAAGGGTGACACAAGAAAGATATTAATAGACACTTCAGCTAGGTATAGCCCTGTTGTGTTCTCGGGAGAGTCTGAAGAGACATAAGAAGAATAGGTTCACTGTTCCTTAATGCATGTCGACAGAAGCAACTAATACAAGGTTACTATGAGGCTGGCAAGCTCACCAAATATAACAAATTGCTACATATTAACCTGCTCTTGGAGGAGTTTCTTGTACATTAAAGTCAATTTGCTTAGGAAAAAAGGATTCCTGAGAATGTGCCACTTCGATTTAGATCGTATAGCAGTTTTTCGAAGCGATCTTTGTTTGTGAAGATGCAGTTTGCCAAGGAATTGAACGATGGGCTCATAGATTCTTTTTTCTGCTCCAGTTGCTCCGAATTCCGTTTCCACGTTCTTGATACTCGGTTGCTTAAACCACTGTTGCGGGAGCATATGAAGACTTTGGGGCAGGCTTCCTGTAAGGTGACCTATTGTAGTGATGCATTCATGATGACGATGAAAAGAATAAGGAAGAGATGAAGATGGCGTGAAGCCCTATGCTCCAGTGAAGCTTAAGGGTAATTATAAATTTGACAAAAAAGGAGTTATGTTATGTCATACAAATAAGAAAATGGATACAGTTAACGTCAACAACAATAGTGCGTGATGCAACATTTGGTGCCGGTCCATTTTGGAAAGGCGCAATGCAGTTAACGTGATTATCAAAATACTCTTCATCAGGGAGCGTGACATTTTACAAATCCCGGTGTCGCCGTTTTCTCGGAAAATTACTGGACTAGTGCTTTAGTTTAATTTGCCTATTTTATTTTTATATTATGAAATTGAGCATGTTAGGTATTTCAGGGAAATAATTCACAGTTAAACAAAATGACATATGTGTGAGATATTTAAATGGGCACATAACTTTACTGAAAACTGTAGAGGTGAGAAGGTAAATGGTCAAAGATGCGGAAGGCAGGGCTATAAGTGGGAAGGGAGCATTAAAAAAATCTCAAGAAAGGAAAAAGTCTAACAAAGTGTTGCTTTACAGCACAACGAAATGGAAGATTAATTTATACGCGAAGATGTCGATTGACCTATTTGCTCTGTGAGCTATTTGCACCGCGTTAGTACTTCTTGTTCCCTGACAAAGACATAATGTTTCATAACGTTGGCAGCATTACGCTTAAGCCCTGCCTTTGATCACAGTTTAGCTCATGTATTTTCTCAGTTTACGTCATATCATTATCATCATCATCACCATCACCATCATCTGTTTGCTCCCTGTAGAGCCACCACTGGTCTCCTTGCTAGAAGCCTAAGCCAAATCACTCATGTGTTACTGCAGTGACGGGTTTTGAAGCTATTCCCTTTACGTGATGAGACCAATGCACTATCTCGTGGTAGCTTTCTCTGCGACAAAGCCCGATGAATCAGTTGACCAATTCTTTTTGTTTCTCTTTAGAAACCACCATGAACTACACGGAAGTTAATATACTCATGGAAAAAAGTAAGTGTGCAGCACTCAACATGGCACTGTGCTTGTGTTCTTGGGTGAACTCAAATGCAAGTTGGCTCACATTTCTGTGTGAATGTTGTTCACTTACCCGTGCAATTACAATTGGATCGCACTATTCATGGGGAGATAATCACGGTGCAAGATAAATCACGTGAAAAGTGCCGTAGGGGGGGATTTAAGACAGATAAAAGGAAGGTAAGTGTGTAGCTCTAATCACAAGCATGTGAAAACGTAATCGTTGAAATAGAGAGTGCCAAGAGTCCAACAGAAACATCTTTTTTGACAATGCCAAGATTGATCCAACAACAGCGAGCAATAGCTATAGGGATGTTAGCTGCTGGAGCGACTATATTAGCTGCATCACAACATTTCAATGTTCACAGGAACACTATATCACGCATTCAAGCTCGTTTCCACCAAACAGGGTCCACTGGATCATACTGCTGATCGCCATAGAAGTGGCCGACCACGAGTTACCACCCCTGCACAAGACCGTTACATACGCCTTATGCACTTGCGTAACAGGTTTATTCAGGCAACATGGACTGCCAGGAACATTCCAGGTTTAAGACCCGTGTCGTGCAGAACAGTGCGGAATAGGTGGACATACACGGTACTGAAATCAAGATTTCATTTCTTCGTGGGGATGCCACACTGACTTTAGTTTTTATCTTTCTTTCGTGACACTTTCACTAAAATCAAAGTGATCACTCGGTCATTTATTCAATATTCAACCACATTGTGTGCCAACTTTTATTTCATTTCGTCCATGAAATCACGCACAGTGCCCTATGAAGTGTTGCAAACTTATTGTGGCCGTGTACATAGTTGTTCCTTTGGAAACAGACTATATTCTTACAAGACAGAGGAAGCACAGACCACCCCATAATTTTATATTTTATGAGAAACAGAAAATAATAAATAGTGTCACATATTTAGGGTAGAGTCGCTTCTACACGCCATTTCTAATAATTGGGTGATTTCCCCTGACCAATCGGATAGCTCAGATTTACCCCGGGGAAAGTGGAACAACGACGCCATTTTGGCAGTAGAATGAAAGAGCGCAACTCAAGAGGTCGTATCTGGTCCAGCTCTACATATTTCTTAGTTTGAGAAAATCAAACTTCAACATTTCTTATAAAATGTGTATTTCAGGACATTGAGTGGTTATATATATATATTTTCTTACTGGCGTAAGTAGTGACAATCGTTAAATATGTATTTTGAATAGAGCTCCCAACCCTAGTCGCAGCAGAACTAGGTTCGAGGATTTGAGTCAATTTGCAAAAAAATGTCTTACACCTCAAACCATGTAGAGTAGAAAATATTCTTGTGTTGGAAAGCATTTAACTCAAGGAATGCTTATGATTATAAAGAAATCAAGGACAAATCTGAGGAGATGGGTAAATGTCGTCGAACCTAAAATAAGACTGTAACTTAAAAGAAGGAACACGGTGGAATGAGAAGGTTCGCCATATTTGACAATTGAGTAGGCCTACGAGACAAGGATGCAAAAAAGGGATTTTTGCATCGATGAAAGCATCTGATGAGATGATAGAATTTTATTATACTTATTATTGTAAAAATGTTCTGAATTCCAGACTTTGTTGAAATTTTAAGTTTCATGCTGAAAGATATTAAAAGTTTTGCATGAAATCGAACGCTGTTGAAAAGGTGAATTACTACAGTTTTGAGATCTAGATAAGAAATCTATCCATTTCAATTAAATTCGCTACATCAACACCTAAGAGAAGAAAATCGAACCTGGTAACACAAATTTAAGAGAGAAATCTAAATCTCTGGTGATTAGGCCAGTTAAACATCTGCTCTCTGTAAAGTAAACTGAAAATACTGCATATACCGGCACTGCCACATGAAGGTAATATGGTGCCGTTCCAGTCCTAAGGAACACCTGCCCCGGCTACATGAAGGTAATATGGTGCCCGTGACCACTTCTCTTTGATAAAGCGAATAACTAGCGATCATAGACCATGGACGATTTACTACAAAATTTTCAACAGCTGGGTGTGGAACAACAACAACAACAACCACAGAACCAACCCGTAAATACACAACCACTGCAGCCCCAGGACAGACAAAATATGGAAGGACCAACAATAATAGCGCTACGGCAAATTACTGAAACCCTACAGAAAAATGACAACTACGCGAAATTCACACAGGTTAGATCCATTGTTCAGCCGTTCGATGGAAACAAGAAAAAAATTCAGAAGATGGTTGTCCGACATGGAAAAATTTGCGGCACTAGCAGAGGCAACAACGGATGAAGAGAAAAAGAAAATCGCTCTGTTAGGTTCTGATTCGTACGTGACTGATTTTTTAAGAAGGAGGTCCCAGCAGTACCCCACAGAAACCTACGAGTCCCTAAAAAAAGAGCTCACCCAGAGATATGGGGAAATCATAGACAAAATGCATGCTTGGTCAGTCCTTAGAAGCATGAAACAGGAAAGAGATGAATCGGTACAACTTTTTGGAGATCGATTCCTCAATATGGCAGAAGAGGCATTTTGCGGAGAAATCCCTACCACACCTGATGTAGAAATACAGTTAGTGGGGATATTTGCCGATGGCCTTAGAGCGGAAAATATCAGAAGGCATCTTATTAGAAAAGACACCAAGACTATTGCTGAAACAATCCAAGCAGCAATACAGGAGGAAAATCTTCACCGAAGGTTCCAACAAAGAGCAGGTAGGGAACCCCGACCAGAATATAGGGACTATGATGAGCATGAGCCTATGGAAGTTGACCATACCAGGAGGCAATGGACTCGCCCACGACAACGAGATGATAGGCCCCCCACACAGAGGCAAAACGACGTCAATAATGTCAATACAAACGGATGCTTTACATGCGGTAGGCTCGGACATGGTTACAAGTCCTGTAGAGCAAATTACAATCATGCACCATTCAGAAGAGGAGGTTACCAACCACAACAACCCGCACCACCCCCACGTGATTACACCAGAAATCAGTATACCAGAGGCGCACCTCAACCCCTCATGCGTCAGGGAAACGGCCGCGCCACTCACTAAACAGGACCGTTAGTGAGGGCAACAATCACAGAAACTGGTCCAAAACAAAAGAAACAACACAGAACAGAAATTGTCAAGTGGGCCCATCCAGTAAAATACAATATGAAGAAATGTTGCATGATGGAACTAAAATACATCCGGACCCCAGTTCCTGCATCATGTCTATACAGGGCCAACAATATAGGGCACTGGTAGATACAGGAGCATCCATCAGCCTTATTAGGTTCCAGCTGTTCAAGAGGATCCAACACTTAGTACGATTTCAACCGTCCAAAACACACCTAGCTTCAGTCACGGGACAAAGACTAAATTCAGTTGGGACAGCATGGCTAAAATTTTCCTTAGGCGAAACAAATTTTGAACACCCATTTGTCATTACTAAAGGAATGTCTAGAAATCTTATCCTAGGGAGAGATTTTTTTAACAAACACAAAGTTCGAATATACTATGACCTCCACAAAATCAAAGTCAACAATACGTACATAGATCTCCAGGACGATATCCACATAGCGTCTTTAGTAAGGATTACAGCTCCCATAACGGTGGCTCCAAACTCCCTGGTCATAGCAAAAGGCAGAGTAAAAAATTCTGAGTACATAACACCAGGGCAATCAATTCAAGTACAGCCCCTAGCAGAAGAAAGCATTATTGATGACCCATTGTTGCAAATTACAGAGGGAATCGCTGAAGTCTCGAAGTCCAGAGATTTCCCCATCATGATATTGAATATGTCAGGAAAAACTACCACTATAAAAAGAGGCACAGTTGTAGCGCAAGTGGATACGTCAACAATAAGACAAACCAAAACCAATAGAGACCATCCACAAATTGTCTCAACCACTCCCACTGGACATAATGCACGAAATCGCAGTACAAATAACCATAGTACACGGAAAGTAAACAGTTATAAGGCTTATGCAGAAAAAGGCAGTAACATCAGTCACAGTTATGTTACACCACAGCATACCCTACCCAGATGGCAGAAACGAACCAGTCCATACATAAGAAGAGAAAGGCCACAGTATGAAAATGACTATAATTACTCATTCTTGCGCCCCAGCACACCAAGAGAAAAGATGAAGTGCTGTATATCACAGAGTAACAGAGAAACAGAAATTGTCTTGCCAGGAGGATATCCAAAGCGACAAGACAGTGATACATGCCCCATGGAGTATCAATATAACTCAAAAACAGGTGGATATGATAAAGTCCCAAAACCAATTGAAATTTCCGAAGAAAAGGAAGAATTCTTATATGACTATACCACAGGAGGATACTATAGCAGCAAAGTTGGAAACAGAAAGAATGAAAAATTTTCGCCCAGGGAAAGAAGACAGCCCTATAGCACAAACAGAAGAAATACAGTAACGTACGCGGATAAGCGCAGTTACGGCAGAAATAATCAGAAAAAATGGCACAACAACGACTACCCCAGAAATATAATAAGAAATGAATATACAGTAAATGCAGTGACAAATGGAAATGCACACAGTACATGGCAGAGGAGACAGTACCAAGCACAGCCCAATGAACGGCAAAGAACTACGCAAAAGAAAGCCACATACCAGGAGCAGAGATTTTCACAAGATGCAAGAAAAATGTCCCAAAATTATGGGAATGAAACGGAGGCATCAAGACAGACCAGAGATATCATAGCAGATCATAAATACAGAGAGAGAATAGCTCAGTTACTTGCAACCCTGAATGCCACAGAAGATAATAAGCAACGTTTGAAAACGTTTGTAGAAAAGCACCAGGATGTATTCGCACTCAATGACATGGAATTAGGCAGAACTAACACTGTCAAAATGGACATTCAAACAACCACAGAGGAGCCAATACATATGAAACCCTATCATACGCCCTTGAAAAACAGAGAACTCGTGGAAAGGTCTATAAATGAAATGCTACAGGCAGGAATCATCGAAAGATCCCGTTCCCAATGGTCCTCACCCATAGTGATCGTAACAAAGAAAGACGGCTCCAGTCGCTTTTGCTGCGACTACCGTGCCCTTAACAAAATCACAAAAGTCATTTCCTACCCCCTCCCCAGGATAGACGATCTACTTGCGACGTTAGGAAAGTCTACATACTTTACCACACTTGATGCAAGGTCAGGCTTTTGGTGCATCCCCATGACACCTGAGGCAAAACAGAAATCCACATTCTGTTCACATATGGGAAGCTTTTTTTTGGAATGTTATGCCATTTGGTCTAAAAGGATCTCCAGCAACATATATGTCACTCATGGATGAAGTGTTAAAGGGTCTACATCCATTTGCCCTGGCATACATAGACGATATCCTGATACATACCGCAGGCACGATGGAAGACCACCTCCGCAAGGTTGAAACAGTGTTTGATAGACTCAGGCATCACCAAATAAAGTTAAAACTGTCGAAGTGTGAGTTTCTAAAGACAGAAACAAAATATTTAGGCTTTGTCATCAATAGACATGGCGTCAGACCTGATGAAGATAAAGTCAAAGCCATAAGAGAAATGCCTAGCCCAAGACGGTGAGACAAACACGCTCATTTATTGGTACAATAGGGTACTATAGGCGCCACATCATCAATTTCTCCAGAGCAGCAGAGCCTTTGATAGCCCTTACCCGCAAGTATGCACGCTTCAAATGGACAGAAGACTGCCAGAGATCCTTTGAGTATCTAAAAAATGCCCTAACCACCATCCCACTGCTTGGACATCCAGATATTTCTCAGCCCATGATACTATACGCCGATGCCTCAGATAACGCAATTGGTGCTTGTTTGGTCCAACCTGTACTAGAAGATGAAACACCCATCCTACCAAACATTCCAAATGAGAAACCCATTGCATTCCTATCCCACGCATTGTCAAAGTCACAAAAACGGTGGACCACCACTGAGAAAGAAGCATATGCTATTCACTATGCAGTACAAAAGTTTGACTTTTACGTCAGAGGAACTAAACTCATTATAAGAACTGATCATCAACCTTTGGTTAACTGGCTCACCAAAACACAAGAACAGCCAAAGAAGTTACAGACATGGGCAATGAATTTACAGTCCTACGACACCACTATCGAACATATCCCAGGCGAAATGAACACCTGTGCAGACCTCTTATCCAGGATTAAATATGATGATGAAACTGAAGTGAAAACAAATAGAGTCAAAAATGATGGCACATCCTCAGAGATTGACGATAATGCTAAAGAAATTAATGAAATTACTTCATCAAGTCGAAGAAGTACCTCAGATTCCGCCACTCAAGTAGAAGAAGAAAGCCAAGAGATGTTTGACATGAGAGTAGAACAAGCGAAAGATGCAGAAATTGTCAAGCTGCTCACATACGTGAAAGAAAACCCAACAAAAAGTAAAGATTTTACAGTACACCCAACGGATGGAATTCTATACTATATTGATCAGAAACAAGAAGGGACACTAAGAAAAGTCATTCCAGCACATCTAGTCCCAGAAGTATTGCTACAGTTTCATGATAACAACGGGCACATGGGAAGAGACAAAACAATTGATGTCATAAAGAAAAGGTATTATTGGCAAACTTTCTACAAGGACATTACAGAATATGTAGCCACCTGTAGAACATGTAAATTGAGAAACATGAAGCCACATTTAATTCCCCTTCAAGAAATGCAACCTTCCCATTACCCCATGCAAACAGTGAGCATTGACTTATCAGGTCCTTACCCACTCACCCAATCAGGCAACAAATACCTCCTGCACATAGTTGACCAATACTCTGTTTGGCCAGAAAGTTACCCACTCAGTGATGCCACATCGCAGTCCATCACGCAAATTTTTTTACAAGAATTCATTCCCAGGCATGGCTGTCCAAAACGAATCATTTCAGACAACGGTAAACAGTTTATAGGTAACCCATTTAAAGCCACCTTACACCAGCTGAATATTGAGCATACTACAACCACTTATTATTGCCCAAATGCAAATGGCAGAAATGAACGCATGCACGCCACCCTACATGATATTATTAGCAAATATATCAAGGGGAACCACCAATACTGGGACCTATACATTAACCAAGCTCTTGAAGCCATCCGAGTAAACGTGAACGATACCACAGGAATGTCACCCTTTCTCATGCTATACGGAAGAGAACCAAACTTTCCGTTAGACAACCTACTTCGCCCACAAAGAAAATACATGGGAGAAGACCCCATCGAAATAATCCTTCAAGAAAAGTATAAAGCTCACCAGATTGCACAACGAAATACGCAGAAGGCATTTCACAAGAAACAGAAACAACATGATAAATCAGCCAAGCTACCAACGTACAAAATAGGAGACAGAGTATACTACAAGAAACATGTACGCAGTTCAAAATTCGATGACCGATGGTTAGATGGCTACAAAATCATGAAACAAACTACGCCTGTAAACTTCATTATTTGGAATGAAGAGAAACAACACCAAACAAAAGCTCACGTAAAACAAATAAAAATTGATAATCACCGGCCCATTCCGCCTCTGACGACAAATACAAGACCAGTCAGAAAAGCCACCCTAAATTATAATCCATCCAGCACAGATTCGTCTGACATATCAGAGTCAGAGACGACAGACTCTGAATTTTACCAAGACGACCACATACCCAGACCACCCACAGATGAAATACATCGAGCAAGACAACAACGAGACTCGTCCGAAAGCGAAGAAGATATCCCACCACTTGAATTACGTAATAGACTACAAGACAGAGACCTGCGCATTAGAAATGAAGAAATCATGCCACAGACGTCACACGATGACAACACGAAAACACCTTATATCCACACTCAAACTTACTCCCGCAGTGATAAATCGTCAGCTGATACCTATCACACCCCCAGTTCAGGCAGTTCTAGTTTTAACACTAGTGAAAACCAAACACTGCTATACCACAAGAACAAGATTGCTCGTTCAAAACAATCAGATCCTGAAGAAACTATACCCAAGCAGATTGTTGAACCATATACCAGCGATCTTTATGGAGACGAAACAGAACAAGACATGAGAGAAGACAGTGTCAACCCCAGCACAGCTTTGTCAGACCCCAACGAACATAATGACAGAAAAATGGTAGAATTATACCAACAAGAAACAGACATTGATACAGCTAGTTCCATTGAAACCAGTGATGCGGATAGTACATTATTTGTACCAGTCAGCTCCAGCGTCAAACGCGCCTATAAAACAGAATCTGATGACTCAATCCCTAGCAACAAAATTCCGCGTATACAGCACAACTATATCAGACGAAAGATTCTGAAGAAACGCAATCATGTTCCAAAACCAAGCCGAGAAGTGTTAGCCTCATCTCAACTAGTCAAAAACAACAGTGTGCAAATTACTGTGCCCATTGTAACCAGTGCTAACGTTCAGCACAACCAGGTCAGAAGAAAAATCAAGGCGAAACATATACCTGCCTCAAAACCAACAGATGTTCCAGCCATACAAACCCTAACCACAGTAAAAACCATCACCGCAATCAAATGATGTTAAGCCATCACCGCATTCGTCAATGTCCTCAGTGTCCCAACAATCAGCAAATGCAGTGTCGTCGCCTATCACACCCGTCACCACTGCTACTCAGTATGATGCTCGCCTAAGCAGTCGGGACATTGCAAGGTTAGAGATGGTGAAGGAACTAGCGAAGCTGTTCTGAAAAACACGCCCAGGTGTTTTATATGTTCGCAAATCCGAACACGGTCAACGCATATGTGAACAAACCTTTTTAACAATGTACTAACTCTCCCCATGTACTCTATTTTCAGTTTTTGACAGTTCAAATGACTTGCTTACAGACTAAGATGTCAAAGCCTCACTGAGAAAGTTATTTTTTCCAGCCTTAGAATACTGATGCCCAGAAAGAAATCAAGACCAGCACACGGAGGATTTTCTTTAGATAGCATAATTGTGAAATAAAAATGTTAAAACAATTGATAACACACGGTGTTACGAGTTTACAGACACCCTTATTTAGTTACATACATTTTCTTAATATTTAGAATGCTACACAACTTTACCTATAACACATGTGTCACACTATTCTGTTGTAACATTCATCTCCACTTTTGTAACTGATCATATTCCACGCTCCATTCACCAGCATTTTCATGCAGACACTTTACACCAGTAGTTTTTTTTTCTTACCTCATACTAATATTTCTTTGATCTATATTATGCTAAACTCCTTGATATCTGCCACCTTGATCAATCATACTGTTCCTACTATGACATCTCTTAACAGCACATAATTCATACCCAAAACTAGTATTGTAGGTTATGCTATTTTTCTCCACAGGATTATTTATTTTCAAATGTACATTATTATTTTAGACCCAGATGTATATTAGTACTGTCAAGAATTTTAAACATTCTCCTAAAGAGATTCCATATCCCAACCTTGACTCTCTATAGTAAGATTTTCTTCACTCCACTGTTACAACATCTTTAACTTACTATTTTTCCTTTCCACTATATTGAGACGACATTCTAGACTTGTGATTTTTTTAAAAATCCCAATCATATTCATTCCTTGGAATTACAATCATGTTGTAATCAGGAGATCCTTGATGTACCCTTTCCTCGCCACTTATTGACAACAGACACTGCTACAACATTCCTTCTATTCTAACCTAAACTATTACTTGCAACCCTATTGGTTAGGATTTACTATTAGAATATCTAGTGTTTGGTGAATTGATTTTTATCATTCTTTAGTACTTGTGATACAAACAAGAAAATGAAATGTAAAACAAGAAAAGAAAAAAAAAAGGAATTGCAAGAAAACAGAAAAGACATAAAAGAAAAAAAACAATTAGAATGTTTTTTATATAAGATGCTATATGTTTATATGCCACCCACACACATTTTGATGATGATAAGACAATATTGTAAAACATTGACTGCCCTGAGGGTAGCAGATGAAGAAGAAAATAAATAAATCACCCTATGCCACTCATACCCCCACCAGCTTGATCCCTGATATTCCAACAATATTTTGTTGATATCACAAGTACCCCAATGACATTTGTGCATGCTGATTTTCTGCAAATGAACAATCCCTTGAGAGCATTAGTATATGCTAACCCCAGATTGAACAAATTGCACCTATTTGTTGATGATGCCTTTGCCCATGTTAAAGAAATAGCATTTGCACATGCTGACCTAGCAAATGAAATACCCCATTACCGCATGATAACCACTAATGACACATGAGATGAAGAAGCAACAGGTTATGTATGATGAAGATGACATTTTATATTAAGGTGAAACTTTATGTTGTCACAGCTGAGATTTTGTTGTAATGTTTATGCACAAAATCCCCCACATTAACATTGGAGGAGGAATAATCTTAGTCTTTCGTGGTTACGAGATAAGACAAGGATATAATAGAATATTTGATGAATACCATGGAACAAATCAGAGCAGATGATTGTTGCACATATGAGGACCATATTTGAAGTCATTATTGAAGGATTATCAGTAGACAAGAGACACAAATGAATTATGATAATCCCATGGAACCACAGGTACTAAGGACACAAAATGGAGATTAAATAATGGAGAAAAAAAAATAATGACTGAATAATTGCTACGCCCAGAGGTAAAGGAAATAGAGATGCATCCGCATTTTGGAGAAGATATCTCTTTGATTTTTGCTTATTGCCTTTGTAATATGAACATTGTTGTATAACAAATGACTATTCCTTATCACGAATTACAGAATGTTGTAAGATAGTTGGAATAAATTGACAATTTAAAATACTCATAACATACCCAGAATTACAGGAGAGAAAATAAATAAATGATTGATGAAAGTGGACACACTGAGATTTGCTCACCCCGAGGATATTGGATAAAAAAAAAAAAAAAAAAAATGTTATCCCAAGGACAGACATGTCACAGATATATCATGGAGATACTATGAAAAAAAAAAAAAAAAAAAATATCTAGATTAGAAATGCAGCAAACTTGGTCAAGGACACCATGAAATAGACCCCCGCCCCACACTTAAGATAACTGACGGATGAGATTTTTGAATTATAAGTACCATAAGTCACCCATCTGGCTGTAGTCAGCGGATGTTACAGGCACCACAACTCTGACTAACCCTCGACCAGCGAAGGCAGAGTTGGTGTCGAAATTTTGCACATATGTAAAAAGACATGTTTTTGTTCATGTTTTAGTAAAGTCTAGACATTTATGTTAATAGTTCTATAAATGATTAGTTGATATATTGATGATAAATATTCGCAAATATAGTACATGGACAATTAATAAGGATATATTTCCAGTACAGAATAAGAGGAATAGGAAGGATCCACATTTTAAATATTGGAGCACCATGAGCGAGGAATTGGACTTATAAAGAAAATGGAAATGGTACACTGTATGCAAGGATAACCAGAAATAATATGGATAAATAGTAGTCAGAGTGCCAGGAACTTTGTCTTACGAGAATATTGTAGATTCCTCACGATCAATTGATTATTTTCTTCCTTTCTATGTCACATTTTTTTTTTGAGTGATGACCCCAAAATTTTTTTTTTTCATCTCATATTGTCAAAAGTTCTTACATCTCAGTTGATAGTTCCATAAATAATTGTTTGATGTGTTTTGCATAAAGGTATTGCTAGATAAGGTACATAGGGAGTTACTAAGGATGAATTCTCAAGATAACAGGAGGACTAGAATAGATACAATGATATTGGAACACCATAAATGATACATTGGTGTTATGAAAAAAAAAAAAGGAGACAAATATAAATTGTATACAAGGATGCCTCGAGAGTGACAACATGGATACATATTGTCAAGAGTATAAGCAGTTGTCTTAAAAGAGAAAATAAAGTAATACGGAACCCAATGTAGAAATTTCATGATGATTTGGAAACTATATTTTTCTTTTCCCTTATATTTCAAAATATAATAGAAACACATTCGTCTGTTGGTTGCTGAATAATTTGATGTTTGAAAATTGATGTATGGTAAGTCAAAGAAGATCTTTGAAGAATAAATATATATATAAAATAATATTTCTAGGGAAGAGTTCAAAAAAAAAAAAAATACTGTATTGACAGAAAAGAAGGAATGATTAGAAATAACTGACTAATGGACAGGGTCACCACCAGACGTAGGGAGATTAAAGACAAGCAACACAGAGTTGAAAGAAAAAAAAAAAAAAAAAATGTAAAATAGAACATTTTCTACAGTCACGGACTTAGAACGAACTGATACACTTACGATTTGGAAAATGTCAATAACAAGGTCACATACCACTAAATAAATAAGGCTCAGCCATGTGGTTTTGATGCTTTTATTGTGAAAAATGATTACTTAAAAAAATGATGGTAGTTTTATTATTGTCTAATAAATTTGCATATTATTTTTAGAGATTTTTTCTACATGAAATAATGAGCAAGTGGCTCATTCACTGAAAAAAAAAAAAAAAGAAAAAAAGAAAAAAGAAGATGATGATGAGTACCCATGAAAACATTGGCTATTCTATGAAAGTGGATTGCCATTACCATAGGAATTAGAGATTTTGGACATTTCTTGGAATATTGCAGAGTACTTGGGAAATAGAATAAATAAGTACGCCAAAAAAAAAAAAAAAAAATCTTTTTTTTTTAGTACTTGCAGGCTTTTAATATGGAGCAAATAACAGTACAGAAAAGAGATAACACCCCTACCACATCCAAGAGAATGTAATCAACTATATTTTTGAATGAAATGTAATAGATTATGATAATCCAGCCAAGTTCTGCAAATAAGATAGTTTATTGTTCATTCCCCAGTGTTGCCACTCGTCACATTTTTTTTTAGTGATGACCTTATGAGTGTTTTGCAGATTTTGTTGGGCAGTGTTGCCAATTTGTAAATTTGGTGAAAAAATATTATGATGTGATGAATAAGTTACACTTTTTGAAGTTGATGTCCACTACTAGTTTTTTTTTTTACATAGCAGACGACCTCATATAGACATAGGACCCCAGTATAGGAATTAGATTAAATTTTTTGGAAATATTTTTGGACTTAGAAAAATTTTTGAACTTTAAATTTTTCTGAAAATTTTTTTTTGAACTTAGAAATTTTTGGGGATGGATTTTTGTTATTGATAGTACTCAAATGTCTCCCTACGGGATACATTTGCGGAGCCCCGGGATCTATATGTGGCCGTGTACATAGTTGTTCCTTTGGAAACAGACTATATTCTTACAAGACAGAGGAAGCACAGACCACCCCATAATTTTATATTTTATGAGAAACAGAAAATAATAAATAGTGTCACATATTTAGGGTAGAGTCGCTTCTACACGCCATTTCTAATAATTGGGTGATTTCCCCTGACCAATCGGATAGCTCAGATTTACCCCGGGGAAAGTGGAACAACGACGCCATTTTGGCAGTAGAATGAAAGAGCGCAACTCAAGAGGTCGTATCTGGTCCAGCTCTACATATTTCTTAGTTTGAGAAAATCAAACTTCAACATTTCTTATAAAATGTGTATTTCAGGACATTGAGTGGTTATATATATAATTTTCTTACTGGCGTAAGTAGTGACAATCGTTAAATATGTATTTTGAATAGAGCTCCCAACCCTAGTCGCAGCAGAACTAGGTTCGAGGATTTGAGTCAATTTGCAAAAAAAAATGTCTTACACCTCAAACCATGTAGAGTAGAAAATATTCTTGTGTTGGAAAGCATTTAACTCAAGGAATGCTTATGATTATAAAGAAATCAAGGACAAATCTGAGGAGATGGGTAAATGTCGTCGAACCTAAAATAAGACTGTAACTTAAAAGAAGGAACACGGTGGAATGAGAAGGTTCGCCATATTTGACAATTGAGTAGGCCTACGAGACAAGGATGCAAAAAAAAGGGATTTTTGCATCGATGAAAGCATCTGATGAGATGATAGAATTTTATTATACTTATTATTGTAAAAAATGTTCTGAATTCCAGACTTTGTTGAAATTTTAAGTTTCATGCTGAAAGATATTAAAAGTTTTGCATGAAATCGAACGCTGTTGAAAAGGTGAATTACTACAGTTTTGAGATCTAGATAAGAAATCTATCCATTTCAATTAAATTCGCTACATCAACACCTAAGAGAAGAAAATCGAACCTGGTAACACAAATTTAAGAGAGAAATCTAAATCTCTGGTGATTAGGCCAGTTAAACATCTGCTCTCTGTAAAGTAAACTGAAAATACTGCATATACCGGCACTGCCACATGAAGGTAATATGGTGCCGTTCCAGTCCTAAGGAACACCTCGTCATTATCATTATCATCAATTTCATCATTATCACCATCCTCATCATTATCATCACTGTCATCATCATCATTATAATCATCATCAACAACAACATCGTCATCATTATCGTCATCATTATCGTCACCATCATCATTATCGTCGTCATCATCAGAATCATCACCACAATTATTATCCTCATCATCCTCGTCATCATCGCCATCATTATCATGGTAATTATCATTATCATCATCATTATAATTATCATTATAATCGTCATCATCATCAGTACCATCATCATTATCATCATCGCTATCATCTTCATTCTCGTTGTCATCATCTCATCATTATCGTCATCCCCACCATCATCATGGTTGTCATCATCATCCTGGTCATCATTATCGTCGTCATCATCACCATCATCAACTGTGATTTTACAGTGGTCTTTTCCATAGAAATCCTTTTTCTGACATGATGACACGGCCAGTGCCATAAACATAAATAAGACAGTCAAACCTTAACTACAGCGCTCCGACATTTTATAATGCAATACAAAATGATCGACAGGAAATCTGTCCTGTCTTTACAAACCTTCTAAATCTTGTACGAGCACCAAATTTTTTATCGCTTCTGTAAAGAAGAAAAATCAACGTTATATTTATATTTAAAATGTGTGAATATATTTTTTTGTTGAATCAAAATATAATCACTTCTTTCTCTAACTCCTAAGCTCTCTCTATTTCTTTACTCCTTCCACACCAAGTTTTCTTTCATTCTCTCTCTCTCTCTCTCTCTCTCTCTCACTCTCCGCCTGTCTCTCTCTTCCTTATAGTTATTCTTCCTCGTCCGCTTCCGCCATAGCTCACCATCGTTCTCTATTCTGTTTGATTTCCTGTTACCCCCACCTTTTTTGCCTTATTTCTTTTTCTGTCAATTCTTCATTGTGTTCACCTTCTTCTCCTTCAAACCATGTTTTGTGTGTCTTGCCCGTGTTCCTTCGTCTATTTGTTCTTCTTGGAATCACCCCTTCTACTTCCTTTTTATAATCTTATACGTTATGTTTTTTTTTTGGGTCCTAATACTTCCTCTTTGCCCGCGTCTTTCTCTCCCTGTTCATCTCCTTGCCTTCTTCAGCTTCTTTATTAAAATCTTTCAAGTCGTCTTTTTTCTCTGGTGAAAGTTTCATCTCCTTCCTCTTGGTTTTCCTGTTCTCGTCTTTACTCTTTCTCTTCTTCCTCTTTTTCCATCTTCTTCCGCACTCCTATTCCTCCTCATATTCCTCACATTCAGAATGAAGGGATGCGCATAATCCTGGGCTGTACGCAAGATACCCCCATTGTGACAATGAGGTATATGCTTTGAGTGCTGTCGATTAGATCCAGATATGCGATGGCCCAAGCAAAAGCCTATATGCGAGTAACCACAGACAAATGGCACCCCCTGCATGGTAACATAGCTGATATTAAGGGAGCAAGAATAAAGAGAGGGATGTTATGGATGGCACAGGCAGAGACAACGATCAAACAGGTAGCCACAGTTGACAATATATTCAAGGGGGAAGAGTGGAGTATGTCAGATGAGAACTGGATTAACTACCAGCATGAAATCGTCAGCCTTGGCAGAGAGTGTAGAAATTGGGGGAATGGAAAAGCAGAATTGGAAATTAATCAACTGATACATGATCATTCCTGAGATAATGATGCCGTTGTGTATACAGATGGGTCTGTGATTCGTGGTGAGAAAACTGGTTGGGGCTTCTATGCTCGGGTGCAGGGCAGAATCGTCGCCGAACATAGCGGGGCTTACAAGATAACAACTTCCAGCATGAGAACGGAGGTCGAGGCTGTTACTGCAGCCTTAAGGTGGATAACTGAAACTTCATTAACAAAGGCTTTCATTGTGTCAGACTCTCAATCCATGCTTCGGAAGGTTCAAAGTGGTTGGTTGGGTCATGCATGGAAAACATTCATAGAAGCTTCTAGTGTACAAGAGCTTGTGTGGATATACTGTCCTGGTCATGCTGGGGTATGTGGTAATGAAAGAGCTGACAGATTATCATCAAGAACACCCATAGTGGGGACACTAGATATGGATAAGGGAGATATCAATCAATACCCTTTAGCTCCCCAAGGAGCATAGGCCTTCAACAAACACATGCCAAGTCTTCCTGTCCCGTGCCATCCGCTCAAGTTATTTCCATGTTGTCCTCATTATTTTCACCTCTGTTTCCAGTTCTCTTCTCTAAGTGTTTTTTTGGTGTACCTCTGCCTCTCTTTTCCTGTGGATTCCAGAACAAGGACTGCCTTGTAATGCTATCAACAGGTCTCCTCAATGTGTGTCCTATCCATCGCCAGCGTCTTCTTCTCAACTCTTGTTCCACTGCTTCTTGTCATCAATTCCACATTTGTAACTTTGTCATACCATTTCAGTCCTTCTATTCTACGCAAGCACCCGTTTATAAAAGTCTGTATCTTTTTGGTTATTGTTTTTGTTGTTCTCCATGTCTCAGAGCCATACAATAGGACTGACTTGACATTTGAGTTGAAGATTCTTATTTTCGTGTTGGACTTGATTTCTCTTGTTCTCCATATGTTTCCCAAATGCAATGAAAGCTCCTCTTGCTTTTTGTATTCTTATTTTGATATCACTGTCTGTCCCTCCAACTTTGTCTATATTACTTCCAAGATATGTGTACGATTCTACATCTTTTAGTGGTGTTTCTTCAAGTTCAACCCTGTTATCATTTCTTGCATTTATTCTCATAATCTTTGTCTTTTCTCTGTGTATTTTCAGGCCCACTTGTTGTGACCTCTCATCGAGAATTTTCAATTTCTCTTGCATCTGATTATGGTTATGGGACAGAAGAGCCAAGTCATCTGCGAAATCCAGATCATCAAGCTGTTTAGTCAGATTCCACTGGATTCCATTTCTGTTGTGTGATGTCGATGTTTTCATAACCCAATCTATTGCTAGTAAGAAAAGAAATGGAGACAAGAGGCATCCCTGTCTCACTCCCGTTCTAATCCTAAACGGTTCTGTAAGTTGTCCTTCATGAAGAACTCTGCATGTCATGTCTTCATAGGTCTTCTTTATTAAGTTAATGATCTTCCTGGGAACTCCATAATGCCTCATCAATTTCCAAAGCGATTCTCTGTTTACACTGTCAAATGCCTTTTCAAAGTCCACGAATCCGATGTACAGAGGTGAATTCCATTCCAGACTTTGTTCAACTATTATTCTCAATATGGCTGTCTGGTCTGTACAGGATCTATTTTGTTTAAAACCTGCTTGTTCATCTCTCAGTTGCTTGTCTATGGACTCTTTTAATCTCCCAAGGATGATTCTGTTTAATACTTTTCCTGACACTGATAGTAACATTATTCCTCTATAATTTGTGCACTCATGTAAATTTCCCTTCTTAGGCAACTTGACCAGATAACCTTCCTTCCATTCTGCTGGTATTTCCTCTCTCTCTCTCCCAGACGTTGCCAAGTAGTTTGTATAATATCTCTGTAGAGGTATCAATATCTGTTTTGATGGCCTCTGCTGGAATGCAATCTGGACCAGCTGCTTTTCCATCTTTCAGAAGCTTTATGGCTTTCTTTATTTTTTCTCTACTTGGTCGTTCACAGCTGATTTGT
Organism: Oreohelix idahoensis; assembly: GCA_024509875.1. Classification (NCBI taxonomy): domain Eukaryota; kingdom Metazoa; phylum Mollusca; class Gastropoda; order Stylommatophora; family Oreohelicidae; genus Oreohelix; species Oreohelix idahoensis. The sequence goes on along the minus strand of JAMPIV010018783.1, from coordinate 823,555 downwards.
AACTCCTTTTCTGCTGGCTGGATGTCTGGGGGATTAGTTGGAGATGGTCTATTGAAAAGTTCCTCAAAATGTTCTGTCCATCTCTTCATTTTTTTCTTGTATATTACTAAGCAATTTTCCATTCTTATCTTTTATGAGGCCATTTGCTTGCTTATATTTCCCTGTTAGCTTCTTTGTGTTGTTGTACAGGTCCCTCATGTTTTCTTTGGCTGCAGCTTCCTCTGCTTCCCTTGCCAAATCATCAATATATTTCATCTTGTCTCTTTTGACGTTTCTTCTTACTTCTTTGTTTGCTTCTATGTACACTTCATGAGCCTTGGCTTTGGAGCTTCTGGTTTTGCTTCTGTTTAAATCTGCTTTCTTGTTTTTCCTGTCTTCTATCTTACTAATGGTTTCTGTTGTTATCCATGCTTTGTGCTGATGTTCTCTTTTTCTCAGTACTTCTTCACATGTCTCGTTCCATATATTTTTTACTTGTTGCCAGTGGTCTTCCGTATTTGCTTCATCTTCTAGCTGTTGGAGTACTTGGTATTTGTTGGATACTGTGATTGAAAATGTTTCTTTTATTTCTTGATTTCTTAGATATCCCACATTATACTGTTGTCTATAGCTATATACTGTTGTAAATTTCTTGAGTTTTAATTTGGTTTTAGCCAACAGAAGATGGTGGTCTGATACAACATCTGCTCCTCTACACACTTTCACATCATGCAATGATGACATAAACTTCTTACTTATGCATATGTGATCAATCTTATTCTCAATTCTGTGGTCTGGTGATATACATGTTGCTTTATGTATTCTTTTATGTGGAAATATGCTTCCTCCTATAGCTAGTTGATTTGAAGCACAGAAGTTAGCCAATAGTTCCCCGTTCTCGTTCATCATATCTAAGTCATGCTTTCCCATGATTTCTTCAACGCCAGTGTTGTCTGTTCCTATTTTCGCATTTAGGTCCCCCATCAAAATTGTGATGTTCTTTCTTTTCTTATTGTCCAAGATATTTTGTAGTCTGGTGTAAAAGTCTTCTTTCACAGATTCTTCTTTATCGTTTGTTGGATGATGTTTATATTTACTTTCTTTTTGGCTGATTTAAACCTTGCTGTTATAATTCGGGGTCCCATTGCTTCCCATTCTATAAGTGCCTTCTGTGCTTCCTTGGACAGCATTAGAGCCACCCCTTCACTGTGGTGGGCTCTTTCCTCCTCATGTCCTGAGGACAACACCGTTTCTCCTGTGATCAATCTCCTCTTTTCTATGCCTTTCAACCGTATCTCGCAGAAACCCAGGATATCAATCCTGTAATTTGTCATTTCTGCTGCTACTTGTGCAGTTTTCCCTTGTTCACACAGAGTGCGAACATTCCAGGTGCCAATCCTGGAGATTTTCCTAGACGAAAACAGGTTAGTCGGCAACCCAGACTCCGTTAGGCTTTCTCTGGGTTGGTTCATGCGCCTCCATTCCAAAGGACCTTCTTCTGTCTTGGGCGGCTGAGTTGATTTATATTCTTTATTTGACTTGTCCATGTTTGTTGAAGTTTTTGTGGTAAAAAGTTTTTTACAGGATGGGGTAACCAGCCCCATGCCCTACCCTCCTTAGTCGCTTTTTACTACATGCCTGGTAGGGTACAGAGTTACTATTCTTTGTCCCCTTTCAGGCCCCGGTAACACACGGGTGTAAGGGAGATATACTGAGAGCAATTAATGATCGCCTGTTAGAGAATGACACTGCAGTAGATGAATCATCAAGGTTAAGACTGTTGGAATTTGGCATCAAACGTAAGGCTAGCAGAGATGGACGTATGAGAGGATGCATCCGTCTAGTTTACAACCAGCGAGCTACAGGAACAGTTAGCTTTCACATCTTCGACATATACTGATGGAGACTGAGCACCTATGGGTTTGCCCGGAGTGCAATGATGTCAATTCTGTATAACAATAACAATTCCTCACAACCATCTTTGCATTCTTTCTTCTTCCTTTTGTTCTTTTTTCCCTTCCTCCTTTTCTATCTCTCCCCCGTTTCCGCTGCCTTCTTCGTTGCTTCTTCTTCATTAGCTAAAAGAGTCCTTGAAGCGCTCTTTGGTGTAAAATAAGGCTGTGTCCGTTTTTCTCTCATCTTTTTTTTAAAATGTGTCACTTTTCAAGCAGGTAAATAAAAGAGGCAGCTACATGTTCTATCACCTGATTGTGTACACTGGAATTACACCTGGAGACTCATATGCCCAGGTAAATGTGCCAGAAATATTAATCAGTACACAAAACGTGACTCACATCCATACGTCAAGACTGGGACATAGGTGGAGCGGTATACAGCCATGTTCGTCTTCTTACCAACTTCTCTTTTGCCGAGGAATCATCGATTTATGGCCTGAAAAAGTCTCCCAGCTGCTGCTCTTCTGGTAGCCAAATCTGCTGAATCACTAAGATTTATTGGATACGATCACGGTAAAAATAGTCCTTCTTCTTCTTCTTCCTCGTTCGTCCTGAAAAGGACGGTGGTTGCGTTGTGTCTGTTTACGCCTAAGCTGTGATATCTGCACCTTTCGATCGAGACATCCGACTTCTGCACGGCATTTTTTGGGACCGGGTTTGCCTTCCCTCTTCGATCCGTGCTCGCTCAGCCAGACTGCACTGCTGCAGACTGTTTCCAGGACCACCACGTGGAGGTGGAGCACGGTCTTGACCAGCTCTGGTTCGCTGGTCCTGACGCAAGCAGTCAAGCTATGAGTCGCTGACTGCGTTCTCTATTGCTGCGTCTTTGGGTCCCAAATATTCCCATAATATGGAATTGTCACCCTCATAAGAGCATTGTCACCAGAACTGTTAAAACAATGGCATCTAATGGGAATGATAACGATACGGGTAGTCTCGTAATATTAGATTTTTAAATTTTTAGATTTTAGGTTAAGATCGAGGTTAAAATAGTCCCAATATAGAACACAGTAAAAAATATAGAGTAGTTACTCGTATGAGAACAATGTCACCAGATATTTTTACACAATAACATTTATGACTCATAAACTGCCTGGCAGTTTTTGTGAGATTACCTAGCTTCCAGCGCGCAGGGGTGAGGGTGACATGCAAAAATGTATAGACTCAACCTCACGTGCGGATGAAGCTCTACCGGAGCCTAGCCTTCTTCAGGCACCTGTGCTGTCACAGCTATAGATTCTTTTAACCCCTACACACCCGCCCCCAATTCCCAAATGAGCTATGACAGCGTGAAGCCAGGTAAGAAAATGCTCAAGGTACGCTGGACCTTCAAAGTATGTACATGATAAGGCCACATTGATAAGTGTAGAATGTAAACTGTAAATGCAAAGGCGTCACACTGGCACATTACATTGACAAGGGTGACTGTTGTGCATGTAATTTGTGTGTGCTAATCATTTTGATGAAGGTTGATGGTCAACTCGAACCGACACAGTGTTGGATATCCCGGTCACCTTGTCCATAAAGCATTGAGGCCCTGGCAAGGGACAGTGTTTATATTGAGTGAGAGTACATGTGTGAGTTACGCGAATGGGTGTACTGTTCTGTAGAGTTGATAGGTAACAATGCACTCATACACTCGTATCTAGAAGTCAATGACGGCTGGAACTACTGTTAACAGTTTCATACAGTTTAATGGGACGCACACTCTGACAACACAGCTACAGCCACTGGAACAGGTTGGCAACAACATCACATGCTTGAAAATGGTTTACGACATCAAAGATACATTCGTAAAGAATGTGAATATAATAGAACGTTAGTAGCTAATCCCTCTGGGTTCTAGTCGTATTTACTTTCAAGCCTAACTGACTGATCGCGTCAGTTAATGTTCTCAAATATTTATCAACAATGGCTCCCTGACAGAACCTCTTCTGACGAAGAATTACAAGCCGTAAATTAGTAGGCTTTTATGACGACAATCTCAAAACCACCAGTAGTGGCTTACAATAGTAGACATCTCTGTATCATCATCAGATAGTAAGGTCTCCCTGTTCTCCGAACGATGATCCGCTTAGGCAAAGGCGAGATCCAAAAATGGCTCCTAACTTCGATGAGCTTCGCTCACTCCGAAGCTGCATAATAAAGCATAAGTAAAGGGCGCTGTCCATCATATCAATAATGCTGTGTAGATTATATGCATAATAATGCAATGTATATCATACGAATAATGGTGCTGCTGGCAAAATGTCGTCTCGAAAATAGTCAATCGTATACATGTGCAGACCATAACATGGCTGCAGATCTAGGCATTTGAAAAGGTACAGTAACTGTCTCTCTTTACCTTATCATCCTAGAAAAACACTAGAAAAATAGCCCCCGCCTTCCTTTGGCGCTAAGAATATATTCTGGGGAAGAACATAGACATAATACTGTAGTCATACAGACGATGTCACCTTCCCCCAGAATTTCACAGCAAAGAACAAATCTTCGGACTTCTGTCCGGACAGCGATCAGGATCCGCCCATCATCACGGAAGTCTCTCTTGACAACCACAATTCGACACATGCGCAGAAACGCGTGACCCCCAGAGTTCAACTCAAGATGGGCCGCCGTAAATCTAAGTATTCCTATAAGACCCAAGAGAAGTAACAGACATAATAAAATGTGGCATCCACAAAATCAAGGGTTATGTACCTTTGACTCTCAACAAAAAGTGCTAACAGATAAATAAATATCTTTATATATATATATATATATATATATATATATATATATATATATATATATATATATATATATATATATATATATATATATATATATTCATTGCCTACAAAAGAATCTGTGCGTAACAGACTACCACACCCCCCCCCCACCCCTCACCCCCCCGGGAAAAAATGAAAATCATTTTTTTTCTTCATCTAAGAGCAACATACAATAGGCTCACAACGCACGAATAATGCGCAGATGAGAAATATCAGTAATTTATATAATGCCAAATAGGCTAAGTCGACAAATAGATCGACAAGCAAGAATATATCTCAACATCTCAGAGAAAGTATTTCTCTAAGTATAAATATTTCCAGAGAGGTGTCACCAACTTATACTACAATACTGGCAATATCAAAATCCATACAATAATTCATACAATAATTCCATATTTGGTACTATGAGTTCATGATTAACAAGGAAGAAAAAATCGTCAAAGGACCAGCGGTAAATATACATTAATGAACCGCTAAGTGGTGATACAATCAATATATCATATATTACAAATGTGTACATATTTTGATATAAAAAGAACTGTTGTAGAGTTAGACGTATTAGAAAGTCCAAGACATAACAGTTAGGTGGAATCATGTGGGCATCTAGACAAAACGTCTGCGATCACATTTTCTGAACCACGGATAGCTCGCACCGAAAAATGAAAAGGTTGAAGAGCAATCGCGTATCGAGTTGATCTCGAGCTCTTCAAATTTGTACTTTGAATAGCTGTAAGAGCTTTCTGGTCAGTTTCCACAATGAAATGCGAGCGAAGAAGGAATCTTTGAAGTTTGAGAATTGACCAAACCATAGCCAATAATTCACGGTCTAAAACCGAGTAATTCCTTTCTGTCGCATTAAGTTTTCTAGAGATATACATTACAGGATGCAGAGTTTCTGAGTACTCTTGCATTAGTGCCGCTCCGATCCCAGTGGATGAAGCGTCACTACGAAGAACAAATGTCTTATCTGTAGTAGATAACATTAAGATAGGTGGAGTTGAAAACAAAGTTTTAATCTTATCCAAAGAGGATTGGCATTCCTGAGACCAGTGATTCATATTAGGAGACTCTTTCTTTAGTAACGAAGAAAGAGGTGCCATGATAGAGGATAGATTCTGAATGAATCGTTCATAAAATTGTATAAGACCTAAGAGACTTCTCACTTGCTTTTTAGTCCTAGGAATAGAGATGTTAAGTATTTTACTGGTATTATGGTCCTCTGTCTTAAGGAAATCATGACCGACACGGTGACCTAGGAAAGAAATTTCGCTAAAACCAATACAGGCTTTAGAGGGTTTCGCTGTCAACTTATGCTTGCGTAAAGTAGACAGTAGTTCATATAACCCCAAATAGTGATCTTCCCAAGTATCACTGAAAAGACAGATGTCGTCTAGGTATGCAATGACATCTGATCGATAAGATAGGATTCGACGCATCATGCGTACGAATGTAGCTGGGGCGTTCATAAGGCCGAAAGGCATGAAATTCCATTGAAACAAACCCCTAGGTGTAGAAAAAGCAGTAAGAGGTTTGGCGTGTTCAGATAAAGGAACTTGCCAATATCCCTTAGACAAGTCAAGTTTAGTGAAGAAATGAGATTTAGAAAGCCTAGTAAGTAGCTCTTCTAGTAAAGGCATAGGTTCAGCATCAAACTTCGTAACTTGATTCAATTTGCGATAATCAACGCAAAGACGTATGTTATTGTCTTTTTTCCGAACAATAACCATCGGCGAAGAATATGCTGAAGTGGATGGTTCGACTATTTTTAATTCTATCATCTCATCCAACTCTTTCTCGACCTGTGCTTGAAAATGTATAGGGATAGAATAAGGTCTGACTCTAATAGGATTATGGTCAGTTAGAATAATGTCATGTTCAATGACATGGGTCTGTCCAGGAATGGCAGTAAGGACATCCTGAAATGTTTGTAACATTGACGAGACTTGTCGCTGTTCCGCCATAGATAAATTAGGAGAAACAGTGACATTTTTCCATGATTCACTAGAATGAAGTGGAATCATCGGAAGAGGAAGATTCACATCCGAGAAACTTGTTTCCTCATCCTGTATTACGGACAGGGATGAGTAATGACCATGAGGGACTTGAGAATCGTCCGTCGCCTGGAAAATAGGCTGCAAATAATCTGGACGTTCATGGAATTCCGTAAGCATGTTGATGTGGAAGGTTTTATGCTTCCCGTCAATATCGACAATATAGTCAACATCGGAAATTTTTCGATATTATATCGTACGGACCTTTCCAAGAGATAAGAAGTCTGTTTTCCCTACAAGGTAGCAAAACAAATGCTTTGTCATCAGGACAAAGTTGTCGTAAGCATCTCTTCTTATTGGCAAATTGCCTTGCCTTCTGTTTAGCAAATTCAGAAGAAGAAGTTGCTAATTTGCATGCTTCGATAATCTTGTGTCTAAGCGCGATGACATATTCGTAAGAAGATTTTGTGTCATCGTTAATATTATCAGCGGTTATAAGATCATGAAGCAAAGACATAGGGCCGCACGGTCACGCGCCAAAGACAAGTTCAAAGGGAGAAAATCCTGTATGTTCATTGGGGACCTCTCTGTAGGCAAAGAGGACCGCGGGTAAAACCCTGTCCCAATCTTGAGGATGATCGTCAGTTATCTTTTCAAGTAAGTTTTTGAGTGTTTTATTTAGGCGTTCGACCATCCCATTAGACATTGGGTGATAGATACTACTCAAAGATCTTTCTATCTGCAGAGTAGACATTACTTGAGACATGGTATCCGATACTAGTTGGGTGCCATGGTCTGATAATATTTCTCCGGGGAATCCCAGACGAGAAAATATGAGCCAAAGAGCGTCTGCAATATCAGCAGTAGAAATGCTCTTCAGAGGAATAGCCTCTGGCCAACGTGTGCACATGTCAACACACGTTAAGATAAACTGATGTCCTCTGGCAGACTTGATCTTAAACGGACCAATAATGTCTATTGCCATTTTCTGAAACGGCCGAATAGGAATATCTGCAGCCTGAATAGGTGCAGCATGGCGTGGACCTTTAGATTTGACTTCTTGACATACTTTGCAAGATCGACAATAAATCCGTATGTCTTTGTTACGAAAGGCCAAAAGAAAGCCGCAAGAACTCTTGACTTAGTACGGGAAAAACCCATATGTCCAGCACACTGAGAGTCATGAGCGTGCTGCAAAATTTTAACTCTCATATTCTTGGGTACAAGAATCTGAGAATGCATGGACTTAGTGGAGTCTTGAACCATACGTACAAGTACGCCATTCTTCATTGTAATCCAAGATTTACGGTTTGTATCTTTATTTGGATCACCTTTTGTTGCAAGAGTGAAGAATTTCTTTAAGGAGGGATCATCTTCTTGCTGTTTTATAAACGAGTCACGAGAAATTACCAAGGGATCATCTTGGTTATGCGCTTCATTATCTTCAATAGATGAAGTTTGAGGCATATTAAGAGCTTGAGCTCTTGTGACTACTGCATTAGCAGTTTGCATATTTTGATTTTCCCAAACAGCAATTTGTTGCGGAGTGCATTCTTTGACTCCGTGAATACGACCGATGATAAGATCAGCGATCGGATTCGGCAGAAGACATGCGTGCACATCTCCCGTAAAGAAAGGAGTAGCAATCTTAATGATAGCAGTAGAGTACTTCTCCAAAGTGCCGCCGAATGTTACACATTTGACTACTTTGCCTGTGGCACGGGAAGGATCTACGAGTGACTGCCTAACACCAATGGTGGTGCATCCAGAATCAAAAAGAACTGAGACTGGAGTATCATTTACTAGACCTTTATGCAAGACAAGAGAACCTCTTCCATCATGCGCGACTGACGCAGGAAGAGCGGGAAGAGGGTGGCCACAACTTAAAGTAGACACCGTAGTTGGTTCGAATAATGTTTTGCATTGGGGGCACTGTGATGCTCTCCCAAAATCAAAAGCAGAACATGCCATATTATTAGAGTTTTTATTATCATTAGTCTGATTACAGGCTTCATGTGACTCTTGCTGTGCAGAGTTTGCCTTATAATGTGATTTATGTCTTTTGTATTGTGATCTACCTCGATTATTATTGCCTCTGCAATTATTATTGTTTGCTCTATTGTAACCCCTACTTGGGTTTGAGTCATAGTTTTCATGGTTACAATTATCATGCTCATTATAATGAGAATCTCTGTAAGTTTGGTTTTGTTGTCTCCATGTTGGATGACTTGGATAGTTCCTATTATGACTTCCCTTGCGGAAATGTCTATAGTTGTGACAACCACTGTATCGAGGGCTGTCAGCTCGTCTCCAGTCCTTCGAAGAAGAACCCTGATATGATTGATTACCTTGGTTTTGATAACTATTCCAGTTACCCTTTTTATCAAACCTATTTTGAGCTCCTTGAAATTTGTGTGAGTAATTAGGATTGTACGGTGTTGCCGAAGCAACTGGCATACTCTCCTTAATCTTAGTGTTGCGAAAAGTTACGTCAGGATGTGCAGTGACATATTGGCAACAATATTCTACCATTTGTTTTAGTGTTTTGGGTTTACGCTCATGTAGGAATTCAAGGAATGGTTTATTTACACAAGACATGATCTTGTCTCTAAGCAACAAGTCCATAAGTGCTTCATATGTTTTTTTCTGTTTTGAATAGCTCAATCCATCGTGTAAATGTAAGACGTGCTTTTGCAATGAATTCTGAGAATTCTACCCCTGTTTCAGGTACCATTGTCTTAAACAAAAGACGGTAACCTTCCTCTGTCAATTGATATTTTTTTTATCAAGGCTGCTCTAATAACTTCATAATTATCCATATCAGCCTCTTCTACCAAGCTTAAACTAGTAAGAGAATCACCTTTCAAATTCTCTGATAACTGATTAGCATATTGTGATTTATCCACATTATGAGTTCGACAAGAACGTTCAAATCTATCCAGCCAGAATGTTATGTCGTCACTGGAAGGATTGAACGGTGGTAGCTTGACCTTATAAGTAGAAGGTTTTCCATTAGTACTAGATGACTGATTAACACCACTCACATTTGTCAATTTTAATTTCTCTATCTCAAAAGCTAAGAGTTTCTGTTCATGTTCCATCTTTGCTTTTTCTTTTCTTTCTTCAGATTCTCTGTCTAATCTCTTTTGTTCAGCCTCAGCTTCTCTGTTTAGCTGCATTTGCATGTTTCTTTTCTTCTGATTTTCTGTCTAGTTGCATTTGAATCTTTTTTCTTCTGAGTCTCTGTCTAATCTCTTTTGTTCAGCTACAGCTTCTCTTTCCTGTTGTAACTTTTTCTCTTCAGCCTCCCTTTCCTGTTGTAACTTTTTCTCTTCAGCCTTCTGTGCTTTGGCATATTGAGCAAGTGCAAACTCTTCTAATCTCTCCTCAGTTTTACCCAAGGTTATCCCTTGCTTGATAAAGTAGTCTAAAGTTGCCATAATGTTTAATAATATGTGACTAGTTACCTGAAATAATAATGTAATCTATTTCGAAGTAAATGGAAACAAGTTCTTAATAAACTTGATTAATCAGCTCACTTTATCCCAATCTCTGGGGGAGACAAGCCTTTATTAAGGTCTTGTATAATCAACTGTATAATAATAATAATAATCCACCACCAGTTGATTTTATACCACAAGTGCACTACACAGCTAATAGTGCATCATCAAATATATTCATAAATAGCATATGTCAACCAACAACATAATAGTATATGTCAACCAACAACATAAAAAAGGACAATCATAAAAGACAATATGCAAACATTCGCAGGAATCAAATAAATCAAATAGGAAACTAAAGAAAATTATCACAGAACCTGTGATGACAACTGCGCGGAAATAAACAAAACAAATGACGTCACAGTGTATAAATATAAAGGGTGTATACAACTAAATGAAAGTAAAGATTAGACCTACAAATACAAACAAATCAAAACAAAACTGAAAAACAGAAAAATATTACAAAAACAACGATAGGTACAGCTCGTCACAGCTAACAAAAATAGCAATAAATGTTGCAAGCAAATTTTCAATCAAGAAAATTGCTCCTACAGAACACTAATATAGGACCTCTATGACGTAGTATACCTATATTAGTCACCTGCCCAACTACCCACAGATATATACACAACAATATCACATGTAAACATATAAACATAAATACATATAGCATACAATAGAATGTGTTGCAAAGAAGGCTCAGTTGTTACAATAAAATGGTACAGTTTTCAATATCATGAACTGCCACTTAATAAATAATTAATTCTTAATATTGTAAAGTTCAACACAACCTAGAGCAGTGCAGGAAAATCCACCGTTGACAGTTTCTATAACTATAACAAGTAGGAATTCTCACTTCAGTTGCACTGTACTTCTTGCTAACACAGTTAAATATGTTATTAAATACTGATGTGTAGACTGTCTGTTCGATGTAAACAACGTCTGACCTAATTATAGCATTCGCTTGACAGGACAGGTCACGTGACAAAAAATGCTGACATCGACTGAAGACTTGTACTGCTGGTGTTCGTGTGTCGTATCAGGCGTCAGGAAACAATCAGTAGTTGACTTCTAACTGGCTACACTGCGAAGGTTAGACCTAGAAATCTGGCCACCACATTGATAAGGCCACATTGATAAGTGTAGAATGTAAACTGTAAATGCAAAGGCGTCACACTGGCACATTACATTGACAAGGGTAACTGTGGTGCATGTAGTTTGTGTGTACTAATCATTTTGATGAAGGTTGATGGTCAACTCGAACCGACACAGTGTTGGATATCCCAGTCACCTTGTCCATAAAGCATTGAGGCCCTGGCAAGGGACAGTGTTTATATTGAGTGAGAGTACATGTGTGAGTTACGCGAATGGGTGTACTGTTCTGTAGAGTTGATAGGTAACAATGCACTCATACACTCGTATCTAGAAGTCAATGACGGCTGGAACTACTGTTAACAGTTTCATACAGTTTAATGGGACGCACACTCTGACAACACAGCTACAGCCACTGGAACAGGTTGGCAACAACATCACATGCTTGAAAATGGTTTACGACATCAAAGATACATTCGTAAAGAATGTGAATATAATAGAACGTTAGTAGCTAATCCCTCTGGGTTCTAGTTGTATTTACTTTCAAGCCTAACTGACTGATCGCGTCAGTTAATGTTCTCAAATATTTATCAACAATGGCTCCCTGACAGAACCTCTTCTGACGAAGAATTACAAGCCGTAAATTAGTAGGCTTTTATGACGACAATCTCAAAACCACCAGTAGTGGCTTACAATAGTAGACATCTCTGTATCATCATCAGATAGTAAGGTCTCCCTGTTCTCCGAACGATGATCCGCTTAGGCAAAGGCGAGATCCAAAAATGGCTCCTAACTTCGATGAGCTTCGCTCACTCCGAAGCTGCATAATAAAGCATAAGTAAAGGGCGCTGTCCATCATATCAATAATGCTGTGTAGATTATATGCATAATAATGCAATGTATATCATACGAATAATGGTGCTGCTGGCAAAATGTCGTCTCGAAAATAGTCAATCGTATACATGTGCAGACCATAACATGGCTGCAGATCTAGGCATTTAAAAAGGTACAGTAACTGTCTCTCTTTACCTTATCATCCTAGAAAAACACTAGAAAAATAGCCCCCGCCTTCCTTTGGCGCTAAGAATATATTCTGGGGAGGAACATAGACATAATACTGTAGTCATACAGACGATGTCACCTTCCCCCAGAATTTCACAGCAAAGAACAAATCTTCGGACTTCTGTCCGGACAGCGATCAGGATCCGCCCATCATCACGGAAGTCTCTCTTGACAACCACAATTCGACACATGCGCAGAAACGCGTGACCCCCAGAGTTCAACTCAAGATGGGTCGCCGTAAATCTAAGTATTCCTATAAGACCCAAGAGAAGTAACAGACATAATAAAATGTGGCATCCACAAAATCAAGGGTTATGTACCTTTGACTCTCAACAAAAAGTGTTAACAGATAAATAAATATCTTTATATATATATCTCTCTATATTCATTGCCTACAAAAGAATCTGTGCGTAACAGTACACATTGCTTAGACAGTGCAGACTACGCTGGCTTGGCCATGTCCGCCGCATCTTCCACGGACAACTGGCAGATTTGCAAAAGAACAGTCCGGCAACCGCAGCTGAGGTTCAAAGATGTGTGCAAGATAGACATGAGAGCACTGGACGTAAATCCAGCAACCTGGGAGGTGAAGCTGCCAATCGCACCATGTAGCGATGCTCCATACGGCACCCCCTCACACTGGGCAAAAATAACAAGCAGTAGCTACAAAAACACGCCGAAAGGAACACCATGTAATAAAGCAGCCGAGGGCTATCACCTCATGGGACGTACTCTCATAGTCAGTTATGGCTGAAGGGATCTATTACAAGGCACGCCATCTGGGAATACAGCCACATATCTCGATAAATGAACACTAGCTAAAAACCGGCTCTGAATTTGCATTCATGGGCCATTGACTAGTGTTGAAGAATGGAGAACAGAAATACTTGCAAACACACCACAGACAACAAATGCCCCCGCAAAATGTAAAACAGTACAACAATCCTGAATTATCTCTCTTGGAACCACTTTTTGAATCCTGCGCTGCCTTGTAATTTCCACATTCACATACGCATAGACAACTTGGACCTTGACAGCAGATTTAGACAAACGAATATGTGCATTAAAAGATGAGATTTTACCAAAACATATACTCAGAGTATCATGCACAGATCTTATCGTCAAAGAACAGATGCAGCACAATTTATAAATGCCAGTGGATACATCTGGAACAGACAGACACCTTTCATACCTAGGATGCATAGTAACACCAGACGGCGGAGCAAGCAAAGAAATCAACAACAGAATGAACAAAGCAAGAACAGCCTTTTTTAGTCTAAACAACGTCTGGAAGTCCTCTCAGTACAGCACGAACACAAAATTAAGACTATATGAGAGCTGTGTGCTTTCTGTGCTTCTCTATGGTGCGGAATGCTGGAGAGTTATAGAGAAGAAAATGTCGAAATTGTCCTCTTTCCACACAACCTGCCTAAGAAAAATTTTCCGAAACTTTTGGCCGAATACCATCACCAACCAAGAACTGCTTACTCAGAGCAAGCAAAAGGACATGCACACCATCATAACTGGCAGACGCTGGAATTGGGTTGGCCATGTCCTCAGAAGAGACCCAGATGCCATCACAAGAACAGCTATACTATGGACCCGGAAGGAAAACGAAAGAGAGGCCGATCGAAAATAACTTGGCGGAGGACTGTGGAGGCTGAGATGCAAAGAATGAAACAGAGTTGGGGCACTGTACGAAGGATGGCCACCGACCGAGCAAAGTGGAATCAGTTTGTTGCAGCCCTACAAGACGCCACCAGGCGTAATGGCCACTGACTGCTTTGACGGTCGGCGGCTAAGGGTCAAAGAAGAAGACTGGATACATATGAAAACTTTCTCACAATGGCGCATAGAACATAAGTGATTATGAATAAAAACCCAAAATTGTGGAATATAAAGAGTTTCTTTTTCTTGTGTTGTCACGACTATAAATCTATAAATTCTTGTAACCCCCCCCCCCCCCCCCCCCCCCCCCCCCCCATAAAAACACAAAGTTGTGGAATACAACAGAAGAATTTTCTTACAAAGTGCTAAAAGACACCAAAATTGTGGAATAAGAAACGGTGGAACAGTATACCTAAAACTACGAGTCAAAGATATCGGGAACAAATGTGAATGTACCTACAAAGTCAGAGAAAAAAATAAAATAAAAAACGCGGAATAAAAATAATTTAAGACAACACATAATTACTGTGTGGAAAAAAAAAGTTGCAGGATTTTTAAAAAGTTAAAATATACATGCAAACTGTTAACAGACATGACCAAAGCTGTGGGATAAAAGTAATTTTGGAAAAAAAAACCCATGTGCACTACTCATGAAGTACATCTTGCACTTTCCCATAAAGTAAAATGCCACCCCGAGCAACAGTCACGTTGACGTCGTTGACTGTCTAAACAACACGACAGAAGTAGTAGAAATCATAACTGAGGGAATTTACATCCATGTTACACACATAATGAGACGGTGGGTGAGTCGGAAGAATCCAAAAAGATCAACGGCTGACGAAGCGGTGCAGTGAAGTCTGTAGTATATCGGAAGCGTATTTGAACATATAAAAAGATTACGGCTTGCCATCGTGGAAAAAATTGGAGCCTCACCATGTGTAAATCAATGTTAAGTAATGAATTAAAGTCGAAAAAAACCGAACATTCATTGAGAAAATCAGTTGACATCATTATAAGCCAGTCCTTCTTCTGGAACCAGCAGGGAAGACGATATAAAGGGAGACACACAAACGAATGAAGAATAAAACTGGAGGCAAATATAAGAAAGATACCAGCATAACCCTTCAGTTTCCAAAGGAGCATAGACCTAAGAATGATATATGAGGCGTGAAACAAAAGTGAACGGATTATCTAAGGCAGTACGGTTAAGAGAAACTGAATGAAAAGCTTAATACAAAGAACGGAAGAATAAGAAGAAGTCACTCACTCTGCCAGGGCAATCGCTTGTTCCTCCTGTTCCTTCACCTTCCTGTACTTCTGTAGCGCGCCTTTTCGTCTCTCAATTGCGTATCGGTCAGCTGATGTCTCCATGGTATGCCCGTCCTCCCCATAGAAATACTGCATGGCGATATCTGCAATGTGGGTGCAATGTGGGAGTGTGGGAAGGAATGAGACAAAGAAAAGTGGGCGGACATGTTAATATATCTTTTAAGGTTACAAACTTTCTGGACAGGAAAGAGATGTTAATTGTAAACCAGAGCCATATAGGAGTTGCAAACTGAATAGATCTATGAACTGTAACCTATGGAGAAATGTGAATCGGAAACTGGAAAGAGATGTGAACTGTAAACTGGAGAGAGATGTGAACCATAAACTGGAGAGAGTTGTGAATTCTGAAGACAGATATGAATTTTAAACTAAAGGGAGTTGTGAACTGTAAACTGGACAGATGAGAATTGTAAAGCGATATGTGAACTGTGTCACGGACTGCCTCCCGTGCTTTGCAGTAGTGGTCCAACAGTGGCCAAACCTCAAGAGTATCTAAATTGGTCGTCAAAAGTGTCTACCTTCGCACAAGATTACTCTTGGCAGAGTTGAAGATAGAGGAATAAAGATGCTTCTATCTCAAGGGAGTATTCACGAGATATTCAGAAAAGCGAGAACAATGCTGTATTGGCTGAGCAAGTTAACTCTAGGATCTGCCGACAACGTTTGTGAAGGATTAAGCAATTATTAATACTAATTCGTTCAAGCCCCCACCCTGATTTACTCAGTGGAATTTTTATTGTTATAGTATAGCTCTGTTTAGAGTGTACATGTATTTAGTAAATTGACTGAGACGACAAACATGCAGTACATTTAAAATGATTAAATCAAAACTTTTTATAATTACAAATAACAAATTTAATAAGTTTTAACAAGGGTTTAAAAGAATGAATAATGTTTTACCAAAAAAAGTTGTATTCATCACTGTTGTTTTTCAAACCATGGTTATGCGTCCCCTTTACTTCTATTCCACCATCAAATCTAACTCAGAATTTAAACTCGATCAGAATTAAACTTAATCCATCGAGAGAAAACGTTCTTTACATTTAAATTGAATAGCTTTATCTTTATTTTACATTTAAATGAAAAGGTTAATTGTACAGATAGAATATGTTTATATGTACATCTCTACTGACTGAAGTGTTCACAGTATAAATTGAATATGTTTTCATTTATATCTACACTTGTTGAAAAGTTTGACTTTCATTAATTCTAAGTGAATATGTTCACAAAGACATATACACTGGTTTGAAAATATACATATTATATTTAGATTGTATGTCATCTCTTTTATCTTTCCCTCCCTGCTCCATATGGAACTTGGGACTACTTTATGCTTTTAGTTCTTTGTAAGAAACTAGCGATAAAGCAGTCATCAGCCCTTGTAGTGGTGGTTCATGAAATCATCATTCTATACGCTGAGGTTGCCAGCCTCAACTGACTTGGACATCCACTAGCGATTTCCACATATTAACATTCACATGGCAATAAATACATATTAGTTTACATGTTAGTAATGAAAAATATAGAATGTAAAATGACAACTTACGCCAATCCTGGCTTACAGACGTTTTGCTCAGATGAATAAAGACACTTGATTAGGCCTCTTACACGTATTCTTGGGGGTCGTTATTTTTGTAAGATAATTCCCTCTATGACTCCGTGTGTGTTAGATTCCTCAGATTTCCCGGTTGTCTTTATTAAAAAGGATAGAGATTTCCTGGGCTGTTTTGTAAGTTCTTCCGAAATACTCCAGTAAAAGGTCCGGGCTGATCAAATGGAATTCTAATTCTAACTTCTGGCAGTCTGGTGTCTTGGCAAGCGATCTCACAGTGAATTTAGACTAGAACAAATGCTCGGTTATAGTGCCTGTCCTACCCCTGCATCTGTTTGTTATGAAGCTGCTCAAGGCTCCAATCATTTCAAATAAAAATGAATGGGTGAGGAAATTTCAAAATATTCCGAATAAACTAATTTTGCGCGTGATGCAAATGGCAATTAAACAGCCGATACGTTGTGTACAAACTCGCCAACACATCTGTAAACTCATACGACAATGTGTTTCAGATGTAACAACATATTACTCTCAGATAAAGTAGTGTCTACGTGGCAGTCGGAAAGGACCCGATGATGCAATGCATCCTGTCCAGAATGTGTCGCACAGACAAGTAATCTATTATCTGTCACGCACCCTGCCCCTATCGGCGATTAGCAAATACGCTGGCGATTTGTAGGGCTAATCTGTAGTCTGATATCGGCTGCACCCGCGATTAGCCAACATGATTGTCGTTAATATTATCTCAGCCGCTCCTTGCAAAGCAGGGAGAAATGGATAACAAACAGATATGACGACATCTCTGAGATGAGTGAAAGAATGTAGATACAATATATCTGCTACATAGCAGAGAAAGAAAAAAACTTGCGACCATTGAAAAGCACGCAATAAAGTCAGTACGAGAAATGTAACTAATACTGCCGTAGTAAAATAGAGATCGAGAAGAGGTCCCCCGATTCTGCCACTAGCTGTAAACTGGTGAGATGTGAATTGTAAACTGAAGGGAAATGTGAATTGAGAGAAGCGAACTGTAAAGAGAAATGTGAACTGCAAACTAGAGAGATGTGTGAACAGTAAACTGGAGAGATATATGGACTATAAACCGGATATGTTTTGTGAACTAAACTCCAGAGACATTTGAACAGTAAACGTTGGGAGAAATGTGATCTGTCAACTGCAAAGAAATGTGAACTGGAAGCTAAAGAGATATCTGAAATGTATAATGGAAAGAGATATGAATTGTAAGATGATTAAACGGAATAAGTAAGAATAGGGATTCCGTGTGATGAGTAGGGTACCCATTGATGAAGCCTGTTCATAGCTTCGCAGGGCAATCCCTGTTCTAAAATTTCTATCCTATGGAGTAGACGGAGACGCAAAAGAACATGTAGAAGAAATATGGATGCAGAAATTAAAGGGAAAAGGAAGACATGGTGTCGCAGAGAGATTTATGATTAATAAATTTCTATATCTTTTCTTTATTCTACCAGTGTCTTCTACTTTAATATCGCTCTTTTATCCTTTATTTCGCATTCGTTTGATTGTGAAAAATATAACTCTCCCATTCAAACTTTTGCCTATTCTTTTCTTATTTAGCAACACATTTGTATTGCTGTTAAGCTAAGTTCTTGAGTAGACCGAATAGTGTGAAATTCGTTCTCGACAGACGTATGAAGGCAGACAATCGTCTAACATTTTCATCTGACACGAAGCTTCTACGGTTACGTTTCTCGGTGATGGGTGTGAGAGGCACCAACATGCATCGCTCGGGAATGACCAGAGGTAGCGGCAGGTGTTAGAACGAGCACTGGCAGTTTTATTGCCGGCGCCTGAGTTAAAGTGAAGTGTTAAGACGGGACGCTAATTTCGGGTTTTCGAGAATGGCGTGCATCCTTTGTCTGTTTTCAGATATTATACCGGAGTAGTTAGACTTCACTCATTCAGTCCTCCTAAGTTGCAGTAGACGGATCGCTTCGTGCTAGAAAATAAGCTTGTATAGAGAAGTTCTCAGTTTTCTCGACTTTTTTGCCGAGCCTCTAGAATACCGATATAAGTGAATAATTCTAGTTTCGTGGTGATCGCCTGTAGTTCTGTCTGGGGTATTCTGGAGTAAGCTCAACCTGTACCAGCGATGTAGTACCTATGAGAAAAATCTGAGAAGAAAAAACATTTGTGTCCTTAAATACGTGGGTTTACAAAGTAAAACCTGTCTGGCATTGCGTTGCATCCAGAAAACCACAGAGTACCCATTTCACAAACTTTAAGACTAAATGAAGTAACTGGGCCGATCGCGCCAGATTAAATTCTTCCAAAAAAATCTCTAGTACATGCAGCCCTGTGGCGAACTATATTACAAACAATAACATTTCCGACATTTTTGACTAATTGTGGTGTGACCAAGAACATATATACACATTGAGAGAAGTTATCAACCTGGCATTTCCGAAGTACTGGAAACCTCGAGTTCTGACACTGTGAGCCCGTTTAAAATTTCTTATCTGACTTGATTCAAGTGACACTACAAGTAATCTGAAAATACAGTTAAAGGGAAAGCTCCCCGAAATATTGGATGAAACCTGATCTGCAGAGCTGGGTTTCACTTTTACGAAATGAAATGCAGATTTACGTTACGGTATGTGTGTCCTGAAGGCGCCAGACGGCGAACGCCAGCCAGATTGTAGGTAAGAAAGTACGACAGGGGCCCCTGCTGAATGAACCGAGTGAAAGCGGAACGAGTGATTCTTTCAAGTTGTTTGTATTTATGCACCCACTTTTAAATTTCTTTATGCAAGTTTGTTGCTAATGATATTTCCCTCGTAGAATAGATTAATGCATCAACTCTGTTCTTAACCTTAGAGGGAAATGTTAGACTATAGCGTATGAATCCTTGACTCTTTGGGGCTATCACTTTTCTTCTAACAGGATCGTGGGCTAAACATCGGGGGAAAAGATTATCCCTATGGGTCTATTATTCTTTTTAGTAATTTATTAACCTATGTGTAATTATATGTGCTTGATAAGCAAACTTATTTGTTATGGACAATTTTCTTTATGTTAATAAAATTTACATAAACTTATACCAGTGTGTTAGTTAGCTTGTCCCAAATACCTATATTCCATTTTTATAGTTTTTCACGTCTGTGCGTCTAACTGTCGTCACTTGTGTGTGTGTATGTGAGTGGTATATATATATATATATATATATATATATATATATATATATATATATATATATATATATATATATATATATCATAATAGACTGTCTGACTCCTTTAAATCTGTTGTAGAAGATAGGCTGAAATAGAGAAGATTCTTGATTTCATGGACAGCCTCTATTAGTTTCTACCATCTCACTCGTGAAAATCTATTTCTATTATCATCTCCCACGGAACTATCACCTATTCTATTTCTATTCAGAAGGGACCAATCTATGTCTTAATTCTCCTAACGAAAAAATCTACGACAAATGGTGGCTCGTTTTCCGGGAATTGAACTCAAATCCTGAGCTAGACGACAAATGTGGACTCGTCTATCGGGATTTTGAACTTAGAATAGGAAGACGAGACGACAAATAATGCTTGTTTTTCCGGGAATTGAACTCTTATCCTGAGCAGGTATGACAAATATCAGCTCGTCTACAGGAGTAATTGTCTTTATTCTGTAATAGAGTAAGAGTGTGATTGTCTCGTGAGTTGTAGTATCTTTAAAAATAACTATCCCCTAGACTAACGATCTGTTTCTGGGCTTGCTGACCACACTATAGTAATTGTTGTTCCGCAGCAATTTTTGAGTATTATACATTTTGATTTATAGGTAGATTTTGTCGGAAGTTATGTTATAAATTGATTTTGTAATACTAAACCGGTGGTAGAACTCTTGAGTGTATAACATTCACACGGTTCTGAAGCAGAAAGGTGTTTGAACTAAGTTAAGGAGTGCGTTCGGACATTTTTTTGTCCTGTTAATTGCCTCCCTTACCCTAACTGACTTCAGGGGGGAACTTGTTAGTGGATTTAAAAATTTAGGGATTTTTATTTCTCCTTTAGAATTTTGCAATAATTGTTTTGTTTCCACTGTAGCAACTTATTTTGTTAGTGATTAATCTTAACTACCATTAATTTGGCGTAGTCGTCTGCATTAGGAGCTTAAATGTCAATTAATAGCAGCGATAGTTAGATACTAATATTATAGGAGGAGGTATCCCAGTTAAATATATCATCTTTTTGCTTTGGTATTTTCTCGTAAGTGGTAAGGAACCAGCGTATCTTTTTCTTACTTCATTCTCGATTTACACTCACTCAGTTCTTTACAATGGCAGAGAGGGCAAAGCTTAGGCAGATACTCAGACAGGAAGCGAGAGAAGAGGGATTGGACGGAGAAGAAGCGAAAACTTTTGTTAACGAAGAACTTGAGAGATATGATGTGGAGAGGAAAGTAGCCGAAGCTAAAGAGCAAAAGAAGATGGATGAGGAAATGAAAATTCGCAGGGCGAACGAAAGAGAGAAGGAGAGACAGCATGAGGAAAGAGAGAAGGAGAGACAGCATGAGAGGGAGAGGGAGGAGAGACAGCATGAGGAAAGAGAAAACGAGCAACGACGAGAGCACGAGTTGGCGCTTAAAGCTCTAGAAGTCCAAAGTCGTGGTGCTGCTTCTACCTCCAGCAATGGAGAGTCTTCTCCTCATTCTTCTTTAACTGATCCTTCTAACACTCAGTCTCTTCAACTAAACGCTATGTCTTGTGCTCTAGAATCTTTCCCTTGTCCTAATGAAAAGATTGACATATGGCTAGAAAAATTTGAGACAATAGCAATTCTGTACGGTTTAGAGAGGTCGCGTTGGTGTATGAAACTCTCCCAGGCCCTGAAAGGGTCTGCGTATGATGTTTACTCTAAACTGGAAAGCAACCAACAAGACAATTACGACGTATTGAAGAAAGCTTTACTTGAGCGCTTTGAAATGAATGTGCGCAAATTTTTGCAACTGTTTCGCAACAGCAGGAAGGAGAGCTCTGAAACTTTTCAGCAGTTCTCGCCTCGTTTGAAGGGATACTTGACAAAGTGCCTTGAGCTTTCACAGCTCGCCTCTACCAATGAAGGTCTAGAGGAGTTCGTTATATGCGAACAGATAAGGAACACTTTGTCTGCTGACACCCGGCGATTTCTAGCTGAGCAAGGTGCAGAAAAGCTTGAAGACATTTTGGAAAAGTCTGAGCGATATCATAATGCGCTGGCCGAACTGCCGGCCACAAAACGTAAACCGACAGAAGAGCCTTTTCGAAAGAATAATCTACACCAATCTTCTCATGCTTCTCACCAAAATAACCACAGAGAAACTGGACCCCCCCCCTCCCCCTCCTGAAAAGTCTAAGTTCTACAAAAACAAATACCCCAACAGCAAACAGTCTGATCAACCAAACCGTCCTACATGGCAGCGCTGTCAGAAAGGACAAGGTGACAAAGGGAAAACCCCTGAGCACGGGACATATGATCCGAGCGAGCACACCGAACCTAAACGCATCGGATGCTTGCTAACAGTCTCGCAAGGTAGAATTAATGTCAGTGATTCTCAACTTGTAGAGGGAGAGAGACCCTCTACGCGAGGTACTTTTATTTTGAACGGTTCTTCAACTTTTTGTTTATTTGACACGGGGCTTTCTTATGATTGCATTGTTGCCAGAAACCTGGTCAAACCCGGTCAAGAGACAGGAGAAACCGTCCAACTTTGTGGAGTTTCTAAGAGTGATGCACCTACAGCGCTTCCCATCGCTTTGGTGGAGATCCACTCTGATTTTGTCAGAGGTGTGATCAAAGCGGCTGTTATGCATGACCCCAGCTACCCAGTCATACTTGACGGTAGATACGTGTTTATTCGGAAACCGGAAGAGCCAATTGTGGCAGCAGTAACTACAAGAGGGCAAACAAAGAAGGAACGGGAGCCTACGCAAAATTTGTTACCTATGGAACTTAAAGAAGCGCAACAAAAGGACCGTACCTTGGCACCCTGCTTTAGGAAACTGCCCATGGCTAAGGACCCTAGACAGAACGGGGACATTTTTTCTAAGGATGGCGTACTTTATCGCAGAACGGGTAAGCCTGACCAAGGTTACAATCAGCTCCTAGTACCGAAACAGTACAGGCCACAAATCAACGTATATCGACTCATTATTGGTGGCCAGGAATGAATACTGATATTATCAGGTTTGTGAAATTCTGTGCCCAGTGCCAACGTGTGCCACCCAAGCAACGGACACCCCCAGTTTCTCTGGGTGTGATGCCAATAATGGGAACACCATTTGAACGGGTTGTGGTCGACATTTTAGGACCCTTTGAAAGAACTAAAAGAAGGAACAGTTTCGTCCTGACCTTAGTCGACACATGCACTTTATGGGCAGAAGATATACCGCTTACATGCGCGGATGCCAAGCATGTCGCAGAAGCCCTAGTGCAGATTTTCACTCGGTTGGGATTCCTCAACAAGTGTTGACGGATAACGGATCCCCATACCAGAACCTGTTGATGGATGAGATCGTGAAGATCTTAAGGAACCAACACATCTACATAAAGCCTTATACTCTGGCCGGAAGTGGGTTAGTAGAACGTGTCAACGGAAACCTCAACATGATGTTAAGTAAACTGGGACAAGTGAAACCTGAAGATTGGGAACTTTGTATACCTGCAGCTTTATTTGCCTACAGGGAAGCCCCACATACTTCCACAGGATTTCCCCCAGCTACGCTTTTATTCGGCAGACCTATTAAGGGGCCGCTTGAAGCCTTACTTCAGTCGCTGACAGACCAGAAGGCTGATGAGACAGTTGTCTCAGCAAGTAAATATGTGTCGGATTTAAAGGAAAGGTTGAAACTAGGATGGGACCTAACAACGACCAACTTTAAGCGAGCACGCGCAAAGCACGCTAACCGATACAGGAAAGTCGAGAAAGAGAGAGAATTGGATACAGGAGAGAAAGTTTTGGTGTTACTCCCCACCGGGAACAACAAACTACGTATCGGATGGGAAGGGCCGTTTACCGTCCTTAAAAAGATTTTTAAAGCTAACTACCAGATCTCTCTTAAAGGAAAGGAGAAGGTTTTCCATTTAAATCTGTTAAAGAAATACTTTAAAAGACCAGTGCCGACCTCCGAACATCTCCTGACGATCGCCAAAACTGACGAAGATGACGATAGTGGCAGGGAAATTCCACTGCAATCACACGGAATCTTTCAAAAATGTTAAAAGCGGCGACGCTCTTTCAAGCGCACACGGCAGACATTCCAGAGAAGGAAGACTTTGGGAGCAGACATGAGGAGAAGTAGGATAGAGACGGAGGGGGGAGATGAGAGGGAAGATAACAGACACCCTGAAGCTACGGATATAGGAAATTTATTCCCATAACGTAGACATGGAGTGGTTCCATATCTTAAACAGGGGAGGTCTGCCGCAGAGAGAGTTATGATTAATAAATTTCTATATCTTTTCTTTCATCTACCAGTGTCTTCTACTTTAATATCGCTCTTTTATTCTTTATTTCGCATTCGTTTGATTGTGAAAAATATAACTCTCCCATTCAAACCTTTGTCTATTCTTTTCTTATTTAGCAACACATTTTTATTGCTGTTAAGCTAAGTTCTTGAGTAGACCGAATAGTGTGAAATTCGTTCTCGACAGACATATGATGGCAGACAATCGTCTAACATTTTCATCTGACACGAAGCTTCTACGGTTACGTTTCTCGGTGATGGGTGTGAGAGGCGCCAACATGCATCGCTCGGGAATGACCAGAGGTAGCGGCAGGTGTTAGAACGAGCACTGGCAGTTTTATTGCCGGCGCCTGCGTTAATGTGAAGTGTTAAGACGGGACGCTAATTTCGGGTTTTCGAGAATGGCGTGCATCCTTTGTCTGTTTTCAGATATTATACCGGAGTAGTTAGACTTCACTCATTCAGTCCTCCTAAGTTGCAGTAGACGGATCGCTTCGTTTTAGAAAATAAGCTTGTTTAGCGAAGTTCTCACTTTTCTCGACAATTTTGCCGAGCTTCTAGAATACCGATATAAGTGAATAATTCTAGTTTCGTGGTGATCGCCTGTAGTTCTGTCTGGATTATTCTGGGGTAAGCCCAACCTCTACCAGCGATGTAGTACCTATGAGAAAAATCTGAGAAGAAAAAACATTTGTGTCCTTAAATACATGGGTTTACAAAGTAAAACCTGTCTGGCATTGCGTTGCATCCAGAAAACCACAGAGTACCCATTTCACAAACTTTAAGACTAAATGAAGTAACTGGGCCGATCGCGCCAGATTAAATTCTTCCAAAAAAATCTCTAGTACATGCAGCCCTGTGGCGAACTATATTACAAACAATAACATTTCCGACATTTTTGACTAATTGTGGTGTGACCAAGAACATATATACACATTGAGAGAAGTTATCAACCTGGCATTTCCGAAGTACTGGAAACCTCGAATTCTGACACTGTGAGCCCGTTTAAAATTTCTTATCTGACTTGATTCAAGTGACACTACAAGTAATCTGAAAATACAGTTAAAGTGAAAGCTCCCCGAAATATTGGATGAAACCTGATCTGCAGAGCTGGGTTTCACTTTTACGAAATGAAATGCAGATTTACGTTACATTTTTTCTTTATGTTAATAAAATTTACGATTTCAGGGACAGCCTCTATTAGTTTTTCTACCTGTGCGTCTCACTCGTGAAAATCTATTTCTATTATCATCTCACACTGAACTATCGTGAAAATCTATTTCTATTATCATCTCCCACGGAACTATCACCTATTCTATTTCTATTCAGAAGGGACCAATCTATGTCTTAATTCTCCTATCGAAAAATCTACGACACATGGAAAGACCTTTGGCTGATGGTACGGGACAGATCAGTGGGCATGAGTTAGCTAAAGTTATGTGCACCTTGACAACTGACGGGCAAAGAATATATGAAGGGAAGAAGGGGAACACGTGACAAGATGCGGGGTGAGCGAATGCAAAAGGAGAGAAAATTGTAAGGGAAGAAATAAAGGGAAAGGGGAAGAAGAAGAAGGTAAAAAAGGAGGAGAAGAATGAGGAGGAGGAAGAGAAGGAGAAGTAGAGGAGAAGGAGAAAAAGAAGAAGAAGGAGGAGGAGGAGAGGAAGAAGGAGGAGAAGGAAGAGGAGAAGAAGAAGACGAGAAGGAGAAAAAGAAGAAGGAGGAGGAGGAGAGGAAGAAGGAGGAGAAGGAAGAGAAGGAGAAGTAGACGAGAAGGAGAAGAAGAAGGAGGAGGAGGAGAGGAAGAAGGAGGAGAAGGAAGAGGAGAAGAAGAAGACCAGAAGGAGAAAAAGAAGAAGAAGGAGGAGGAGGAGAGGAAGGAGGAGGAGAAGGAAGAGGAGAAGAAGAAGACGAGAAGGAGAAAAAGAAGAAGGAGGAGAAGGAGAAGCAGGAGGAGATGAAGAATGAGGAGAAGAAGAAAAAGAAGGAGAAATATGAGAAAGAAGAGGAGGATGAGAAGAAGAATGAGAAGTAGCAGCAGAAGGAGGAGGAAAAGAAGAAGAAGGATGAATAGGAGAAGAAGAAGTAGCGGTAGAAGAAGAAGGAGAAGCAGAAGAATGAGTAGAAGAAAAGGAGAGGGAGGATGAGAAGAAGATGAAGAGGGGGAGAAGAAGAAGAAAAAGGAGAATAAAAAGAAGGAGAAAAGAAGGAGGAGAAGAAGAAAAATATCGTGAAGACGAAGAAGATGGAGAGGGATGAGAAGAAGACGAAGAAGAAGAGAAGAAGAAGGGGAAGAAGGAGGAGGAGGAGAATAGAAGAAGAAGGAGGAGGAGAAAGAGGAGAAGAAAAAGAAGATGGAGAAGACGAAGAAGAAGCTGGAGGAGAGAAGAAGAAGGAGGAGGAGAAGAAACAGAAAGAGTGTGAGACAGAGGAGGAGAAGAATATGGGGAGGAGGAGACGAAAAAGAAGGAGGGCAAGAGGAAGGAGGAGGATCAGGAGAAGGAGGAGAAGGAAGAGAAGAGGGAGAAAAATTAGGATGCGACAAAGAGAAAAAAAGGATACAAGAAAAAAGGTTTGGACGTGCAAGAAGAAGGGGAAAGAGAAAGAATACGAAGAAGGAACAGGTAAGCAGTAGTACGAAACGAAGACGGGGAAAAAAGAATGGGGAACAGCAGAGAGAGAGAGAGAGAGAACAGGAAAATGAATAACCAGAACAAAAGACGGATGAGTAAGAAGAAGAAATGGAAAGGGAGAATTGGGCGATGAGGAATAAAAACAGGGAACAAGGAGAAGGGAAGACGTGGGTAGACAAGGAAAACTGAACAAGAAAAAGGTGGGAGAAGAATAAGGAGAAATAGAAGGCGAAGATGAAGAAGTGGTAGTATAAGAAAGGAAATAGAAGAAGGTGAGCCACATGACGAAGAAGAAGAAGAAGATGAAGACACAAAAATTGACCCCAGCGACTGCCATTCTCTTATTTTTGTCGCTTAGTTTATGAATCCTCATAAGTTAAATTTCCCTGAAATGATAGAAAACATTCCTGGAACTGAAAGAAAACAGAGCCAGACTGCAACAGAGAGAAAACCCTTAGCGATAAAATACATAGAGAAACATTACCCATGCAACATCTGGACCCATGAATACACAGATGGATCAGCAACAAATGCAACCGAAAATGGAGGTGGAGGTGTCTTTCTGACCTTAAACACTGGTGCATTAAAAAAAAGATGTCAGTGGCAACAGGTAACTTCAGGCCTTGAAAAAATCCAGCAGAGGTTAAAATGACAAAGGAAAGCACAGAGAGACAAAGTTGCTTTCTTTACCGCTGCACAATCAGTAATTGCAGCGTTGAAAAGCCAGAATAATACAGACCTGGATTACCTCAGAATAGTGCTTCACAATCTATGTCAACAATTCAAAAGTGTTGTGATCCAGTGGATCCCATCTCACTGTAACATCACCAGCAATGAAGAGGCTGACAGATTGGCAAAGTAAGTGACAATCTACTTCAGCCTGATGCAAGCGTAACTTGCGAGGAGGCAAAGAGTTTTATCAGAATCAGATGCAGAAACAAATGGGATGTAGAGCATCCAGGTCACACACAAAATGATGCATACTACCAGCTCAACAGAAGAGAACGAGTGGTAATCTTCAGACTCCGCACTGGCCACAACAGATTGTTATTGTTATTGTTGTTCAGACTCGACATCATTGCACTCCGAGCAAGCCTATAGGTGCTCAATCTCCCTAAGCAAATGTTGAAGTGTATGAATGCTAACAGTTCCTGTTGCACGCTGATTGTATATACACAGGATGCATCCTCTCATACGTTAATTCCTGCCAGTCCCACGCCTAATTCCAAACTCCAACAATCTCAGTCGTGATGATTCATCGATTGCAGTGTCATTCTGTAACAGACGATCATTAATTGTCTTCAGTATTCCTTCCTTATCCATATCCAACGCACCCACTATAGGTGCTCTTGAAGCTAATCTATCAGCTCTTTCATTGCCGCGTACCCCTGCATGACCAGGAAAATAGATCCACACCAGTTTCTGAAGATTTGAGGCAGCTATGGAGGTTTTCCATTCACGCTGTAGCCATTCATTTTGGATCTTCCGAAGCATGGACTGGGAGTCTGACACAATAACTGCTCTTGTCAATGAAGTTTCAGACAACCACCTTAATGCAGCGGTAGTTGAGAATGAGATACCATTTATTCAACAAGCAAAAGATAGGAGCTACCGATCAGTGTAACTGTGGCACTGATAGAATTACTGCTGAACATCTGCTTCAAAGTTGCCCAACATATGCGGAACAGAGAAAGCGCATATGGCTGACACCAAGACCATTCGTGGAAAAGCTCTACGGAGATTCAATAGCCTAAAACTAACTACTGCTTTCTTTGAAAACATTCAAGTGGACGTCTGAGAGTGTACGAAGAAGAAGAAAGAAAAATAAGTTAAATTTGTCGTTTTTGTACTCCTTCCTGCTGTCTGTCCCCCGACTAATATATCAAGTTTGGAACGTTCGGCCGTTCTTCTGCCATAATAACACGGTCTCTTCTTACTAATTTTCGTACGCGACCCTGTGTCTTGACTTGCGCCAACCATCTTACCTTCATCTACCCTCTGGACTTCGTCGAAGGGCTGGAAATCAAGATTCTCATTTCCTGGAAGCTTGTTGACGTATCTAAGAAATAGATACAGTACAAGGGTTTGTCTTGAAAGTGTGTTCGTAGTACCTACGCCATTCCATAAATTAAAAAAGCATCTTCACACTGTAAGTACGTTAGAGACTGTCTTGATAACAGTAATAAAAGATGAGCAAGAGAAAGGACAGAATGCAAGACGGAACTGTGAGCCCGATTCTCAACACTTGGAAAGTTAAGCTCCTCCTTATCTGTCTGTCAGTATATCTAGCCTATCTGTCTGTCAGTATATCTAGCCTATCTGAGTCTGCTCTTTAGGGAAGACAAAGACAATGAGGGATAGAACTAGTTACGTCACCTCATAAAGCTCCATAGTGAAGGTTTTAACATTTCCCTCCCTACGTCAGTATCTGCAATGGGACTCAAGGCCGCTCACCTCTGGTATAATCTTCCCACTACACGTCAAGCCCCTAGTCATTCAATATCAGACTGTTAGAATATTTCACGAGGTCTAACTATTTGCCACCCAGCTTGATTATGTTTCAAATCATTGTCTAATTTACTGAATGGAAGGTTTGGATTTTGTTTGTTTGTTTTGTTCCACTCTTAACACATTACTTTATGTGTTTTTTAAGGATCCCGTTACACGCCTATTGAGGCATATTGGGAATATGGTGTTAGTCCCATATTTTCTTGACCGTCGGCACACTAGGGGTGATGTGGTCAGCATCACGCCGGCCGCCTTAACCTTCCTAGAGTTGCTCTGGTACCCATTTGGGGCTGGGTCGACCCAGGAGCCGTTTGTGGCCTAAAAAATCCCACCTCATCTGGGGTTCGAACCATAGACCACTGCGCTAGGAAGCCAGTGCACTAACCACTTTGCTACCGTGTTTTTTAAGCATGCTTACATTTGATTATTCTGCTTGGATATTATAAATGTATGTTGTTATATTAACTTTATTATGTTGTATGCCTAAATAATGCTTAAAGTGCACGCATGATGGGAGAGAGAGAGAGAGAGAGAGAGAGGGGGAGAGAGGGGGAGAGAGAGAGAGGAAGGGCAGAACATTAGACGAGCCTGCGTGCCCATTCTTAACCCTTTGAGAATATAGTTTCTTTATTCGTCCTATCTATCTATCTATCTATCTATCTATCTATCTATCTATCTATCTATCTATCTATCTATCTATCTATCTATCTATCTATCTATCTATCTATCTATCTATCTATCTATCTATCTATCTATCTTTCTATCTATCTATCTATCTATCTATCTGTCTGTCTGTCTATCTATCTATCTATCTATCTATCTACCTATCTATCTATCTATCTATCTATCTATCTATCTATCTATCTATCTATCTATCTATCTATCTATCTATCTATATGTCTGTCTGTCTGTCTATCTATCTATCTATCTGTTTGTCTGTCTGTCTGCTAGACTGTCTGCCTGCCTGTCTGTATGACTATCTTCTGACTGTCTGTCAGTAAGTCTGTCTGCCTGACTATCTCTCTGTCTGTCTGTTTGTCTGTCTGTTTGTCTATCTGTCTGCATGACTGTCTGCCTGCTTGTCTGTCAATCGGTCTGTCTACCTGTCTGACAGTCTTTCTGTCTGTCTGACTGTCTGTCTGACTGTCTGTCTGATTGTCTGTCTGTCTACCTGCATGTATGTTTGATTGTCTTTTTTGCCAGTCTGTCTGACTGTCTGTATGCCTGCATGCCTGCCTGCCTATCTGACTATCTGCCTGTCTGTCTGTCTCACTTATAGTCCGTCTTCTGTCTGTCTGTCTGTCAGCCTGTCTATCTGTTGCCCGTCTGTCTGTCGGTTCAGTAAGTCAGTCTGTCTCTCTGTCTATCTGTCTTCCGCCTGTCTATCGTTTGCCCGTCTGTCTGTCGGTCAGTAAGTTAGTCTGTTTCTCTGCCTATCTGTCTGTCTGCCTGTCTCTCTGTTGTTCGTCTGTCTGTCGGTCAGTAAGTCAGTCTGTCTCTCTGCCTATCTGTCTGTCCGCCTGTCTATCTATCAA
>JAMPIV010018783.1:600000-787500 GCA_024509875.1 Oreohelix idahoensis | reverse complement strand
AGTTGCTGGAATGCGAAAGTCTTTTACATCTATACTACCCACAGACATACACGAAAATGTGCAAAATATGTAACCACCCATACGAAACAGTGTCACATTTATTGAATGGATGTACCAAATTTCAAACATTATACCAACAAAGGCACAATAGAGCTGTAGACATTATTTATGAGAAACTGAAATCTGCATACAATAATAAAAGTGACATAACAATAAACAAAGAGATAATAGTTAAACCATCACTTTTCGGCAGCAGCAACGCCTCATTTAAAACTCATGCCGTAAAACCTGATTTAACAATAATCAATCGACAGAACAAAACAGCTTTTATAGTGGAGGCAGCAATACCATATGATGCCCATTTAGATAAATGTTACCAACATAAATTTGATAAGTACTATCCATTGACTGCAGAAATTAACGAACTAGGCTACCGTACGCATGTAATCGTACTGATAATTGGTAGTTTGGGTCATGTGCATGCAAAGTGTGTGAGTGGATTAATGTCGCTAGGGTTGCGGAAATTTGAAGCAAAGGTTTTATGTAAATATGTCAGTATTAGTGCAATTATAGGTTCTTACAGAATATGGAAACTTCGATGTAAAAAACACCCATTTTGAATTGCTGGGATGTTTTCCACACAGTCTAAACTCAATTGTGCTCCTCTGTATACTATACCATACGACTATTGTATTTGATGCTATCTTTAATATCTCACTCCACTAGCTGTCAAAGTTTTTTTATGGCAAACAAAATTCTGATAAAACCTCCATGTAAAAACAACCATATTGCTCTACTTGAATGGTATTCCTCACACATTTTGTAAATTTCAATAATTCTCATTTTTGGCAGGGTATACCATATCGTTATATGCCAATGTCTTCTAGAAAGCTTAAAAATTTTTTATGTATGTGTAACACAAAGGTTCGATGTAAAAACACCCACATATAACTACTTGAGACGTCTTCAACACTTTATGTAAATTCTAATGATTCTCCTATTTGCCATGTTGTATCTATTATATCATGTCTGTACATATTAATGTATTTTATGGAGAATAAAGATTCTGATTATGTATGTATGTATGTATGTATGTATGTATGTATGTATGTATGTATGTATGTATGTATGTATGTATGTATGTATGTATGTATGTATGTATGTATGTATGTATGTATGTATGTATGTATGTATGTATGTATGTATGTATGTATGTGGTAACAGCCCTCATTAACGCTGTATGAGTTCGCAGTGTGTTGGGCTCAAGTTCAGGATTATGTTGCTGAATATTTTAAAGGTGATAACATCAAATTTGATTTTCATATGAGTAATTCAGCGGATTATGAACGTTCGGCGATTGTTTCTTGGGCGGGGTTTAGCACACTTGCGGATTCTAAATGATTCTCCTATATGCCATGTTGTATTTTATTATATCATGTCAGTACATATCAATGTATTTTCTGGAGAATAAAAATTATGTATGTATGTATGTATGTATGTATGTATGTATGTATGTATGTATGTATGTATGTATGTATGTATGTATGTATGTATGTATGTATGTATGTATGTATGTATGTATATGTATATATGTATGTATATATGTATATATATATATATATACAGGCGCTCACTTGGGTTCCTGAGGGTAAGAGGAAAAAATGAAGACCAAAAGAAACACTCAGAAGAACAATAATAAGAGAAGGAAGAACGTTGGGCCTAAATAATGTGCAAGAGCTAAGAGGAGTGGCGTCACAACGAACAACCTGGAGAGCACTGGTTTCTGCCTTATGCGCCGTGTTTGGTGCTTAAAGAATTTATTATTATTATATATATATATATTAGGGCAAAAAAAATTATCCCCCTTTTCTTTTTGTTTTCACAGCCAATGGTAAAATAAATACATCAAACAACGAATAACAATTTCTAGTTTAGCATGAAAGACTAAATTGAGATATGAAAGAGTTTTGACACTCAACTAGACAAACATCCCTCAAGATTTGAAATACTACAAATAATCTAACTAAGGTCCACTGCCCAAATCCGAAGTCGCAACGACAAGAAATCCGTTGTCTGAGATTTTGCTTAAAGCCAGGTACGTGAGTCTATCCTGTCAAGTGATGTAATGTGCTATCCCTGCCCTGAAATGCTCTGTTTCACCAGCTGAATTCTCCAAGTAAGGAAAGTTAAAACCCAAGACAGACTGCACTCCTGGTCGATTGACTACTGGCTTCTGAAATGCTATCCGATAACTGCCATTCTAAATTGGCAGATAATTACAACCACACAAACACACACACACACACATACACACACACAAAACTGTGAATTTGGGCCAGGGGAAGCTGGGTTCACTATTTCCAAATGGCAATACTGCCAGACGGTGATAAATAAATTCCGTGTTGTGATACTGAGAGGGTTACCACGCTCTGCTGGCGATAATCCCTGTAACTAATGACGCTGGTTAAGCCAACCCCTTTATATAGGTGGGTAAGAACTGAAAGTTGGGCGGTGCTATTTATATGCACCATATAAAAGTGATGTATACGATGACTCTCGGTCTCCCACGCGTATTCGTGTTTTTAGAGCCCGGTGACAACCAGGATAATTTCTGAAAAGAAATATGGACACATATATGTGTTACCGCGCACTATAGCTTAATATAATAAATCACAAAGATAACTTCTAACGTGCAATCTAAAAAATGCAGTATTATTTCTCACATTTAATTGTTACAAACTAAAGTTCGGTTCACAATAAGTGACCCGGAGGTCGAGAACTGTCAATCAAAGGAACGTGTGACGTGTAATGGAAAAGAATCTACAGTAATCTAACAGCCTATTGTAACTAAATAGCTACTATCTGATTTGCCAGCTAAACATGCATTAAAACTACCTGTCCTGTCTTTCTGCAGCTCACCTTTTGTCCCCGCCCACTTTTCTTTAAACACTGGCAAACGCGGTTTCTACAATCTTCTTTGACCCGCCAGTCATAGCAGGAAATAAATCCCGCTATGGTTATACTTCTTTTCACTCACGCGAGCTCAGCTGTCAATCATATAATACTTGACAGCTAGACAGCACGTGAGAGCAACGGAAAAGAACTTTTGAAGTTCACCCAGGGAAATCTAGAAATCCGCGAGTACCCTTTGATCGCGAGCACGGGCATCACAAAGGGAAGCCCGCTAGAAGAACAAAAGACTTTTGATCTCGGTCAAAGCTCCAGACGAAAAACTCTGAGAGACCGTGACGTAAAGCCTTTCATCTTGGGAACTCTAGCTCCTGAATTTTGTCCCACACAGAAGTGCGAAATAACGCCATTAGAGATCAAGCGAAGTATATATATATATATATATATATATATATATATATATATATATATATATATATATATATATATATATATATATATATATATATATATATATATATATATATATATATATATATATATATATATATATATATATATATATATATATATATATATATATATATATATAATAATAATAATAAATTCTTTAAGCACCAAACACGGCGCATAAGGCAGAAACCAGTGCTCTCCAGGTTGTTCGTTGTGACGCCACTCCTCTTAGCTCTTGCACATTAATATATATATAGCTGTT
Organism: Oreohelix idahoensis; assembly: GCA_024509875.1. Lineage (NCBI taxonomy): Eukaryota > Metazoa > Mollusca > Gastropoda > Stylommatophora > Oreohelicidae > Oreohelix > Oreohelix idahoensis. The sequence continues at coordinate 783,875 of JAMPIV010018783.1, read as the reverse complement.
TCTAAAACCCAGTCATCGGTCGTCAGTCAGAATTTGAAGAGTCTAGCGCGTAGTCCTGAAACCAATTTATGTTATGGAATACTGTGTAAAAGTGATTTCGTGGAGATTTCATTCTGGATTCTGGTAAGAGGAAAATAATTCTAAGTATTAGAAGTACTTCACGGTGACAGCCAGTAAAGTTAAACCCTTATACTTCACTTAGATTTTTCTTGCTAGTAAGGCGAATTAAATAAAATAACCAGACCGGACTTAGAGGCGTTAGACGACTGACAGAGGGAGAAAGGAATACATGTTCATATTTCATTTGTAATTATTGTTATTATAGCATCTATTTTTTTTTCAAAAGCCAATACGACAAAGTAACAGATACCGACGATTTAATAGTTAACTATAATGATTGGTGATTTATGTTGTACGTGTTGCGTGTGGGGAAAAAAGAAAACACTGTGCGAGTGACCCGGTGGCCCCAAAACGGTGAGGGCGAATCATTGTCGACTCGGTCCGAACAAAATCAGCGGCTAGCGAACGACTGTGAGTGTATAGTTGCCGCAGGGCATACAACGCGAATCATTTCATTTCGTCTATTCGTCAAGATTGACAGAGCGGATGAGAGATTGTCTTGTCCTCGTTCGTATTTTATTTTATATAGAATGGTAGCATTTTCCACGAATCTTTGCTTGTATTTATTTCGCAGACCTGATCCCCAAGTGGACGACCAGCGGTCTTTTTTAAATTTATAATGTGTGTACTAGCCTGAGGATATTTTGTGACTGTAAATTATAACGACTGGACTTATCAAATCCAGGATATTATTTTTAACAGCCACCTGATATCAATCATCTTCATCCTTAAAATTAGGAGCAAACAGATTATCAGGATACTGAGAGTATCATATCACCTAAATGGTCAAAATCATCAACGATTTTTTTACACTAGTCACCTGTTTATATTGACACCTGTACCCAGATAGGATTCCAGACCGAGCGGGAAACAAGCCTGTTTTTCCCCCGCACGCCCATACACTGCAAGCGTTATCGCAACTAGAGTTGTCCAGTTGTAGTTCCTGTGTCTAGATTTACTTTCCCCCCTTGTGGACACCCCCCTCCCCCCATCGGAGGAAAAGTGGATAGTTTAAAACAGTGACGATAACCTTTAGGATTTATACCTCTACCAGGATTTATCGTGGATTTTAGCAAATTCGGCGTTCACCTCATTAGTATTTATTTTTTGGGACGAACTGGGGCCAAATTTGTACCCTCGACAGCTGGAGTTGGTACATTAATCACAGTCAAAAGGGATTTTCCAGGGATATTCTATAAACAAGGAATACCGCAGACCCACGGGTAACAGACAATAGGTAAGAGAGTGAGAGGTGGCCACTGAGTGAGAGAGTGAGTGATGATTTTTGTTTGCTGGGAAAGATCAATTAATTTGGTTGTTTGATTTTCTTTTACTTGGTCTTATATTGCACCAAGATTGTTTATTTCTGTAACCAAGTGTCAACTTTCAACCTTTTTTGGTTTTCTCCATACGGTGAAGGCGCACACTTCTTCTTTTTTTTTCCTCTATATGTATGATTCTTGATATCTTTGGGTATTTGATGTTGTAACAAGTTTAGTGATAATAAACAACAAAGAATTTAACTTTCTGTGTTGGTGTCGTACATTTTTAGATAGGTATAGAGATTTATTTAGTCCCGTCTGAGTAGAGTAGAAGGTGGGGGTATATGAGAAAGAAAGAATAGATTCCACGAGTGAATAGATTAAGGTGAAGATCCGTCTCTGGAATGAGTGGTTTCTCTAGTCCAGCCTATCTATACGACTATCTTTAGAAGAAGACGATCTGTCAAACCTCCCTATAAGTATAATTATAAGTTTACTAAACACCCACACACACAATTATGTGATAACAAGACATACAAATGTGAAAACTATGGTAAATGGATATGGGTCTGGGTCTGACCAACACACTAAGTTAAGTTTTGTTTAGTTTATTATCACTTAAACTTTACTACATCAAACATATATATCAATATAATCATGTTTACAGACATAGGAAAATAACCCAATAAGTGCCCTCTCCCCTTGTTGAGAAAAGATCCCAAAAGAAGTTAATAACCCAAAAGGTCAAAGATTAACACTAGGGTATAGAATAGACAGTAAAGAAAAGAACAAGTTCCCACTAAAATGCTATCCAGTAAAAAAATAAACAATAGTTAAAAAAAACAGAAGTTTGCAGGTACAATGTTTCCTGTAACAAATAAAAATATTTCTTTCTCTCTCTTTCTCTGTTACACGTGGCCACTCATTCGCTCCTTACCTAATCTGGTGAAAACAATCTTTTGGAAGAATAATCCAGGAATGTGCATATAAAGTCCAGTAGTTGGTATCATCCGAATCGGGCCCCAGTCCCTCCAATAATAATTAAATTTTACACGGGGAACGCCTAATTTGGTGATAGATTTCTGGATACACAATTGTCACCTAGAATAGTTAATGCCGGAACTCTCTGAGATATGGCATTCCCAGTAAACAGCAGGAAAACAAATGATTGCTAAAACTGTTAATTATGATGATAATTCTATCGGCTTGCTCTGGGGTGAGTACTGATAATGAAACAGCGTATTCTCTTGGATAAAATCCACTTGGATAAACAACTGTCAGAAGTCGGGAAAAATGTTATGTATATTGCCACAGCGGGCTGATAAAATTGAATGAAACAATCTGGGTATTTTGTAAGTCCCGTTACTCAAATTTACAGTTAAAAATGTTAGTGTGTCGCCTTGGCAATTCCTGTTCACACCGGTATGGGGACGAACGCCAAAAACAAAAAACGACAACTATTTCAGGACAGTTTGATCAGACACATGACGTCCTGCAGGCAATGACTGGGCAGTTGAGGAAACTGTTGTAAACCTGTCTCTGAGGTGACGAAGCCGAATAAAGCGATCCTCCGCTGCTGTTGTCACTCTGGATCGTCCACTGCGATGCCGTTATTCCTTCAGTAACTGAGGAAAGGACCACAATATAAAAACTGCTGGCCGCTGGTTTTTGATCAAGCACAGAAAAACAGAATAATCCCCACGAAGGTTATTAAGGCACTATTTCACATAGGTTCTAGCGTACGCGTTTAGATTATCCAAAATTTCCTGAGAGACTTGATAACTGACTTGGAGAGAACGCAGTATATATACAGATTTTGTGCAATATCTCTACAAGATGTGACAAGTCACACCTTCGACGAATCAGGGAAAATTCAACGAGCTTGGCTTCCGAGATTAAGGATTCTACGGTTCGCTCACTCGCGATGCCGAACGACATCAGAAGACATCCGGTGAGAACGGGCCTTCCTAGATTTCGTCCCTGTCGCATAGAGATTTATGATCAATATATTTTCTATATTCTCTTCTTTTCTACCCGTGTCCTCTACTTTATTCTTCTTCTTCTTTGATCCTTAACCGCCGACCGTCAAAGCAGTCAGTGGCCATTACGCCTGGTGGCGTCTTGTAGGGCAACAAAAAATTGATTCCACTTTGCTCGGTCGGCGGCCATCCTTCATACAGTGCCCCAACTCTGGTTCATTCTTTGCATCTCAGCCTCCACAGTCCTCCGCCAAGTTCTTTTTGGTCGGCCTCTCTTTCGTTTTCCTTCAGGGGTCTATAGCATAGCTGTTCTTGTGATGGCATCGGGGTCTCTTCGGAGGACATGGCCAACCCAGCTCCAGTGTCTGCCAGCTATTATGGTGTGCATTTCCTCTTGTTTGCTCCGAGTAAGCAGATCTTGGTTGGTGATGATACTTACTTACTTAGTCGTTCCCCTTCTACCGTGAGGTGTAGAGGTTTGGAAGAGAGAGCGCCAGACTATCCTATCGGCTGTCTTCCTCCAGGCCTGGTTCCATTCTAGTCCTCGGTCCTTCAAAGATTTTCTAATGTTGTCCTCCCAGCGGACTCTGGGTCGTCCTCGGGGTCTGGATCCTTGCCTCTTTGTTTTCCATGCTTGTCGTGGTATCCGATCTTCTCCCATTCTGCAGACATGGCCAAACCATCTTAATTGGGACTGTTCTACTTGGGTCTGCAGGGGGTAGTATTTAAGGCCTTGACGTATCGTCTGGTTGCGTACCATGTCTCTTCTTGTTACTTCAACCACTTTCCTCAGATACCTCATTTCTGAGTTTTGGATCTGGCTTTTATGGGTTGTAGTCATTGCCCATGACTCGCATCCATATGTCAAGACTGGGACATAGGTGGGGCGGTATACAGCCATCTTTGTTTTCTTACCAACCTCTCTCTTGCTGAGGAATCCTCAATTTATGGCCTGAAAAAGTCTCCCTGCTGCAGCTTTTCGAGAGGCCAACTCTACTTTGATGCCTCCCTTTCGGTCTAAAATAGCTCCGAGGTATTTAAAGTGGTCGACCTGCTCCAGGACCTGTTCTCCCAGCTTAATCTGATGTCTTCTTTCTTCTCGTGATATCACCATGGATTTTGTTTTAGAGCTGCTTATGACCATCCCTCTCTTCTCCAGCTCTTCCTTCCAGACTTGCAGGTTGGATTGGAGATGTGCCTCTGATTTAGCAATCAGGGCAACATCATCAGCAAATGCCAGCTCCGAAATATAGACCTTTCTCATCTTCCAGTACCCCACTGAATACTTTCTTGTTCTCTCCTTACATGCCTTGATGACATCGTCCATAAGGAGTATGAAGAGGTAAGGTGATAGGATATCACCTTGTCTTACACCAGTGGTGGTCCTGAACTCTTCTGACTTATGGTTTGCTGTCCTCACATAATTTCTGCAAGACTTGTAGAAGCTCTGTATAGCATGAATCAGAGGTGCTGGAATATTCTTCCTTGCCAAACAGTCCCAAAGTTTGCTCCAGGGGACCCTGTCAAATGCCTTTTTCCAGATCTATGAAACAAAGATGCATCTCACTCTTATACTCAAGGGCCTTTTCACTCAGCTGTCTGAGTGTGAAGATTAGGTCTTGAGTACTTCGGTTTGCTCGGAATCCGCACTGGATCTCATCCAATTGTGGCTCAGCTAGGCGTCGGAGTCTCTGCTCTAGGATTCTAGAGTAGATTTTACCAGGGACACTGAGAAGGGATATGCCTCTATGGTTTCCACACTGTCGATTGTCACCCTTTTTGAAAATTGGTGTTATGATGGCAATCTCCCAATCCTTTGGTATGGTCTTGTTGTACCACGCTGCTTGTAAAACCCTTAAGAGTAATAGGTCGCCTGATGCTCCCGTGAACTTAACCATTTCTGGTGTTATACCATCATGCCCTACTGCTTTGCCCATCTTGATTTTCTCCAGTGCTGCCTTCAGTTCTTCCATCTTCATGTCATCTTCACCATCATTGGTTTTCTCTTCTGTGCTAGTGTTTATCATTTCTGATGTTTCACCATGCTCACCATCCAGGAGTTCTGAGAAATATTCTTTCCATCTTTCCATTACTTCCTTCGGGGCAGAAGTCATCAGGTCGTTCTTCTGTGTTGCTCACCGCTGCAGCAATAAGCCCCTGATATCTGGTCTTAATTTCTGGCTCTCTCAGTTTGTAGGTCCTAATGCTCATTTCTCCTGCTCGTTTACTTGGTTTCTTGCGTGATGTTGGGCAGTTCCTAGGCTGAGCAACTCTTTCAGTTGTTCTTTTGATTGTTAGCAGGTAGTGATCACTTCCAATCTCTGGCCCCCTTCAAACTCTAGCATCTCGGACATATTTGAATGAGCGTCTCCGAACAATGGCATAGTCGATCACTGACTTCTCATTTGTTGTTGGTTCACATCTAGTGTATGCATGTATGCGCTTATGGGGGAACTTTGTGTTTGTAATGATCAGATTCTGCTCACTGCAGAATCTAAGGAGTCGCCTTCCATTGTCATTGAGAGTATCTTCTCCATATCTTGCGATAACTCCACCCCATCTAGCATGATCATTTCCAACTCTGGCATTAAAATCTCCGAGTATGATAACTTTATCTAGGCAGTCATCCACTGTCCTTTGAAGCAGCTCGAAGAATTCCTCCTTGACCTCTGCTCTCTCATCCTCATTTGGCCCATACACTATGACCAGGTTGACTATGGTTTCTCCTTCTTTTAGTTTAACAACCATAATGCGCTCCGAGACAAAGTTCCATCCCTTGATACTATCTTTTTGATTTTGGGCCACAATGCAACCCACGCCCCCTTTAGCTCTTTCAGATGTGGATACACCACTGTAGAGCAGCGTGTTGCCATGGAGATCCATGACTCCTTGTCCTTTTTTCTTTGTTTCCGTTATAGCCAGGATTTCTAGTTTTGCTTTCCTCATCTTTTCCACCAGCTCCTCTTCCCATTTATACTTCTTGTGTTCCAAGTTCCATAAGTCGTAGTCCGTTCCAGTTCGTCGCCTTTAGAATCAGTCCAGTTTTCTCTCTTGTATTGCTCGTAATCGTGATTTAAAGCAAACAGGTGATTGGCCTGTTGTGCCTTTGCATGGTGGAGGGGCTGCCTCTTTACGGCCTCCATGCAGGCCGTACTACTCCTTTTTGATCCGGGCTTGGGGCCGGCATAGGCGGAGTTTGGTTGGTGATGATATTCGGCCAAAAGATTCCGTGAATTTTTCTTAGGCATGTTGTGTGAAAAGAGGACTATTTCGACATTTCCTTCTCTGTAACTCTCCAGCTCTACGCGCCATAGAGAAGCACAGACAGCACACAGCTCTGATATAATCCTAATTTTGTGCTTGTGCTGTATTGAGAGGACTTCCAGATGTTGTTTAGACTAAAAAAAAGGCTTTTCTTGCTTTGTTCATTCTGTTGTTGATGTCTTTGCTTGCTCCGCCGTCTGATGTTACTATGCATCCTAAGTATGTGAAGGCACAATCCGCTGTCTGAACTGCCGGCCACAAAACGTAAACTGACAGAAGAGCCTTTTCGAAAGAATAATCTAGACCAATCTTCTCATGCTACTAATCAGAATAACCACAGAGAAACTGGACGTCAAACCCCCCTCCTGAAAATTCCAAGTTCTACAAAAACAAGTACCCCACCAACAACAAACAGTCTGATCAACCCAACCGTTCTACAAGGCAGCGGGACCAGAAAGGACAAGGTGACAAAGGGAAAACCCCTGAGCACGGGACTAATGATCAGGGCGAGCACACTGAAATTAAACGCATCGAATGCTTGCTAACAGTCTCGCAAGGCGGAATTATTGACAGTGATTCCCAACCTGAGGGAGAGAGACCCTCAACGAGAGGTACTTTTATTTTGAACGATTCTCAAACTTTTTGTTTATTTGACACGGGGCTTTCTTATGATTGCATTGTCGCCAGGCACCTGGTCAAACCCGGTCAAGAGACAGGAGAAACCGTCAAATTTTGTGGAGTTTCTAAGAGTGATGCACCTACAGCGCTTCCCATTGCATTGGTTGAGATCCACTCTGATTTTGTCAGAGGTGTGATCAAAGCGGCTGTTATGGATGACCCCATCTACCCAGTCATACTTGGCGGTAGATATATGTGTATTGGGAAACCGGAAGAGCCGATTGTGGCAGCGGTAACTACAAGAAGGCAAACCAAGAAGGAACGGGAGCCTGCGCCTAATTTGTTACCTATGGAACTTAAAGAAGCGCAACAAAAGGACCCTACTTTGGCACCCTGCTTTAGGAAACTGCCCATGGCTAAGGAACCCAGACAGCTCGGGGACATTTTTTCTAAGGATGGCGTACTTTATCGCAGAACGGGCAAGCCTGACCAAGGTTACAACCAGCTCCTAGTACCAAAACAGTACAGAAGCCAAATCCTAGAAATGAGGCACTCTCTTCCCTTCAGCGGACATATGGGACAGAACGCCACAAACCAACGGATAACTATTCATTATTGGTGGCCAGGAGTAAATACTGATATTATCAGGTATGTCAAATCCTGTGCCCAGTGCCAACGTGTACCACCCAAGCAACGGATACCCCCAGTTTCCATGGGTGAAATGCCAATAATGGGAACACCATTTGAACGGGTAGTGATCAACATTTTAGGACCCTTACAAAGGACTAAAAGAAGGAACAGGTTCATCCTTACCTTAGTCGACACATGCACTTTATGGGCAGAAGCTATCCCGCTAACATGCGCAGATGCCAAGCATGTCGCAGAAGCCCTAGTGCAGATTTTCACTCGGTTGGGATTCCCTCAACAAGTGTTGACGGATAACGGATCTCCATACCGAAACCTGTTGATGGATGAGATCGTTAAGATCTTGAGGGACCAGCACATCTACACTAAGCCTTACACTCTGGCCAGAAGTGGGTTAGTAGAACGTGTTAACGGAAACCTCAACATGATGCTAAGTAAACTGGCACAAGTAAAACCTGCCGATTGGGATTTTTCTATCCCTGCAGCTCTATTTGGCTACAGAGAAACCCCACATACGTCAACAGGATTTCCGCCAGCCACGCTTTTATTCGGCAGACCCATTAAAGGCCCGCTTGAAGCCTTACTTTGGTCGTTGACAGACCAGAAGGCGGATGCGACAGTTGTCTCAGCAAGTAAATATGTGTCGGATTTAAAGGAAAGGTTGAAACTTGGATGGGATCTAGCAACGACCAACTTTAAGCGAGCACGCGCAAAGCACGCTAACCGATTTAGGAAAGTCGCGAAAGAAAGAGAATTGGAAGCACGAGAGAAAGTTTTGGTGTTACTCCCCACCGGGAACAACAAACTGAGGATCGGATGGCAAGGGCCGTTTACCGTTCTGAAAAAGATTTCTAAGGCTAACTACAAGATCTCTATTAAAGGAAAGGAGAAGGTTTTCCATTTAAATCTGTTAAAGAAATACTTTAAAAGACCAGTGCCAACCTCCGAACATCTCCTGACGATCGCCAAAACTGACGAAGATGACGATAGTGGCAGGGAAATTCCACTGCACACACACGAAATCTTTCAAAAATGTCAAAAGCGGCGACGCTCTTTCAAGCGCGCACGGAAGACATTCCAGAGAAAGGAAACTTTGGGAGTAGACTTGAGTAGGAATTGGAGAGAGACGGGGGGGGGGGGGGGGGGGGGGGGGGTGAGAGGGAAGAGGACAGACACCCTGAAGCTACGGATATAGGAAATTTATTTCCATAACGTAGACATGGAGTGCTTCCATATCTTAAAGGGGGGACGTTCTGTCGCATAGAGATTTATGATCAATATATTTTCTATATTCTTTTCTTTTCTACCCGTGTCCTCTACTTTATTATCGTTCTTTTATCCTTTTCCTGTTTTTCGCATTCGTTCGTTTGCGACTAAATATATTTTCCCATTCTGACTTTGCCGTTTCTTTTCTCATACTAGTAACGCATTTTATTGCGTAATATGTCAGTCCCTGGATGCAGAACGAAATAGTGTGAGAATTCATTCCGTCAGACATAGAGAGCAGACATTTGTCTACATTTTCATCTGTCACGAGAGTTTTCTTCGGCTAAGTTCTCGGCGTGAGGTGTGAGCGGCGCCCTCATGCATAGCTCAGAAATAAGACATGTCGTGTGAGGTGTGAAGACGCGTTTTGGCAGTTATGGCGAGTGTCTAAGTTAAATGTTAAGAGAGGGGAGGAGAAAGAGAGACCGGCGCTATTTCGGGTTTTCGTAATAGCGTGGGATCTTTTGTCTGTTTCAGATATCTTACCCGGAGTTTAAACTTGACTTCATTCAGTTCTCCAGATTCGCAGTAGACAGGTCGCTCGTGTAAAAGAATAAGCTGTATAGCGAAGTTTCTCAGTTTGTTTCGACAATTTGCCGAGCTTCTAGACTTCAAATATATATCAGCGTATAATTCTTAGTTTGTGCGATCGCTTGTAGTTCGGTGTGGAGGTAATATACATATATCTAGTAGTGTTGAGTGTTTTAGTGATAAATCGCTTATTTCATTTTACTAGTTAGATTTTGTGCAGAAGAAATTAATTGTAAGTCTGTTATATTCTCTAGTTGACGTGTTTCAGTGGAAGGCAGAATAAATTATAATTTCTAGCTTAAACTCATGCAGCTATAAATAAATTTATTAAATTGCTAATAATCAGTCGAGAATATTTTAAACTAACTTATAACTGCACTGATTCATCATTGAGTATTGACGAAATACGTTGTATTTCTAATTCATGATGATTGATTTTATGAATATAACTCATTTCACGGGGATTTTAAACGATAAGGCAAGCTCTACGTTTGCAGTTTATAATGTAAGTTATAACCGAGGAATAGTATGTATAAGTATTTTATAAGTTGTTTTCTCTTTATTCAGTGAAACTGGGGTAGCCCAACTCTACCAGCGTTTTAAGTACTGAGAAATATCTGTGAAGAACAAAAACATTTTTTTCTTAAAGACTTGGGTGCATAAAGTAAAACCTGTCTGGCATTGCGTTGGCATCCAGAACGACAGAGTACCCATTATATGAACTTTAAGATGAAATGAAGTAACGGGCCTATCGTGCCAGACTTAATTCTTCCTGAGAAAAACCTCAAGTACATTTCAGCCCTTGTGGCAAGTAAAATATTACAATCAATAACCTTTTCGACATTGTTGACAAATGGTGGTGTGACCAAGAATTTTACCTTTGATCGAAGTTACAAACCTGACATTTTTCCTAAGTAGTGGAAACCTCGTGATTCTGACACTGTGAGCCCGCTTAAAACTAATTCTTACCTCGTGATTCAAGTGACACTAACCTTAGTCTGAAAAATATTCGCATGAAGAGGACGCTCCCCGGAACATTGGATGAACCCAAAATCTGCAGAGCTGGGATCCGCTTCATTAAAAGAAAGACAGATTAAAGTGTATGGGTGTCCTGAAGTTTGCGTCAGACGGCGAACAACAGCATGATTGTAGGTAAGAATGCATGTCAGGGCCCTGATGAATGAACAGAGAGAAAGCAGGAACGAGTGACTCTTTTATGGTATACAAAATTTCACCCACTTTGTATTTCTTTATGCACGTTTTTTGTTGCTAACAATATTTTCCTTAGGATAGATTAGAGTATCAAAGTCTGTCTATACCTTTAAAGTGAAATCATTAGACTACAGCAGATGTATCCGTGACTCTTTGGAGCGATCACTTTTCATCTAACAGGACTGTGGGCTATACATCGAGGGAAAGGATCATACCAATGGGTCTATCATTCTTGTAGTAATTCATTGACTTTATGACTATTTGTATATGTTTGATGTAATTTTATGTGTTGTGATGGAATTTTATTATGATAATTAAATTTCACATAAACTTATTCTAGTGTGTCGGTCAGTTCGTTCCCAATTATCTATATTTCTATTGTCATAGCTTCACGTCTGTGTGTCTATTGTAGTCACTTATGTGTGTGTGTATGTGAGGGATATATATATATATATATATATATATATATATATATATATATATATATATATATATATATATATATATATATATATATATATATATATATATATATATATAATACTAAACGGTCTGACAAATCATAATCTGTTGTAGATGATAGGCTGACTGAGAGAAATCATCTCGAGGGTCAGAGACCGACTCTAATATATTTCCTCCATCTCACTTGTGAAATCTGTTTCTATTGTATCATCTCCCACTGAGCTATCAATTGTTTCTATTGCTATTCAGAAGGGACCAACCCAAGTCTTAATTCACCTATCGCAAATCTACGACATTCCCCTTGCCGTAGATCAAATACTTAATTCCCCTGAAAATGTCGGACATGAAAGATGGTCGGGAAGTATTATTATCGCCCTTGAATTTGCTACCGAGCCTGGTCTTTTTCCCCACGTGCTTTCTGTCACTATCCGATGATTGACAGATCAGCTCACGGGAGAACTCAGGTAAACAGACCGGTTCGCTCCCCTATTATCAGCCATGTTGCGAAAATAGGTAAACAACTCGTTAGCGCAAAAAAGACAAGAAAATAGGCGTGGCTTCAAAAGTGAGTCAACAGACAGCGAATTGCGTGGTTTTGCCTTCGCAAAACGTAAACACTAACTGAGGAAGCGAAGGTGGTCGGATTTCTCTAGGATTACTGAGGCTATATTTACATACGTCACAGTTGGTCAGACCCATACCCAATTACCCTTAGTTTTTTCAGGTGTATGTGTCTTGTTGTCACATAGTGTTGTGTGTGTAGAATAACTTGTCTTTTTTTAGATAGGGAGGCAAAGACAGTCTTGGAAACAAAGCACAGTCGTACGGATAGGCTGGAGTAGAGAAACCTACTCACTCCAGTGACATATCTTTCCCTCAACCTACCACCAGTGAACCTATTTTCTGTACATTCTCGTGTATTAGTCAACAGTCACTCTCTACTTAGACGTGCCAAATAAAACAAATTTTCTACCGTACGGCAGAATGCATTGCCACAACAGAGGCATCGCTTCTGTTGTCTAGTAGAATTACGTGCAGATCACTGAGTGCAGCCCATCTGTGCATGGGAAGGTCACTCAGAAACTTTGAGTGACATTTGTTGTAAGTTAATACGATGGTTCTCATACTTATAGAAAACCTTCTGAAATTACCACCAAAAACGAATACAAAACAATGTAATATTTGAGTGACATCTTGTTGAATTTATAGGAAAAGGAATTTGATGATTAAGGGTTTTTGTAATTTTTGTTTATGAGAATATTTGTAGGAGTGCATTTGTGTTGCATAATTAGGACTTGAGAACGACAATTATTCGCTACAGTTTTGTTTTACTGTAAACAAAAGTATGCAGTGCAGATCACTGTGACGCGTCATGTGTCAAAAATAATTGATAGATAGTTCATACTGCTGAACCGACAACATTTATGTTAGCCTTAAAAAAGAGTTCACACGTTTTTGAAATTATGAAACAGTAGGTGAAGATGGATGGTACACCTCAAGGTGTATAAATTAAATATAAATTTAATAAGAGAAAGGATTGTAATGCTGATTGACGTTAATTACATTTATAGAAAAGGAATTTAGATGTAACTATAAACAATGGACATTTATCTATGAGAACACCTGCACTAGTACAAATGAGTCGTTAAACTAGGACGCGAGAACGACAAAAATACGCGCTGAAATCGGCATTTTACATTGTTGTCAGGTTTACAGAATTCAGGGACACCTGACACTTTCCCACAAAACAAGCTGAAGTCAGCATTTTGTTCTGTCAGCGGTGATGACAGAAACATGAAATCCTGACACTTTCCCATGGAACAGCAGAGAAAAAACACGTGCCGGGTGCAAAATGAGAGGTCCCGGGTGCAAAAAATGACTTGGTATAAATACTGTTGTTAGCACGGTCAAAGGTAGATTAGAGCTCAGCTAGATTAGAATTTATGGAAATTTAGATTTAGAGAGCTAGAGATTTGTAGTACAGATAACGGGAGAGAATAATCACCGAGCTTTAGAGTTTTCGGACGACTCTGTGGTGCTATGATAAAATTTGTGGTTTGTTTTAGTAGGCCGGATTATTTGTTAAGTAATAGAGTTTTGGGCATCGCTCTGAATATTCCAAGTAATTCCGAGGATTGTAACGAAGTAAGAAAGAGAGATAGTGGTTCTCAGGCTGTTAACCAATGATCTTAACCTGCTAGGGTGAATAGCAATTCACAAGCGGCTCTTGAGTCATTTTAAAGATAATATTATTCTGCGTGTTAACGCTATAGAATATGTAATGAATATTTATATCTTCACGCCGTTGGAGGAGCGGTTGTAGTGAAGTGATAATGTGTGTTCCTGCAGATTGGCAGGCAATGGATAAATAAATAGTGGTGATTTTTATTCCAAGCGCTTAGCTGTTGCCACTTGTAAATAAACATATTGAGAACCACTAACTCGATACATAATTATAGATACTGTAAAACTAAATGCGAAACGTTCACTAAATATTAAGAAAGATGATGTTGGTAATCTATACGAGATTTTGAGCATCAGTGTAACTTTTGAGTTGACACATTTTTATGCAATAATGAGAACAATGATTCTCAAGGTTTTTGTCATGATGGAAACAAGAATATATAATTAGAGATAATTAAGAACAAGGATTGTAACATTGTATAGAATAGGACCAGATAGAACTAGAGTTAGAAGGAAATGAAACTATACATAATATTGTTGATTTTGTGAATAGGCATGCTTTAACCTTCTTATATCCAACATATAATCTTAATAAACATTTTATCATTTATTGGATTGTCGTCAGTGATTCAGCTAATTATTGTTAGTGGTTTATAAAATACTGTTAGTGGAACAGTTAGTTATCGTGGTGACTTTGTTAAGTGTCGTCAAGTACTTGTGTTACTGTTATTGTGAAATGAACTGTGTCAACAAACTAAGGTGAGCACTAACATTACATTATACGCAACATCACGAGACAAGAAACACCAACATGTAGCAGCATTCTCATCCGGAAGAACCTGCCTGGGTTGAAACAAGGTTGAACGCAATTCTGTAGAGATTGGTGGAAATAAACATCTAGGGCGTATAGCCTTTCTGACAACTGAGAACTAATAAGAACACTTATGAATATAACATGTGCCTGGTGTTAATATTGTGCGATCTGACCTGAACAATTGAACAATTGACATTTCAACACATTTATTTACAAACAGAGGTGGTACAGCCACATTTTGTTCTTCTAGTTGTTTAACTAGGGCTGATGGAGCTTTTCGTTGTTTTGCAGCCAATACCAAGTTGAATGCTCGTTGATATTAGGTAGACACTGTAGATCTCGGCTGTTTCTGTGGCTTTTCTGCCATTCTGAAACGTGCTGAGTTGAAGTCATGAGCTCCAGTTTCTCCAGCTTGGCTTGCATTTAAAGGATCGTCACATCTGGTCCCATGCTAGGAGTAAGCAGCGCGTGGCACACTGTGCATTCACATATACACATATTCAGTCTTGAGTCCAATGCTCAAAGCAATACCTGGTGTAAGGTGTATTTGTCGTGCAAGGCGATAATTAAAGTTGCCGGTGCATAGAGAGGTTTACCCCTTTAGATGGAGCAAAAAGAAACAAAAACCCACCAGTTGACGCACTAGACCAGGGAGGTCGCAACTATTAAATTTAGATGATGAATTACTCTCCAGCAAGAGAGTTACTTAAAAACTGACGTTGCTTCCCCAAAGAGGTTTATCCAAACCCGAAAATAAATTTGTTTAGCACAAATAGTTACAGGACTGTTAAAATTATTAAAATATTGATATAACGATGTATTTATAAAATAGTTCGCAGTTATTTACACTTTAACCCAGGGCTAATTCTAACCTAAGTATATGTTGCTCACATGAATAGAAAAGAATATCCGTTCCTAACTTTAGTGACTGGCACTAGACAAATCCCACTTCACATTGAAGAAATTTCTGACATCACTGGAAGGGAGTAATTGGTAAACTTCGGGTCCTAGTTTATACAAGCTACATGCGCTTAACCCGATTACATCGGTACTGTGTGTTTGGCCCTTGTTTACAAGCACACATGCGCAGACAAACGTGTTTTATACTAGTGCCAAAGGCTCCGGGAACTTGAGAATTCCTCCTGGCAATGAAGATAAAAGACCTTTTCCTCCACCTGCCCTAGAAAAAGAGACAGACGAGTTCCATCTGACCGTGCTCAGACCGACGTAGATAAAACTAGCAGGGGACTGGGCTCTAAGGTCATCCGCATAAGTGGCAGGACGCTTCTTCTTCTGTTCGCGGAAGATTGCGTCACAGAACCCAAGGGAATCACTAATGAGTTAAATGTTGACATAAACACAGGCCTACCTAACGTGAGGAACACAAAAAAGTGAAAGGAATTCCGGCTGCTGGTGGTCATCGAAATCATCGAAGTATAGGAGAGTAAAAATGAACAGGGGGAGGTCACAAATAAGATTAGCACTAGAAATTAGAAATTACACAACCGAAGGATGTTAAAAAAGAGGAGGGGATGTACTAAATTTAGAGACAACAATTGGCGTTTTCTTTGCGGATGAAATTGACAGAATAAAGTCCAAGTCAACCCATCACAATAGTTCATAGTGCGGAACAAGACTATACCTGTATTTGAATGTAGCACAGCCTACAATCTGGCACAAGAATATATGTCTTTAAACGTAGCACAATTTACAATTTGTTTATGAGAATGTACATGTATTTGATTGTTGGACAGTCTACAATTAAGAACAGGAATTTACCTGTATTTAAATGAAGCACAGTCTTCAGTTTACCACAAGAAAATATCTGTATTTGAATTTAGTATATCAGACTCCCAATCCATGCTTCGATTGGTCCAAAATGGTTGGCTTCGACATGAGTGGAAAACTTCCATAGAAGCATCGAATCTTCAAGAACTGATATGGATCTACTGTCCTGGTCATGCCGAGGAAGGTGGCAACGAAAGAGCTGACAGACTAGCTTCAAGAGCACCCATAAAAGGTGCATTGGCCATGGATAAGGAAGAAATACTGAGAGCGATTCATGTTTGTTTATTAGAGAATGACACTGCAATCTATGAATCATCAAGGCTAAGACTGCTGGAATTTGGCATCAAACGTAAGACCAGCAGGGATGGACGTATGAGAGGACGCATCCACCGTATATACAACCAGTGCGCAACAGGTACAATTAGCATTCATACCCTTCGACATTTGCTGCGGGAGACTGAGCACCTATGGGTTTGCCCGGAGTGCAAAGACGTCGATTCTGATTAACAATAACAATAACAATAGTCTACAACTTGGCATACAAATATCCATGCAATTAATTGCACCAAAGTGTATACGACCAACATTTTGTTATCTAACTTTGATCTCGTTCATTATTTCCCTTATTTGTCCGAACTTTACATAACTCTTTATTTCTTTTCTTCTCTTTCCCCGAGATGCGCCACATTCTTCCACATACCCACATGTCAATGACCGAGGGAAGGTCGGAGTGGTTAAGATGTAAAAATGACTGAAATTTTGTCTTCCAACTGCTTTTTTTCATTTTCCATGTATTTATACTCTATAGCAATGAAGCAATGTAATACTTGATGACTCTCATTTTTAATGTGTGAGTTTAATTGTTTAGATGTTAGTGTATATCTCATGTTGTTGAATGTTGTTTTTGCTGTTCCTTTTCTCTTCTTGATTACTGCTTCACGTCATCCATCAGATTAGATCAAGCTAAATCTGACCTAAAGGTCTTTATATTTGGAGATGCGCCCTAATATAACCGACTAGGTTGAAAGAGACGCGCATCGCCAAAACGAGGCAAAACTTTATTTTATAAAAAAAAACAACGCCATCCATCTTGTTGCTTTATGTCCAAGACATGCGAAACGCTTAACTTGTTCTTGTATCTTCAAAATTATTTTTATTTTGTATCGTTGGCTCATCGTCTGTTCTGCAAATTATCATATTTTTTCGTTTCTAAGTGTTAACGTACAAACCATTTGCGAAATATCCTCAACTTACGACGCAAGCAACTTGTGATCACTCGCGATTACGAGTTCCATTAAGCCTATTATATTAGTTTCGATAATTTTTTGTTTTTTGTTTTACAGCATTCATTACAGTCCAGTAATTGTATGCTATAATGTGCACTTTGTATTATTTCACTACGCATGGGGCTGGTTGCCTCATCATGTAAAAAGCGTACAGAAACGACCGCTGCAACATCTTCCAAGAACAGGATCAACATCGATCCTTGCAACAACAAAACCACACAACAAACCCACGCTACACACAGAGCAGCAAAGTGACACGTCTGTTCCCCTCAAGAACTTCTGTCAACTCTCCTTGCATAAATTTCGTAACCTTTTTATCTTCCGCATACCAGGCTTTCTCTAGGCCAATAATAACTTTTACTTTACTCACATGTCATACCAAGTTGGACGATACTACCTAGGTAATACCATGTCATGTGCAGGTGCTCGTGCAAGCATAACACGCAGCTCACAAACATTTAACTTGATTTACTGTGCCATCATATTTGCCACAACAACGCACTCATCAAACATTGTTCCCCCAGGAGCAGACAACCAAAGCACCTCTCACAATTACATCTTGACAGTCATCGTTCTTTCTCTTTTCGCTTCCAAATGGGCATGGAGCCTCCTCTGCAGCTTGCCTTCTTGCAGAACGCTTGCACCAAACATTCGTGTGCTCCTGCAAAGATATTTACTGTTGCAATTATTTTTGCAGGATGGGGTTGTTAGTCCCATGCACACATGCGTGGAGGCATATCTGGAGTCATCCTGATATGGCCACCATCTCAGCCCAATGCTACAGTATTCAAATATGGATGTAAATCTTTCTGTGGGGCTAATTACATCCTCATGACTCTTGAAATTATCCACCCACTTCCAAGGGATTCCGCCTGTGGGGAAACCTGTTGAGAACCCAGCATTGCACACTAAGCTTGGAAGAGTCACTTGAGCCCCAGACGTAATTCTGGCGGTTTACCTGGTTGGCTGCATGAAGGGGGATCTCAATATGGGTCCTTGATGTGCAAGGGGAGCTGAGAAGTGGCAATTCCTTGTGACAGCCCAGAACCAGAGCACAGTATTTTAGGTCTGTATATTTGGAGAACCCCCTTGGATGGCGGAAAATGCATAGTATGTGACGCGCTTCTTCCTTCTGGTTTGGGACCAGACGTGATGATCCTTTAAATGCCAGCCAAGGTGGATAAACTGGGGCTCATGACTTTAACTCAACACGTTTCAGAATGGCAGAAAAGCCACAGAAAAAGCCAAGATCTACAGTGTAGATAATACCGAGGAATCTTCATTGTGGTATTGGCTGCAAAAGAGCGAGAAGTTCGGCAGTTCTGTAAATGAGTATGCAAAAGTCAATGTTCGTCCCAACCCAGTTGGCTGAAAGGTGGCTACTTTTGCAGTTTAGATATTAAACATCACTTGTGATAGTGGAGAACTCTGGGGTAGTCCTGGGCAAATGAGCATTGGATCTGATGTCCATGTTCCCAAGCGAAATGTCGCTGATCTCTCAGTAAAGGCAGCTGCTATCCATCTTGTTAGCTGCGGTAGTGCACTGGTTAGTGCACTGGCTTTCTAGCTCGGTGGTCCATGGTTCGATCCTCAGTTGAGATGGGATTTTTAAGACCACAAACGGTTCCGGGGTCGACCCAGCCTCATGAATTGGGTACCAGAGCAACTCTGGGAAGGTTAAGGCGGCCGGAGTGAGGCTGACCACATCACCCCTAGTATGCCAATGGTCAAGAAAATATTGGCCTAACACCATATTCCCAATATGCCTCAATGGGCGTGTAACGGGATCCTTATACGTACCAAGGGTTAACACCGCAAGCCATTATACAGTTCCGAAATGTTTCAAAGTTCACACTGTTATAAGCATCCTCTAGGTCGATTGCTACAGCGACCATTTCTTGTTTACATTGGAGCCCTCGTACACATCATAAGCAAAAGTTCCAGCGTTACCCCATGTTACTTTCATGGGCTTGTAGATTCCGAGAGCATCAGGTAGGATCTGTGCATTTTCGAGGTGATTAATTATTTTCCGTGCCTTTATCTTTTCGAGTAGTTTACTGTTGACATTCTGCATTGTGAAAATTTTATAGTTGCTGAGAAGCGTGTGGTCTTTACAAGGTTTAGGAAGCGGCCGTAGGTAAATACGTAGCCAGTCTTCCGGCATCTCAGCATTCAGTATAAAGGTAAAGGTATTATTTTGACCGTCGGCACACTAGGGGTAATGTGGTCGGCATCACGCCGGCCGCCTTAACCTTCCCAGAGTTGCTCTGGTACCCATTTGGGGCTGGGTCGACCCAGGAGCCGTTTGTGGCCTAAAAAATTCCCACCTCATCTGGGGATCGAACCATAGACCACTGCGCTACGAAGCCAGTGCACTAACCACTATGCTACCGCGGCTCCGTAGCATTCAGTATGCTGGTGTTGAAATCACTCACCCCATTTTTAATCCCCATGTCATCCAGATTGTTTTATGTGGTGATAGGGTACACCATCAGGACCCAAGGCAGTGTTTTTACTGGTTACTAAAGTGCACTCAACATTGTCTTCGGATATGAGGTTGAAATATATGTCGCCTCTTCTGTCGCTTTCCAGGATACGGTTTTTAATTTCTTGACGGTCAGCTTTATCACCTTTATCCGTCTGAGTAATATGGCGCTCGAGTAATGCATGCCCCTTTTCGGCATCGGTGTTCAGGCCTGTCCCTGTTGAGCTGAGAATATTAGGAAATGGTTGGCTTGTATTTTTCCAGAAAAATGTAAGGACCAGAATTTCTGTAGTGTTTTGTCAGTGCCCACCTGTGTCACAAAGGCCTCCCACACTGTGTCTTTGGCGTCTCTTGCCAAGCCCTCGAAGTTATTGATGGCTCTTTGCTTTTTATCCTTAAAACCTTCTTTTCCGTGGAATCCACGGGACTTTGTCGCTCTCTCCTTTTCCAGCCATGCTGTCTCCACTGTCTCATTCCACCATTGCAGTTGTGTAAACAGTGCGCAAGTTGTCTTTTGTTTCGTACTTTGACGCAATATGTGCACAGGGCGATTACAGTCATGTGGATCTGTATGATACTGGAAACTCTGTTTCTCTTTCCTATGTCTGGTGGTCTTTACCTTTGCAATGGGCACTACACAAGGTAAGTGGTCGCTTTCTTGAGCTCGCAATACATCCCAACGTGCAAAGGTGGCGGCAGCACAAGAAATCAATGCCAGATATATGAACCATCATTGTCCCCTGGTCTAAATGACAGTCTTATTGGGCGTCCAGCATTTAAAATGGATAGGTTTAAGCTAAGTAAAGCCTGGCCCAAGGCAACACCCTGTCTATTTTCCGTGGAGTTCCCCCACTCCATAGATCTATCATTAATATGAGCGGCAATTAAGCACATCTAGTTAGGTTCTTTGGACAATTTAGTCATGAACTCCCAGCTACCCTCTTCCGGAAGGCGATCCACATGGGCATATAAATTAAAGACTTGCCATTCTTGTCTGCTTAAATGCAGTGCAATCCCCTGCAATTATGCATCTTCGTTAGAACGCAAACTTGTATCTAGCCACGCATGAGGTAGTTCATTTTTCGCACACATCGCTTGCCCTCGTCTACCAGGTCTACGTGGATTTGTGTAACATCACTAACCTGGGCAATTGACAACAGTATTCGCTTTTAAATTGGTCTCCTAGATCATTAGTATATCAAAATCATAGATGATTGTTTGAATAATGGCCGCCCAGTGGTAAGCACTTCGCAGTTCCAGTACCCTATACTTTAAATATTTCATAGAGTGTCTGTCCGCTTTCTTTCTCGTTTTTTTTTCTTACCAGCTCTTCTTTTTCTCTCTCTCCTCTTCTCTCCCCTACCTCTCCTTCTACATTCACGTTTCTTCGTTACATTTGCCGAAGGCATCGGCGACAGAGCACGATCCCCGTAGCTCCCGCGATAATTCTGGTTTGTTGCATTATTCATAATATATTTGCAAGATATGGTGGAAATATCCGGTCACCCTGGTAGAGCCACCATGCCAGGGAAGAGGCAAGGGATGTTCCTGAGGAAGTCCATCTGCCTGGTGCCGTCCCGCTCGCACGCCAGACAACCAATGTCCGAGACTACTTTCCCAGTAGCCATCCAGCTTCTCGGCACATTGGAACACCTTAGGCTTGGGGTCATTAACTGATGACTATGACTGAAAATGCCTTTGACTCGAGTTTTACCATGCTTATTACAATGTGAAGACATTTGTTGACAACGCCATTATTGTTAAAGCATGTATAGAAAAAAATTCGAAGTACACAAATAGACACTCATTACCTCTTCTGTGCAAAGTTTGTACAGCAAGCACACAGATGGTATTTAGGATCAGATCCGGCCTAACTGAACACGACGGCCGTGAAACCACAAGATGTCGCAATGTACAAGAAGTTTATTTTGTGTCTTGCTTCTGAATGTTACATCTGCACTCAAACGTACAGCACGTTTTGGACTTTCCCCCAAAAATGTGCAACAAGTTTGCAATTAGCGTGGTTCAGAATCAACATCATTGCACGCCAGGAAAATCCATAGGTGCTCAGTCTTGCTAAGCACATGTTGAATTGTATGAATGCTGATTATGCTTGCAGTGAGCTGGTTGTATACACGCCTGATCCATTCACTAATACGTCCACCTATGCTAATTTTACGACCTTCCAGATATTACTCTCAATGAACAAAAAAATTGAACGGCACGAAAAGCTGAAATACCTTAGAGTTACATTCGATGGCGGGCTATCGTATAAGTACAATGTTGATCACATCATACAGAAATGCAGGAGATCTCTGGCAGCCCTGAAAATAATGGCCGCGGCACGTCTGGAACAGAGATTATTATTTATTTTTTATCATCAGCTAGTCATATGAGGCACTGAGTCTGTCAGCTCTTTCATTGCCGCGTGCACCTGAATAACCAGAGCAGATGATCTACACCAGTTCCTGGCGGGTTGGTGCCCCAATGAATGTTCTCC
Organism: Oreohelix idahoensis; assembly: GCA_024509875.1. Taxonomy (NCBI): domain Eukaryota; kingdom Metazoa; phylum Mollusca; class Gastropoda; order Stylommatophora; family Oreohelicidae; genus Oreohelix; species Oreohelix idahoensis. The sequence goes on along the minus strand of JAMPIV010018783.1, from coordinate 761,459 downwards.
ATTCATGTTTACAGCACGACAAGTCAGTCCTTATTCTGGAATCTCCAATTTAAAATGAAAGGAGACCGAAGACACAAATATAGGTTAGACACGACAGAAATGAAGAAAACATAGAAAGACCTTGAAACGGAACAATAAGGCACGTCATGAATTCGTTGAAAACCTATACATAAAGAGCGGAATAACAAAGAATAAGTGAAATGAATGAACAATTCAGGGTGGGCTGATTTCAAAAGTTACGTTGGCTCATTGACATGGCTCTTGATGTTGTTGTTGTTACAGGTCTGTTGAGCTCGTCGTTATTTCGGAGCCAGAGTCAAGGTAAAGAACTTCTGTTTGTTCAGCAGTTGCTGTGTGGGGCTGTACAGAGTATTTATAATTGTTGAGGAGCCCGGAAATAGCTTTCTTACGTGGAGAGTCCTGGGTAAATGAGCAGCACATGCCGAGGTGTACAGATGCGGTAATTAGGTTCACGTGACGGGTTTAATTTATTTAAGAGCTAATTGAGTCTGATGGTGTTTTGTTCTTACTTGGAAGATTGTGTTCTGTTCCACGCGTCGTAGATAACCCATGTTGTCATTTTTGTTTGGATGGGTTATTCCTTAATAAACATGGATTGGATTGGTTTGGTTTTTAAGGACCATCTTCATTCATTCATTCATTCATGACCCTCCACTCCCAAAGGAGCATAGGCCTTCAACAAACACATGCCAAGTCCTCCTGTCACGTGCCATCATCTCAAGTTCTTTCCACGTTCTCCTCATCATTTTCACCTCTGTTACCAGCTCTCTTCTCCATGTGCTTCTTGGTCTACCTCTGCCTCTCTTGCCCTGGGGGTTCCAGAACATGGACTGCCTTGTAATGCTATCAACAGGTTTCCTCAATGTGTGTCCTATCCATCGCCATCGTCTTCTTTGCATTTCTTGTTTCACTGGCACTTGTCTAGTTCTTGTCCTCAGTTCCACGTTGGTAACCTTGTTATACCATTTTAATACCTCTATTCTACGCAAGCACCCATTTATGAAAGTCTGTAGCTTTTTGGTTGTTGTCTTTGTTGTTCTCCATGTCTCACAGCCATACAATAGGACTGACACTATCTTCATTGTACACAGACAACTCCATCAATGCTCCGATCTCCTCCCTTAGATCACACAAGGAGGATCTCAGCACAGTTTACAAACTCCGTAGCACCGGCAAGGATCCTAATGTGTGTATACAGGAATCACACATTCTATAAATATTTTTGTGATGGGTAGGTTTCCTAATTTTTTACATTTTACAGGGCAACGGCCATACGGCCTACTCTTTACGATTTTCACCTTCCTAGAGATTTTCAATGTGCACGACTTATACACGAGACCTTATTTTTCGCCCTTATCTGAGAAGGTTGGTCATACGATCTCACTACCTGAGGAATTCTAAAGTTATTTTTCAGCGTATTACAATTAATTAATTTTTTTTTGTCTTATTGGTCACAACAGGTCAATCACTTGTTTACCTTAAAATCTGATTTAAACTCTGCAACCCACAAATGTCAACTCCAAACCTCAGAAATGAGGTACCGTATCTGAGGAAGGTGCTTGAAGTAACATGGTCTACAACAGGGACGATACGTCGGGACTAAAAACTCAGCACCTGCCGACCCAGGGGAACAATCCCAATTACGATGGTTTGGCCAAGTATGCAGAATGGGAGAAGACCGGCTACCACGACAAGTATGGTAAACTAAGAGCCAGGGATCCAGACCTCCAGGACGACCCAGAATCACTTATAGTATTAACTTTTGGTCTCGTTAAATACTGTTTGACTGTATTATGCAGTTCCCTAGGTCTGTCTATTCTTAACACCTCTTCTATATTTGTGGGTAAATTTGAAGCCTGCAAAAGATGTAATATTGGGATTCTTATTTGTTCATACCTCTTACATTTTAACAAGAAATGTTCTATATTATTGCCATGAAGACATCCTGCACAGTGTTACTCACTAAATCTGAGAAACTGGAAGGGGAAACAACTGGCTTTTTACATATTGGACACTAACAGCGCGTCCCTGAGAAGTAACATATTTCTTTTTTTTTGTGTGGCTAAGTGGACGTGCAACAATATATACAATACAGGATATATACCACACGACATGAAGACATCAGTTTTCATAACATTGCCCAAAAAACCAAATGCAACAGAATGTTCAGACTTCAGAACAATCAGCCTGATGAGTCATGCAATTAAGATACTGCTCAAAATCATACAGGAAAGAATAAAAAGTAAAGTAGACAGCGAAATCCAAGAAGAACAGTTTGGTTTTAGACGGAACAGTGGAACAAGAGAGGCAATACTTTGCCTAAGAATTTTAGCAGAAAAATATACAGAGGTCCAAAAAAGTATGTATATGTGCTTCATTGACTATAAGAAGGCTTTTGACAGAGTCCATCATGAGAAAATAATTGAATGCCTCAAAGACATAGGTATTGGTGGAAAAGATATAAGAATACTCAGTAACCTTTATTGGGAGCAAACTGCCACAGTAAGATCAGGAAGGAATTATTCACCATACATAGACATAAAAAGAGGTGTCAGACAAGGTTGTGTGCTGTCCCCCTGCCTATTTAATTTATACACCGAAAAAATTTTCAAACAGATACAGGAAATACCAGGACTGAACATCAGTGGAAGGTCAATAAACAACCTTAGATATGCAGATGATACCGTGTTGTTAGCTGAAAGCGAACAGGAGTTACAAGAACTAGTGAAGCAAGTGAACAGTATAAGTCATGAATATGGACTCGACATTAATATTGAGAAAACAAAAACTATGATAATTAGCAAAACAGACGATAAACCCACATTAAAGATAAGCGTAAATGGGAAAATCCTGGAACAAGTCAAGAGCTACGTATATCTTGGACATATAATAACAGAAGATGGCAGATGTGAAACAGAAATCAAGAGAATAGGAATGGCCAAAGCTACATTCAACAACATGAAACATATACTGACATCCAAACAGTTATCTCACAAATTAAAACTGAGAATCATAAAGTGTTATATATATTCTGCATTTCTGTATGGTGCAGAAACATGGACGATGAATAAGCATTTGGAAGAAAGAATTGAGGCTCTTGAAACGTGGATATATAGAAGAATGGGGCGTATCTCATGGAAAGAGATGAAAACAAATAAGGAGGTCCTAGAAAATCTAGGTATGAAAAGAGAACTAATGAGGGAGGTCAAAGTTCGGCAGCTAAAATACTTTGGCCACATAAAAAGGCATAACACCTTTCAGAAGACCATAACAGAAGGGAGAGTTGAAGGCAAACGTGCAAGGGGAAGAAAGCGCTATAAGTGGGAAGATAACATCAAGAGATGGACAGGAAAGAGTCTATCAGAGTGCACCACCAAGACAAGAGACAGAAGACGTTGGAGATCCATTACAGCCAACCTTCGTTGTGGAGATGGCAACTGATGATGATGATGGACGTACTGCCGGTTAGCTCGGTTGGTTAGAGCGTCGTGCTGACAACGCGAATGTCGTGGGATCGATCCTCACATTGGCCATCGTGTCAACTGATGCATCAACATTTTTTTTTTTTTTTTCATATCTCTAGAGCCGGCAGTTACCTCGACCACCACTTCCTAATGACCATAGCCATGTCGACGTTTGATGTGTATAGTAAAAATGGAAGGGAATCAGTTTTATCACCTTCAATTTTTACTATAATGGTAAATGATTTGAATGAAGAATTTAAAGATATCAAAAATAATTTGACACAGTTCGCATATGATGTTGCTACTCGTATATGGAGATCTGGGAAAAATCTAACAGTATGATATAACAATCATCAAAAACAAATAAATAAAGTATATAAATGGATGAATAAATGGGGATTTCAGTTAAATGCGAATAAGACAGTAGGTGTGACGAGAGGTTATTTAGTGTGTAAGATAGGGACAATCAGGTGTATCAGATGATACCAGGATAGGGCCATATAAGAGACTGGTCTTAAAAGAAATAGCCCACTCTCTGAAAAGAGTAATGGTGTATCGAGGTAAAAGGTTAAAGGCTGTATAGATTGCTGGGTGAGATGGTAATGTGCAATCCCAGTCACCTATGCTGCCTCCTCTCGCATAGACCAACCTAAGGCTATGGCTTAGCTAGGGGTAATTAATTATCAAAACAAGTAACTTGGACCAACGTAAAGGATTTACTCAAAACATTAGATACAATTAGTACTTTTATTTATGTACGGTATCTTTTTTGATCTTCTTTTGAAAACTCAAAATATAATTTATCATCATCATCTCAGCCCGTAACCCGTCATGGGTCGTAGGGGTGCCATGGTGGAAGCATCAGCAGACAGGGTCCTCCACTGCTCTCTAATAATGGGCTATTGTTACTGCTCCAGGTACATTTTTGTATGTACCTGCAAGGATACTTGGAGAGGAGATGGGCACCGCCAAGCAAACCTCTTGCCCACTGAAATGCTATGATGGAAAGTCAACTCAGTAATAATAATTTATAATCAATTCAAAATAAAAAAGATAATTCATTTACAATATATATATATATATACACACACACTTAAATTTTAATTTAATTATCAGTGTCACTCTGTACTCTGTGCTCTTGTTCCATGAACAAGCCAAGCATTGTTACACATTACATGTTATTATAAACTGTCTCTCCCTAGTACTAGTTGAATTCTTTCTTTAATGTTATTTAATTGACATGTCACATAGATTAATACTGACTGTCTTATTCTTTTCATCATTTATAAAATACCGACAAGGGTGGATATACATAATTTGTGAAGCAGCCCAAAACTGAGTCAATTATCTTTGAAAGCTCCCACTATAGGACTTGTACAGCATATATTGTAAACCCCACAGCTGCGGGTTTCCCAATCTCTTGAGATGACAATATTAGTGGCCTCAGTACTTCACAGAGAGGCACTTGTATAACACGACATCCAATAGCTGACTAGGTCTCTACAGGATTTGATATGACACTCAGGGCAGGATATGACTTGAAATATAATATTACCTAGGTAGTATCGTCCAACTATCTCCCTATCCAGATAGGAGGTATAGTAAGACAGTTCAGACAACTGTGGTTAATCATAAGAGACGAAAGAAGTCACAAATAACATGATTTATCCAATTACCAGTATAATATTCCAGTAGACTCACTTTAACATTTATGTCCATGATTATCTTCATTCCAAGCACATATGCCTTACAGTAAACGATGTGTGATATCTCAAACGATACAGAAAATCAATTCTTTACATACATTCCTTCTTCCAGTTTATACAGTCCGATCCAGCATGCTTAAATTCTCGGAAAGCTTTCCTAACACTATTATCTTATTCAATTCTGTCTTCTGATTCAAATACACAATTAAATTTACTAACACAGGCTGGGATTCCTCCCAGGAATAGCACAATTAGATTCTACACAAAACAATCATTTCCACAAAGCAAAGTTTTGAAAATTTATATATATATATATATATATATATATATATATATATATATATATATATATATATATATATATATATATATATATATATATATATATATATATATATATATATATATATATATATATATATATATATATATATATATATATATATATATATATATATAAGTAATATCTTGCTTACCCTCAATCTCAAACATACTGGCTTTCCAGAATTAATACAGTCTGCTCACACAAATGCAAATGGCAATGAAGCTTATGACAGATGCTGCTAATCCGTGTCTGCAGTTTTTTAGTTTCGCGGCAAGTGTGTCCTTCTTTCGTTCCATCCTGCTTTATATAGGTCGCCCCCTACCGTATCGGTGAGCATCTGGGCCAAAGTATTTTCATTCACGCAAAAAACGTGTAGGTTTAAGCAAAGTGTGCTCTAATGCAAAATCTAAAATAAGTCTGGAGTCCTTATTTCTGAACGGATTTCCTCTATCTTGGGCTTATATTACTCAAATGAATGAGCTCTATCAATTGAGATATTTAACTTATTCTATAGTTTATCCGACATTTGACTGGAGCAGCCGAAACAGGGAAAAACACAACAAGGTTCATGCTCCACTGTATTCTTTTCACAGTAACTTCTGCTCTACACCACATCCAGTGAAATTATAGATATCTGCCTAAAGCTAATGATCCCTATTATCAAACCTGGTCCTTCTTTAACAAGGTACTCCATGTATACTCACTCACTGCCTTCCGAAATATTTCCATCATCTACATTTTCGCTGTCTCCATGTTAAATAGCCTAACTTATCCCCGACACTACGTGTACCAAGCTGGCGTTTCATTGGTCAGTTACTTCCACGGGTGTTGCGTGGTGTATAATTTTCAATGATCGCCGAGATATGATTCAGACTTCACTACAGTAAGAATGATCTTCAGTAAAGGTAGGATTGTTAAAAATAAGATAACTGACATATACTTACAGGGGCAAAAAATTAGTACAGTCCAAACCACAAGATGCCTAGGAATGACACTAGACTAAAATCTGAACTGAAGCAAACACATAAACAGACTGGTAGAGTGTTGTAGAGGACTAACTAACATGCTAAGATATTTGAAAGGTCACGGATGGGGCGCAAGCACTAAGACAATGATCATGTTCTAATTTACTGATGCGCAGCCATCGATATGGGTACAAGGTTCCAATCTTCTTATAGCCGACACACTGTTCAGAGGTTGTATTCAAAATGTCACATTGGATTTCTCAACTGATAGAGAGAGCGATGCAGGAGCTGATGTAAGATTACCTGAAAATACCAAATGAAGATTAAAGCTGAAACTCGCAGTCAACCATTTTGGATGGGTAGCCTACAAAAAAAAGTCTGATGCACCAGTTGAGCTTATGCCTTATTTTGACATTCGTGACATCCTGACAACAGAACAAGGCATAATACTTAAAGGAGAGCGTATTCTTATCCCAAAAGCATTGAGGCCTGAAATCAAGCAGAAGCTACACACAGCTCATCTTGCATTTGACAGCATGATGCGCCGGGCCGGAAGTTGTCTGTTTTGGATCGGCAAGACGGCTGAGATTCGGCACATGGCTGACAGTTGTCCAGAATGTCAAGAAACGAAGGCAATGAATACTAAAGAACCTTTAAACCAACACTCAAGAGGTTTATCAACCTGGGAGAAAGTTGGCACAGATATCTTTATTATAGCAGGTCGATATTATTTAGTTCTGATTGACTACTTTTCTAACTTCGTTGAAGTAGACAGACTACCCACAATGACAGCACAGTTTGTTCTATAAATCTTTCATTAGAGGCAACATTGGTTATGGAAGCATAGTCTATGACTCTGCAGCACATAGTCACAAGATTAAATTAGATAGAATTCAGCACCAAGAATTATGTACAATTACAAGTGCAATCAGATCAACATCGAGGGATGCTCTGGAGGTGGCCTTAGGAGTCCTCATTTGGAACTTTGGAGAGAGGAGCTAAGACTAAATTACATGACCACCAACTTGCATGGGGATGGCAATCTTATAATGTCAAACAAATTTCTACATAAATAACTATTGCAACAGAAGGGACCGGCTTGCTGTAGGCTTCCTGCAATAGGGGTGGTGTGAAAAAAAAGGGGGGGGGGGCAGTTACAGTGTAGTCCTCAAGTTCTGCAAGAAGCGCTAAAGAAAATAATGAAGATGGAAGTACCAGCTGTGCTAAAGAGGGAATAAAGATAGGGGCAATGACGTCATTCTAATTGTTTTTTGACAAACGGTTCTGTCAGAAACCTAAGTTTCTATCAGCTTATCACCAGGCACGTATGGAAATCAAGAGAAATCAAGTCCAACACAAAAATAAGAATATTCAACTGAAATGTTTAGTCTGTCCTATCGTATGGCTCTGAAACATGGAGAGAAAAAAAGAAGCCACATACTGTCATTAGTGGGTGCTTGTGTATAATACAGTAGAATGATTAAAATGGTATGACACGGTTACCAATATGGAACTGATGACACGAACCAGACAAGTGTCAGTGCAACAAGAGATGAGAAGAAGATGCTGCCGATGGATAAGACACACACTGAGGAAACCTATTGATAGCATTACAAGGCAGTCTTTGTTCTGGAATTCTTATGGAAAGAGAGGCAGAGGTAGATTAAAAAATACAGAGAGCTGGAGGCAGAAATGAAACTGATGTGGAAGACGTGAAAAGAACTGGAGCAGATGGCACAGGACAGAAGGACTTTGTATGTGTTCGTTGAAGCCCTATGCTCCTTTGGGAGTTAAAGGCATTGATTGATTGATTAATTGATCGATCGATAGATACCCAGCAGACGATAACTACATTTTCTATAGGATATTGTAACCGGTACCGCTCAACCTTCCTTAGTGGCATTTTGTGAACCCGGCACAGTTTAACTAGAGGTTGGGATAAACCGATGCGTACTGTATACAAGACAAATTTAGATGTAGAATTGAAGATTCCTGGAAGCGGAAAAAAAACAGTGGAAGGGGGGTGGGGGGGAATTGATTTCAGATTTGAATATTCTCCGGAACTTAAAGGTTAATTTTTGATTCACCAAAATTATCATTTATCTTTTTGCAGCTGATGTAAAGACCCAAATGCCGTTACAATAAAAAGTTGAGACGTTACACACAGAGGAGACATGGTCATAACTTTACAAGGCAGTCCTTGTTATGGAATCCACAAGATCAAAAATAAAAAATGAAAACGTGTACAGAAAGATAGTGAGGATAGACTTAAAAGAGATGAAGAATACGTGGAAAAAACTGGAAGGGGTGGCACAGTACAGGATGGCGCGGCGTGAATTAGATGATGGCCTACACTCATTAGGGAACTGAAGGATGTTGATGATGAACTTGATGATTCGTTTCGTTTGATTGAATCACACATTATGGGAACTCACGCCCGATTTCGCCCAAACGGTTGTATACGTGATACCTAGCCGAAGTCAGTTTTGCGGATGCTTTGACTTTTTCGTGTGCAATTACAACTTACAGCGTAAAGATTACAACACTTGCGTTAGGATTCCAATTTGTTTGTTTGTTTGTTTTGTGTGTGGGTTTGTTTGTTTGTTTGTTTGTTTGTTTGTTTGTTTTTTTTGGTCAATAAGTATTTTATGAAAGCTCGACAGAGGATAAGAATTAGGTTTAGGATTAGGGTTACCCGTTATTTATGAGATTTATTACTTGCAAGAAGATAAGAAAACGCTGAATACAGGGTTACGGTTAGCGGTTTAGCGTTTTAGCGGTTTAGCGGTTTCGCGGTTTAGCGTTAACATTTTGAGTTGGCTTATGATGCTGAAAAAGAAAAATACTCAGTAACGGTAACTCTAACTCTAACACTGGTTTATTTCAGAAATAATGCACGAACTAGTTTTCAGTCCGTACGTCAACAAGAAAAACATCAGCAGAATACCAATCTATATAGTTATTAATACTGCATCTCTTGATCCTTATTTAACGGCTACAATCTTGGATGATCTAGTCGGCCAAAGTATTGATAGCCATTTTGCCAGTTTTGCATGTGTGTCCCATAACGTGTTATTCAGTAATCAATTCTTAATCAGATTCATGCATTATTCTTCTGTTCTCAGTTATAAAATTGACTTTGTTTAGGGTTTTTTTAAAATCATTACACTTATCAACTGTATGAGGGTTTATCTTAGGCCTGGGAAAAAGAAATCCAATTTTACTTTTTCATCTCTTTGTTTTAAACTCTCTAGACTAAGACCTTTCAAGCTTTATATCATCAAGTTTTTTTCTGGCGCTATATCATCAACTTTTCTTTCTGGCGCTATATCATCAAGTTTTCTTTCTGGCACTATATCATCAAGTTTTCTTTCTGGCAATATATCATCAAGTTTTCTTTCCGGAACTATATCATCAAGTTTTCTTTCGGCACTATATCATCAAGTTTCCTTCCTGGTGCTATATCATCAAGTTTTCGTTCTTGCACTATATCTTCAAAATTTCTTTCTGGCGCTATATCATCAAGTTTTCTTTCTGCCGCTATATCATCAAGTTTTCTTTCTGACGCTATATCATCAAGTTTTCTTTCTGACGCTATATCATCAAGTTTTCTTTCTGGCACTATATCATCAAGTCTTCTTTCTGGCACTATATCATCAAGTTTTCTTTCTGTGCTATATCATCAAGTTTTGTTTCTGGGGCTATATCTTCAAGTTTTCTTTCTTGCGCTATATCATCAAGTTTTCTTTCTGGCGCTATATCATCAAGTTTTCTTTCTGGCGCTATATCATCAAGTTTCCTTTCTGGCGCTATATCCTCAAGTTTTATTTCTGCGCTATATCATCAAGTTTCTTTCCGGCGCTATTTCATAAAGTTTTCTTTCTGGTGCTATATCATCAAGTTTTCTTTCTAACTTTATATCATCAAGTTTTTTCTGACGCTATGTCATCAAGTTTTCTTTCTGGCACTATATCATCAAGTTTTATTTCTGGCACTATGTTTTCTTTCTGGCGCTATATCATCAAGTTTTCTTTCTGGCGCTATATCATCAAGTTTTATTTCTGGCGCTATATCATCAAGTTTCCTTTCTGGCGGTATATCATCAAGTTTTATTTCTGCGCTATATCATCAAGTTTTCTATCCGGCGCTATTTCATCAAGTTTTCTTTCTGGTGCTATATCTTCAAGTTTTCTTTCTGGCATTATATCATAAAGTTTTCTTTCTTGCACTATGTCATCAAGTTTTCTTACTTACTTACTACTTACTTAGTCGTTCCCCTTTTACCCTGAGGTGTAGAGGTTTGGAAGAGAGAGCTCTGGGCTATCCTATCGGCTGTCTTCCTCCTGGCCTGGTTCCATTCTAGTCCTCGGTTCTTCAAACATTGTCTAATGTTGTCCTCCCAGCGGACTCTGGGTCGTCCTGGGGGTCTGGATCCTTGGCTCTTTGTTTCCCATGCTTGTCGTGGTAGCCGATCTTCTCTCATTCTGCAGACATGGCCAAACCATCTTAGCTGGGACTGTTTTACTTGGGTCTGCAGGATGTGGGATTTAAGGCCTTGACGTATCGTCTGGTTGCGTACCATGTCTCTTCTTGTTACTTCAACCACCTTCCTCAGATACCTCATTTCTGAGGTTTGGATCTGGCTTTTGTGGGTTGTAGTCATTGCCCATGACTCGCATTCATATGTCAAGACTGGGACATAGGTGGAGCGGTATACAGCCATCTTCGTTTTCTTACCAACCTCTCTCTTGCTGAGGAATCCTCGATTTATGGCCTGAAAAAGTCTCCCAGCTGCTGCTTTTCGAGTGGCCAACTCTTCTTTGATGCCTCCCTTTCGGTCAATAATAGCTCCGAGGTATTTAAAGTGGTCTACCTGCTCCAGGACCTGTTCTCCCAGCTTAATCTGATGTCTTCTTTCTTCTCGTGATATCACCATGGATTCTGTTTTAGAGCTGCTTATGACCATCCCTCTCTTCCCCAGCTCTTCCTTCCAGACTTGCAGGTTGAATTGGAGATGTGCCTCTGATTTAGCAATCAGGACAACATCATCAGCAAATGCCAGCTCCGAAATACAGACCTGTCTCATCTTCCAGTACCCCACTGAATACCTTCTTGTTCTCTCCTTAAATGTCTTAATGACATCGTCCATGAGGAGTATGAAAAGGTAAGGTGACAGGATATCACCTTGTCCCACACCAGTGGTGGTCCTGAACTCTTCCGACTTATGGCCTGCCGTCCTCACATAATTTCTGCAAGACCTGTAGAAGCTCTGCATAGCATGAATCAGAGGTGCTGGAATGTTCTTCCTTGCCAAACAATCCCAAAGTTTCCTCCAGTGGACCCTGTCAAACGCCTTTTCCAGATCTATGAAACAAAGATGGATCTCACTCTTATACTCAAGGGCCTTTTCACTCAGCTGTCTGAGTGTGAAGATTAGGTCTTGAGTACTTCGGTTCGCTCGGAATCCGCACTGGACCTCATCCAGTTGTGGCTCAGCTAGGCGTCGGAGTCTCTGCTCTAGGATTCTAGCAAGTTTTCTTTCTGGCGCTATATCATCAAGTTTTCTTTCTGGCAATATATCATCAAGTTTTCTTTCTGGCACTATATCATCAAGTTTTCTTTCTGGCACTACATCATCAAGTTTTCTTTCTGCCGCTATATCATCAAGTTTTCTTTTTGGCGCTATATCATCAAGTTTTCTTTCTGGCACTATATCATCGCGTTTTCTTTCTGGCGCCATATCATCAAGTTTTCTTTCTGGCACTATATCATCAAGTTTTCTTTCTTGCGCTATATCATCAAGTTTTCTTTCTGGCGCTATATCATCAAGTTTTCTTTCTGGCGCTATATCATCAAGTTTTCTTTCTAGCGCTTTCTTTCCCTGCAGTTTTTACAAATTATAGACCTCTTAACCCTTTCGATCCGGAACAATGTTCGTATATCTCTTGATTTATATACGCAAGACATTTCTTAACTCTTGTCTGGAGACTTGATAACTCAGAAAACATATGGCACATTAGTTTTACCTAGCACCACAGTGGATTTCCGTTATAGCAATGTTTTCAAAACAAGCAATGCCAAGATGAAGATATTTGAATGTCATTTTATTATAACAGGGTACATTACATTAACATGACAGCTGAACTTGTTCAACATAAGACTGCATAGCGGGCAGTAGTCTTTTCTACCTATTGTAAGGTCCCTTTATTGGCAATGTTAGATTGTACTTTATTTTTGTATTTTGTATTTCTACCTCACGGTAGAAGAGGAACGACTAAGTAAGTAAGTAAGTGTCGGGGAGGAAGGAGGTAAAATTCCTCAGTAAAGCGTATTAGTTACATGACACCTACTTGTTGACATCCCCTACATACATGTTTATATATAGAAATAATCGAAGATAATCCGCAAGAAGCAGTAACGATTTTTACAGACTCACTGTCATCACTACAAGCACTAGAACAACATAGGTAAGTGCAGCCGGCCAGACATAAGGGAAGAAATTCTAGCAATTAAAACATCACTAGGAAACAGAGGATGAAGGGGGAGGCTAGTATGGGTTCCAGCACACAAAGGTATAGCTGGTAACGAGATGGCAGACCAGTCTGCCAAATATGGAAGAATAAGTAAAAACAATATAAATGCAGGACTTGGAATATCGGAGATTAAAAGCCAAGTGAAGCTAACCATAAACGAGGAATGGAAGGACAGTAGTAAATGCAGACACCCATCCTATCCGGGTGAAGCATTTAGAGACACATGGACTATGTAGATTACTAACCATTTTGGTAACTCGTACCATATCACATCATCATCATTTCGCTTTACACAAGCTCATTCGTAATTAACTACTTCTTAATTAACTACAATATTAATATCTCATCTGTGTGTTTTGTGTGAAACTCTTCTACCATCATCTTGCTTCACGTGTGACTGGACATAAGGGAGTTTTTTTCTCTTATTTTTATAGTTTCATGTTCTCTACTTAATTCTCATTTTCTTTCCTTCCTGTCTCTTGTTTGTCTGTCCCTGGCGAAGGCCTTGTGGCCGAAACGTAGGTTTTTCTTGTCCTTCTCCTTGTAAGACGTATTACTATTTGTGTGTGTGTGTTTTTTTTCCCCATTCAACTGTTCTACCATCATCACGTTCTAACCATTACTAACCCTATATGTGTAGATATTTAATTAATAAACCCAATAATCTTTTGACCATTATCTAGTTTGTAAATGTATCACTCGTGCTGTCGGTGTTAAATATTTACATATAGGAACATTTCTACATTCAGATGAGGTGGGGGCTTTTTCTGTTACGGGATCTAAGGGCAGACGCTAAGGTCGTGCGGAAACAGAACTCTTTCCATAATTAACCAGAAAACATTATCCAGTGGAAAGCATTCGCATTCCCTTCTTCTTGTCCCTATCTCGAATAGGTCTTTATTCTTTCTTAACGAGCCAATTTCTAGAGACCTTCTACCTACCATCTCATAGGCTGTTCCTGGCAAAAACTACTGTCGTAGTTGCCCCAATACTCACCACACGACAATATATATATATATATATATATATATATATATATATATATATATATATATATATATATATATATATATATATATATATATATATATATATATATATATATATATCGCCAAGATAGCTGGTGATAGGCATCATTTTTTATATGGCCTGGGTACTCTTTTTAACATTTGGACTTCAATGTAGCTTTTTATTGTTATTGTTGAACAGAATCGACATCATTACACTCCGGGCAAACCCATAGGTGCTTAGTCTCCCTCAGTATGTGCCGAAGAGTGTTAAAGCTAAATAAATATTAGACAAACATAAAGGTATGTTTTCAGGCACTCGTAAGAAATAAAGAAGTAGAAAACTACACAACAGAAAAACAACAGACGTGAGTGGCTTACCCAGGACCTTCCGTGCGACAACCCCGCCTAGCTATGCAAGCGAATCACACTATCCTCCCTGCCATCTAGGCATTACCAAAAAATGATGCTTCGATTACAGGTCATTAGTGCGACCCGCAACACATAACACCGGAAATTTACCATGGGCAGTCCAGACTATTAATGACGCAATCACTTTTGTTGTTCCCCAATCATACAGTATAGGTCAGACTACACAAGACAAAGACCTTAATACTGTGTCTAGTAAATGATAGAAGACTAAGAACAGTAAGTACAGGACAGAGGGTAGTTTTTGGTATTGTATAAACATTTATAACACATAAGGAAGGGAAACCCGAGTCCTGGGTAAGCCACTCACGTCTGTTGTTTTTCTGTTGTCTAGTTTTCTACTTCTTTATTTCTTACGAGTGCCTGAAAACATACCTTTATGTTTGTCTAATATTTATTTACTGTTTACAGGCCTCGGGTTTCCCTTCCTTATGTGTTATAAATGTGAAAGCTAACTGTTCCTGTAGCTCGCTGGTTGTATACACGACGGATGCATCCTCTCATATGCCCATCTCTGCTAACCTTACGTTTAATGCCATTCTCTAACTATGCAAGCATTAATTAATCTCAGTATCTCTCCCTTATCCATATCCAGTGTCCCCACTGTGGGTGCTCTTGATGCCAGTCTGTTAGCTCTCGCATTACCACGTACCTCTGCATGACCAGGACGGTAGATCTACACCAGCTCCTGCAGACTTGAAGCTTTTATGAATGTTTTCCATTCATGTCGTAGCCAACTACTCGTATTTTGAACCTTTCGAAGCATCGACTGAGAGTCTGACACAATGACTGCCGTTGATAATGAAGTTTCAGTTAGCCACCTTCTGGCTGCAGTAGCTGCCTCTACCTCCATTCTCATGCTGGAAGTTATCTGAATGTGGCTTTTATGTTTGTTTCAGCCATTTCATAAGTTGTCCATATTTAATTTTGTTGTAGCGCACTTTCTTCCTTAGCAAGTTTGTCTGCCTCTTCGTTGCCTGGAATGTTGCAATGGACTGGTTTCCACTGGACTGTGCACTTGGGACAGGCTTTCAAGTGAGTTTATCAGGTCTTTCAATCCCTTAGCATGGTGGCCCTTCGAGGCTGTTTTTACTGACAGTGCTTGTATAAAGATAACGATCTGTTTTTCTGTGTGCGCTGTGTAATCAATAAAATTTGCCGCTGTCTGTTTCAGGGTCTCTACTTCAGCAATGAAGTTATTGCAGTATTTGCCAGTGGCAAATGCCATTGAGTGAATTCTGCTCTTTCATTTAATGAGTCGAAAATAATTATATAAAATATATTATTGGATTAATATGATGGCCATCGTATGTAAGAATATGCGAAAGTCGAATTCGTCGTAAGTCGAGAAATAATTTATAGCAAAATGGGTGGAGAAATATAATGTAACACATCGTGGAGCGCCGTTTAACTCTTGGAGTAGGCGGAGTTAATAACATCTGTGAAAGTCCTGTGTAGATAACTATTTCCATTATAATAAATATCTATTTTTGTGTCGTAAATAACGTGCACTCAATGGCTCTTCCATTAGCATATTTATTGCCTCCCTCTTAGTTCGTCAACCTTGCTGTGAACGTACCTGAGCTGTCAAATGTATGATAATTTTCATTGTGTAAACTGATGGCCTGTCAACGTGATAACGTTTACGTTACGTGACGCTAATGAACCTTTTGTAAGTGTTACATTTATGATACTCATTTTTGTAATAATGATCGGGGTATTTCCAATAATTATTCATTAAAAAAAAAACTCCAGAAGCAATGTGGAATTTCATAAATTATTTTTCTTCAACTCAATTACATCAAGAGTGTTAAATAAATCTTGCATGATCAAGATATCTGGTCAACTATGGAAACACATTAGACAATATATTATGAAAACAGCACAAAAGATCAACAATATACATATATATTCTTTCATTTCCCTTATTGCTCCCTGTGGTGCATGGCGCCTCTGCTGTAGCTGGTCCTGTTGCAGGAACCCAGAACTAAAGCTTTCATGTTCTCTTGCAAAGTGGTTCGTGTAGAATTTGTTTTACATGATGACGTTGCCAAAGCCAAGCACAACCTGATATTATAGGCTGGACTGCCCATAGTAAATTTCCGGTGTTATGTGTTGTGGGTCGCACTAATGACCCGTCATCGAAGCATCATTTTTTTGGTGATGCCTAGATGGCGGGGAGGATAGTGTGATTCGCTTGCACAGCTAGGCGGGGTTGTCGCACGGAAGGTCCTGGGTTCGAGTCCTGGGTAAGCCACTCACGTCTGTTGTTTTTCTGTTGTCTAGTTTTCTACTTCTTTATTTCTTACGAGTGCCTGAAAACACGTGACCTTTATATTTGTTTAATATTTACAGCCTGATATTAGTGTCTTACGATGTGCTTAAAGGAGGGGTTAAAAAAATTAAAATTAATTAATTAATTTAAAAAAAAAAATTTTTCAAGTACATGGCTAGTCGTATAAATTGTCTGTTTCCTTAGATGCCCCGGGAACTAGATCCTAGCTAACACAAACACCATAACACACATTCAGTGCAAACCATAACACACATTCAGTGCAAACCATAAATTTTAGGCAGTGCAATACAGGGCCGGCCTTGGTTGTTGTTGTTGTTTAACTAGAGCTGCTGATCTTCTCACTCTTTAGCAGCCAATACCAAGTTGAAGACTCCTTGGCATTATCTACACTGTAGATCTAGGCTTTTCCTGTGGCTCTTCACCATTCCGAAATAAGTTGAGTTGAAGTCACGAGCTCCAGTTTATCCAGCTTGACTTGCATTTAAAGGATCATCACATCTGGTCCCAAGTTGGAGTAAGAAGTGCATGGCATACTGTGCATTCTCCGCCTTCCAAGGGGGCTCTCCAACTATGCAGAGCTAAAATATTGTACTCTGGTTATGGGCTGTTCCAAGAAATTGTCACGTCCTGCACAGAGCCACCTCAATAACACATAAGGAAGGGAAACCCGAGGCCTGTAAACAGTAAATTAATATTAGACAAACATAAAGGTATGTTTTCAGGCACTCGCAAGAAATAAAGAAGTAGAACACTTGGACAACAGAAAAACAACAGACGTGAGTGGCATTCTAGAGCAAAACGAGTGTCAAGCACGTCAGGAGCAATCCCCCTACAGATTCGACAGCTACAAGCACTGACAGGCAGACGTCACCTGCAGGCAGCGATGCGGCACAGGTGTGCGAGTCTTCTAGACCACAGCAACTGCCAGCCCGACAACGTACAACTGGGGACATAACGACCAAGAGGGTCCCCAGCCGAGTTGTACCGAATACAGAATCTGAGCCCAAAACATCGCCGCTGAGAAATAATCAAACGCAGCACCAACGATCTAAGAGATTTCGACAGAAGTGTCGGAGGTAGTGATGTTGTCGGGACGACAACAAAATCAGGAGGGAGATGTGTGATGGGGCCGAAAAGGAGACGCC
This sequence comes from Oreohelix idahoensis, assembly GCA_024509875.1. Taxonomy (NCBI): domain Eukaryota; kingdom Metazoa; phylum Mollusca; class Gastropoda; order Stylommatophora; family Oreohelicidae; genus Oreohelix; species Oreohelix idahoensis. Next base: position 743,568 of record JAMPIV010018783.1, on the reverse strand, counting down.
CGCCCCCTACCTGTTTCTAGGCAGATTTATCGCCCATATTTTCGATGTGCGCGAAGCATGCTTGGATGTAAATTATTCAAGATTGATGAAAATGCCATAATAATGCATTTAAATTAAGTTGTGGTGTAGAATTGTGTTATATTAAATAGCTGTAGGTTTTATTTGTGTTTTCATGCATTCTAGAGCAAAATATCGCGAGTGTTTAAACAACAAGATTAATACGCCTAGCGCAGTAAAGTGAGTGATTAGCCTAGTGCCTATAAAAAGAGATAGCGAGCTACCAGCGGACCTTTCCTAGTATCAGCCGCCAGAGAGAACAGACGACAGAGCCAAGCTGTAAATGCCTTGAGCACGTGAGTTAATTTAAATTAGAATTAATTTTATATAATTCTAGAATTATATTCAGCACGAGTCTGTTTTAATGTTTAGTGAAATAGATAGATGTGTTTCCAAAGGAAATGTCTTTTTAGGACATTATGATTTAGTCTTGAAGAAATGATAGATGAGTGAAAATAATGTTTGATAGGTTTTATTAGGCACGCAAATCCTAAATCCAGATGTGAGAATTTAGTATCAAGTATTTCATCCATCAGACCGGGCAAATTTAGTAAGAGTGTTTTATACATGAAACTGGACAGAGGAGCATCTATTACTTGAATTTAGATAATATTAACTGTTATGAAGATGGCGGCCACGTGGTCATGAAAGGCGGCGAGGTGAATAAGGAAGGCGCCAAGGGGTCTGCGGTAACACTCTTAGTTATCACTTAATGTTACGCAGTTTTATATTGTGTGAATTGAGACGGGGGTGGGAAGCAGATAAAGATAATGTTCCCCAGTAAAGGAAAGAGAGAGTTTTCTTGGTAAATGTTACGCACGTTGTGTATTTAGTCCCAGTTTGGTTTAAGTCGAGAATAATTATATTGTATTCTTTATGTAAGAGTAATTTAGTGTATTTCACGTTTATTGATAATTCTACTGTATATTTAATGGGTTACTGTGAGGTGAGAATATGTATTTAGATTTCTGGAGAGCGCGAGGCCACTCCTTTGTTGAGACAGGTGTTTCTCTGTTTGCTCCTGGTGGAGCATGGAAACACCAATGCGGCTGGTGTCCACCACAAGCCAACAGAAGCATTTTTATGCTATTAGTTGGGAAGTCAGGTATTGGTAGTACCTCTGGTGAAGGAGCTGTCATGCCCTTTTCAGGGCAGCTCAGCCACCTTTGGTCCAAACCTGGCATCCAGCTCTCACCTGTGGCTCCTCGTAGCTGTCAGCATGCGACAGCGGCCACCCCCGGACAACGGCTTTGACAGGCCGGCTAAACTAGGTGAGGGTAGCCGAATGGTTATAAACCTTCGGTGAGTTAGGGTCTGCCTACCCATGCATGTGAAGACTGAATTCGATAGACTGCGCGGAAGAAACCACTTGTTGGTTCAACGGGCATGACGGCGATTACCAGCAACGCGCTGTGGAGCGTAAGGAGCACGGCGAGGCACGTAGAAAGCCCTGGTCATCCACTGCACCTGACTTCATCTCCAGTCGTCTTGACTTGTCTTGCCACTGGATTGAGATGGACCCAGGCGAGAGAGTGAGGTCGACGAATTGCGCAAATCTTCCTCACTTTAATCCAAATCACCGCGCAAGTCACTCTTTCATCCATTCATCCATTCATCCATCCACTCACAACAAGTCCTGTGGCGATGGGCGAGCGGCGAAGCGGCAGGCGTGGGTACGCTGGCAGTCGTAGTCGCAGACCTACACACAGGCGGCTCAGGCCATATGGTCGTCTTCCACTGATCGGAGCAGCAGTGGGATTCGGCAGCCCCCTGAGTGTCTGAGCAGCCCTCTTTAGGAAAGCACTGCTCACCTCCATGGCATGAGGAAGGGGCTAGAAAAGGTGCCCTAAACATTGCCTGCTTCACCATTACCTAACCAGCTTACCGCGGTTGGTGGGTACCCTACTTCGGCGGTCGACATATAAGAAAAAGAAAGGACAGATTTTTCCCCCTCATTCTAGGCGCATGGAATGTGCGCACTCTACTTGACAAAGACTTTAACGCAAACAGACCTGAGAGACAAACTGCCCTGATTGGGAGAGAACTGGCCAGGTACAACATTGACATAGCAGCACTGAGTGAAACTCGACTTGCAGGCGAGGGCCAACTTTGCGAAAAGGGTGCAGGTTATACATTCTTTTGGAGCGGAAGAGGAACTGAAGAAAGACGAGAAGCAGGGGTTGGATTTGCAATCAAAACAGCAATTGTCAGCAAGTTAGCGGGGCCCCCAAAGGGAATAAATGACCGACTCATGACGGTCAAGATCCCTCTGTTCTATGGAAGAAAACATGCCACCATCATTAGCGCGTATGCACCAACTATGACAAACCAGGATGATGTCAAGGATAAGTTTTACGAAGAACTACATGCAGTCATTGCATCAGTTCCTAAAGCAGATAAGCTCATCATTCTTGGTGACTTTAATGCAAGAGTAGGCTCAGATAACATCTCCTGGAATGGCACTATTGGTAGGTACGGCGTGGGTCGCTGTAACAGTAATGGACTTCGTCTCCTCCAGACTTGCGCAGAACATGACCTCCTTGTCACCAACACCATTTTTCGACTTCCTACCCGCAACAGGACCTCCTGGATGCACCCTCGCTCAAAGCATTGGCACCTAATTGACTATGTAATTGTTAGGAAGAAGGACAGGCAAGATGTCCGGGTGACCAAGTCCATGTGTGGTGCCGAATGCTGGACTGATCATCGCCTCATTGTATCTAAACTTAAAATTCGTATCCAACCAGCCAGGCGCCCTCAGGGGAAGAAAACTCAAAAGAGGCTGGATGTCACCAAACTAAAGAAGACAAAAATCAAACAGTCATTTACTGACACCTTAGAAGACCGTCTCAAATCTATCTCGCTAGACGGCCAAAGTGTGGAAACAAATTGGGCAGCCCTAAGTGAGCAGATCTACAACACTGCTACAGAGGTCCTGGGTCCTTCCATCAAGAAACAAAATGACTGGTTTGATGAGAACTCAGATGATATAAAGCAGATGTTGGCTGAGAAACACCATCTCCATAAAGCATATTTAAATGATCCAAAATCTACATCCAAGAAAGACGCTTTCAACAACATGCGTAGAATCGTCCAACATAAACTACGCCAGATGCGGGATTCATGGCTGAGTAATAAAGCAGATGAGCTCCAAGGCTTTGCTGACAGCCATGACTTGAAAAACTTTTACCTTGCACTCAAAGCGGTCTATGGTCCAACATCATCAGGATCATTTCCCCTCCTTAATGCAGATGGAAAAACACTAATTACAGACAAGGAAAAAATGCTCCAACGCTGGGCTGAACATTTTAATAATATCTTGAACCAGCCATCATCTATTAACGACGAAGCCATCATCCGCCTGCCCCAAATTCCTATAAATGAAGCATTAGATGATGTACCAACTCTGGAGGAAACTAAAAAAGCGATTCGTCAAATGTCTAGTGGAAAGGCCCCTGGCTCCGATTCAATTCCTGTTGAGGTTTATAAAGATGGCGGTGCAGTTCTGATAGAGAAACTTCATATGATCTTCCAGCAAATGTGGCAGAGTGAAACCATCCCACACGATCTCAAAGATGCCTCAATTATACATCTATATAAACGTAAAGGTAATCGCCAAGACTGCAACAATCATCGAGGCATCTCTCTTTTATCAATCGCTGGGAAGATATTCGCCAGAATCCTTTTGAATCGCCTTACGGCTCATCTTGACAAAGGTCTGTTACCTGAAAGTCAGTGTGGATTCCGGAAAGAACGTGTGTTACGTGCAGTCTTTGATATCTTACAATATTATACATAGGTAATTTTTTAGTGCTTAAGGGAAAGTCATTATTGAGTTACTTCCCTTGAAAGTTGTGCCATCTCTTCGATCAAACTCCGCGGATAAATCCATTTTACTGCGATTTATTCGTTGTTTGGGTAATAATAGATTGTTCTTGCTTCAGAATATCTATGGCCTGAATTTATGTGTATTGTTTGTCTGAGTAGGACGAGTCTGTCTTATATCTGTATATCTTTACATATCTAAGTCGAACTATATGTTCTGTTGTCTCTAGAGAGGTCAAAGGCTGTTCGGCGGATGTGTCGCTAGAGTGTGGTGTGATTTGGCTTCGTCCTGATAGGGACTGTGTGTTTCCTATGTCGGCCTGTCGCCGGGAAAAAGTGATCTCAGTATTTGTGGGGAAAGTGATAGTCGTCTAGACCTATCGTGTATGCTTTACCCCAGTGTTTATGCGTATTGCCAAGGAATGGCAGTTTCATATTTCTTATAACAAGGTAATCCAAGATACTTTTATGAACTCTCGTACGAAGCCACCATTTTCGATAAGAGAATATATTTGACTCGATGAAAACGACTTCGATTCCTAGCAGCACTATATTCTGTAGAATGCAGTCAATTGTTCATGATCAAATCTACAGAGCAATGCAATGTTTTATGAATGACTAACTTTAGGACAGATTCATTATCTGCATCCAAACGTGAGTGACAGTTCACGAGTGAAGCCATCTTGGAACCAAAACATGTAGCGACTTTCAAGAAGAGAAAGGGGATGCCCGTATTATCGCTTGTTTAGTCCAGAGATCACTGCTACACATGAGAACCCGTTATTAGCGGTTCAATATTATTATATGAAAAAAAATATGTGCTGAACATTATGTGGGAGAATCGTCGCTAAACGAGATTAGGTTTAGAAGCCATCTGAAATATTGTTTATAAGCTGACGTGCTCAGTCAGTGAAGTCAGATGATTTATATGTATGGGCGATGCTGAGGGCTTGGCTACTGACAGTCCATTGTAATATTAATCTACATGAGTGCCCATGTAACATAACATTGCAGGACCATTTATCCACTGTACTATGATGTATTATGCCAACCTGTGATTTGTCACTATCTGTGCTGTCGAGTGTGTACGTCCAATTAAACTTTAGAAAAGGTACACAGTCGTTGGTGTCGATGACTTCCAGTCATACATGAGTGTGAGAAAAGAACATTTGTCAACAACACGAACCCTTATCATCATTCGCACATTGTACACTCAATCCAAGTCTACACACCACTGCGTAGGTCAAGTTGACATTCCATACACTACAGTGGAGCAAACAACACCATAGAGATCTTATCAACTGATGATGATGATGATGTCTGCTTCCATCCACTTATATCTATCTTTTGGTGGATATCATTAACGGGAATAAAAATCCAACATTATAACAACCTTATCAACTGGTGGCCAGCTTTCTGGGTTTGACCTCGCAGAAGTTCAGAAGTCAACAGATTACCGATACCAGACCGTTTCCTGTGGCTGATATGACACACTTGCAGTATTGGTTTGCTCTTTGTCAACACTTCGTCACGTGACCTGTCAAGTGAATGCAGTATGTAGGCCAGCGTTGTTGACAGTTTTACATTAGACATTACAGAGTTTCACAGAACAGTTGGATCAATTCTTGTCAATGTTAACAGGAAGACAGTATTTGTGTACTAAGAAGTCCTATTTTCATCGATGGATCTTCTTGTTTTCCATATATGAACTTTAATATTTAAGGCCAGAATGTTTAATTGAATAAAGTGGCAGTTTGTTTATGTTCATAAAAATAACTTTGCCATTACTGTAAAACTGAGCCTATTTTGCAACACATACTATCATACACATAATTTATATATATTTATGTTTACATGTTATTTGTTTGTATAGTATGTTAGTTTCTATGTCAGCGGGTTGTGTTTAAGGTTGGGCGGCGTCCTCACAACAGAATATCCCACGTCATAGAGGGTCCGTTGTGGGCGTTTTCTATAGGTGCAATTTTCTTGATTGAAAATTTGCTGCGACAACTGTTGCTTTTGTGTTAGCTGTGAAGACTGTAATTATTGTTATTTTTGTAATATTTCTTTGTTCTTTAGTTTTGTTTTGAGTTGTTTGTAATTTGTTGGTCTACTCTTTTCTATCTTTCAGGTCTATTCACAATTTATATTCATATATTGTGACGTCATTTGTGTTGTTATTCTTTGCAGATTCAGTGATTATTTTCATTGATTTCCCTATTTGATTTATTTTGATTTCTGCAAACGTTCTTGTATTGTCAGTCCTATTTGTACTTTATGTATTCTGTTGGTTGACATATGTTTTATATAGGTATATTTCATAAGACACAATTGCCTGTGCACTGCACTTGGATTATGGTATAAACCAGTACCTGATTATTATTACTATTATACAAGACCTTATTAAAGGCTTGTGACCCACAGATATTGGGATAGTATACTGATTAATCAAGTCATTGAGAACTTGTGGAATTATTATTATTTCAGGTGATTAGTATTATTGTTAGACACCATGTCTACATTAGAATACTTCATTATACAAGGGAAAGCCCTTGATAAAACTGGTCAACAATTAGAACAATGGGCAGTTGCTCAATATGACAAAGCATTAGCTGCAGAAGAGAGAAGAGCTATGGCAGAAGAGAAAAGATTAGCTGCAGAAGAAAGAAAAGCTATGGCGGAAGAGAAAAGATTAGAAAGAGAAGCTGAGGCTGCTGCTGAACAAAAGAAATTGCAGATGCAGGTGGAGGAAAGGAGATTTGAAGCTGAACAAAAAAAATTAAAAAGAGAAGCTGCGGCTGAACAAAAAAGATTAGACAGTGAAGCTGAACAAAAAAGATTGGACAGGGAAGCTGAACAAAAAAGATTAGACAGGGAGGCTGAACAAAAAAGATTAGATGCTGAAGAGAAAAAAGCAATAAGAGAACATGAATTTGAGTTGGAGAAATTGAGATTGACAAGTATGAGTAATGTTAATCAGGCATCTAGTGGTAATGGTAAACCTTCTACTTACAAGGTTAAGGTTCCACCGTTCAATCAGTCCAGTGACGATATTACATTCTGGCTGGATAGATTTGAACGTTCTTGTCGTACACATAATGTGGATAAATCACAATACGCTAATCAATTATCAGAAAACTTGAAAGGTGAATCTTTGACTAGATTATGCCTTGTAGGAGAAGCAGATAAGGATAATTATGATGTCATTAGGGCGGCTTTGATAAAAAAAATATCAGCTAAGTGAGGAAGGCTATCGCCTTTTATTTAAGACGATGGTACCTGAGACGGGTGTAGAATTCTCAGAATTCACTGCAAAGGCACGTCTCACAGTTGATCGTTGGATTGAGCTTTCCAAAACAGAAAAAACGTATGAAGGACTTATGGATTTGTTGCTCAGAGATAAGATTATGTCATGTGTGAACAAACCTTTCCTTGAATTTATACATGAGCGTAAACCCAAATCTCTAAAAGAAATGGAAGAATATTGTTCCCAATATGTCACTGCACACCCCGACGTGACTTTTGGCAACACTAAGATTAAGGAGAGTATGCCAGTTGCTTCAGCAACACCATACAATCCCAATTATTCACACAGATTTCAGGGACCTCAAAACAGATTTGATAAAAAAGGTAACCATAATAGTTATCAAAACCAAGGTAACCAATCATTTCAGGGTTCTTCTTCAAAGAACTGGAGACGACCTGATAGCTCTCGACACAGGGGTGGTCATAATTATAGGAATTTCCGTAGAGGAAGTAATTATAGAAACTATCAGGGTTATCCGTCTTGGAGTCAACAAGATCATAATTACAGAGATACTCATTATAATGAATATGATAATGGTAACCAAGGGAACTATGACTCAAACCCAAATAGGGGTTACAATAGAGGTAACAATAACTACAGAGGTGATAATAACCGAGGTAGATCTCAAAACAAAAGACATAAACCACATTTTCAGGCAAACTCTGTACAACAAGAGTCCCATGAAGCCTATAAACAGAGTAAAGATAATAATGATGCTAGTAATATGGCATGTGCCGCTTTTGATTTTGGGAGAGCATCTCAGTGCCCCCAATGCAAAACGTTATTTGAGCCAACCACAGTGTCTACTTTAAGCTGTGGCCATCCTCTTCCTGCTCTTCCGGCATCAGTCGCGCATGATGGAAGAGGTTCTCTTGTCTTACATAAGGGTTTAGTGAATAACAATCCAGTCTCTGTGCTATTTGATTCTGGATGCACCACAATTGGTGTTAGGCAGTCACTCGTAGATCCTTCCCGTGCCACTGGACAAGTAGTCAAATGTGTAACATTTGGCGGCACATTAGAGAAATACTCTACTGCTATCATTAGGATTGCTACTCCTTTCTTTACAGGAGATGTACACGCATGTCTTCTTCCGAATCCGATCGCTGACCTCATCATCGGTCGCATTCATGGAGTCAAGGAATGCACTCCGCAACAAATTTCCACGTGGGAAAGGCAAAACATGCAGATTGCTAATGCTGTAGTCACTAGAGCTCAGGCTCTTAATGTGCCTCAAACTTCATCTATTGAAGATAATGAAGTGCATAACCAAGATAATCCCTTGGTAATTTCTCGTGACTCGTTTATAAAACAGCAAGAAGATGATCCCACTCTGAAGAAATTCTTCATTCTTGCAACTAAAGGTGATCCGAATAAGGACACAAGTCGTAAATCGTGGATTACAAAGAAGAATGGCGTACTTGTACGTATGGTTCAAGACTCCATTACGTCAAGTCATTCTCAAATCCTGGTTCCCAAGAATTTGAGAGTTAAAATTTTGCAGCACGCTCACGACTCTCAGTGTGCTGGACACATGGGTTTTTTCCCGTACTAAGTCAAGAGTCCTTGCGGCTTTCTTTTGGCCATTGGTAAACAAGGACATACGTATTTATTGTCGATCTTGTAAAGTATGTCAGGAAGTTAAATCCAAAGGTCCACGGCATGCTGCACCCATTCAGGTGGCGGACATTCCTATTCGGCCGTTTCAAAAAATGGCTATAGACATTATTGGTCCATTTAAGATCAAGTCTGCCAGAGGACATCAGTTTATCTTGACGTGTGTTGATATGTGCACACGTTGGCCAGAGGCTATTCCTCTGAAGAGCATTACTACTGCTGATATTGCAGATGCTCTTTGGCTTATATTTTCTCGTCTGGGGTTCCCCGGAGAGATATTGTCAGACCATGGCACCCAACTAATATCAGATACCATGTCTCAAGTAATGTCTACCCTGCAGATAGATAGATCTTTAAGTAGTATCTACCATCCAATGTCTAATGGTATGGTCGAACGCCTTAATAGAACACTTAAAAACTTACTGGGGAAGATAACTGAGGATCATCCTCAAGACTGGGACAGAGTTTTACCTGCGGCCCTCTTCGCTTACAGAGAGGTACCCAATGAACATACGGGATTTTCTCCCTTTGAACTCGTCTTTGGCGCGCGTCCGCGTGGCCCTATGTCGTTGCTTCACGATCTCATAACATCTGACAATATTGACGATGACACAAAGTCATCCTACGAATATGTCATCGCGTTGAGACAAAAAATTATCGAAGCATGCAAATTAGCAACTTCTTCTTCTGAATTTGCGAAACAGAAGGCAAGGCAATTTGCCAATAAGAAGAGATGCTTACGACAACTTTGTCCTGGTGACAAAGCATTTGTATTACTACCTTGTAGGGAAAACAGATTACTTATTTCTTGGAAAGGTCCGTACGATATAATATCGAAAATTTCCGATGTCGACTATATTGTCGATATTGATGGGAAGCATAAAACCTTCCACATCAATATGCTTACTGAATTCCATGAACGTCCGGATTATTTGCAACCCATTTTCCAAGCAACGGACAATTCTCCAGTACAACATGGTCATTACTCATCACTGTCCGTGATACAGGATGAGGAAACAAGTTTTTCAGATGTAAATCTTCCTCTTCCAATGATCCCACTTCATTCCAGTGAATCATGGAAGAACGTTACTGTCTCTCCTGATTTGTCTCTAGGAGAACAGCGACAAGTTTCAACTATGTTGCAAACATTTCAGGATGTACTCACTGACATCCCTGGACAAACGAATGTCATTCAACATGACATTGTTCTAACTGACCATACTCCTATTAGAGTTAGACCTTATCCTATACCTATACATTTTCAAGCACAGGTCGAGAAAGAGTTGGATGAGATGATAGATTTGAAAATAATCGAACCATCCACCTCTGCATATTCTTCGCCGATGGTTATTGTGCGTAAAAAAGACAATAACATACGTCTTTGCGTTGACTATCGAAAATTGAATCAAGTAACGAAGTTCGATGCCGAACCTATGCCTTTACTGGAAGAGCTACTTACTCGACTCTCCAAATCTCATTTTTTCACTAAACTTGATTTGTCTAAAGGATATTGGCAAGTTCCTTTATCTGAACGCGCCAAACCTCTCACGGCTTTTTCAACACCTAGAGGTTTGTTCCAATGGAATTTTATGCCTTTCGGTCTTATGAACGCACCAGCTACGTTCGTACGCATGATGCGCCGAATCCTATCTTATCGGTCAGATGTCATTGCATATCTAGACGACATCTGTCTTTTCAGCGATACTTGGGAAGATCACTATTCAGGGTTAGATGAATTGCTGTCTACTTTGCGTGAGCACAACCTGACAGCGAAACCCTCTAAAGCCTATATTGGTTTTAGCGAAATTTCTTTCCTAGGCCACCGAGTTGGTCATGGTTTCCTAAAGACAGAGGACCATAATACTAGTAAGATACTTAACATCTCAATCCCTAAGACTAAAAAAACAGGTGAGAAGTCTGTTAGGTCTTATTCAATTTTATGGCAGATTCATTCAGAATCTATCCTCTATCATGGCACCTCTCTCAACACTTCTAAAGAAAGGTTCGCCTAATGTGGTCCACTGGTCTCAGGAATGCCAATGCTCTCTGGATAAGATTAAAACATTGTTTTCAACACCACCTATTTTAGTGCTACCCACTAAAGATAAGACATTCGTTCTTCGTAGTGACGCTTCATCCACTGGGATTGGAGCGGCACTAATGCAAGAGTACTCTGGAACTCTGCATCCTATAATGTATATTTCCAGAAAACTTAATGCGGCAGAAAGGAATTATTCGGTTTTAGACCGTGAGCTATTAGCTATGGTTTGGTCGATCCTCAAACTACAGAGATTCCTTCTAGGCGCACATTTCATAGTAGAAACCGACCAAAAAGCTCTTACTGCTATACAGAGTAAGAATTTGAAGAGCTCGAGGTCTACTCGATATGCAATTGCTCTTCAACCTTTTCATTTCTCTGTGCGAGCTATTCGTGGATCAGATAATGTGATGGCAGACATTCTGTCAAGATGCCCACATGATTCCACATAACTATTAGGGCTTAGACTTCTTGATATGTCTAGTTTCTATAGTAGTTCCTTTTCTATATCATGATAGATACACATTTGTAATTTAATAATATAATGATTGTATCACTACATAGCGGTTCATGGATGTTTATTCACCGCTGTGCTTTGATGATTTTTTTCTTCATAAATCATAAATTTAAGATATCTAATACGAAATGATGATATGAATTTTTTAGGCATTGTGTAATTGCCAGAATTGTATTATACTTTGATGACACCTTCCTGGAAAAATATACTTGTAGAGAAATAATTTCTCTCAGTTTATGAGACACATTCTCACCAGTCGCTCCATAAGTCGACTTAGCCTCATATTAGGCGTTATAGGTATTCCTGATATTTTCATCTGCGCATTATTCATGCGTTGTGAGCCTATTGTACGTTGCTCCTAGATGTATTTCAAAAAAAAAAAATGTTCCATTTTTTTTTTCCCGGGAGGTGTGGTAAGACTGTTACGTGCAGTCTTTGATATCTTACAATATTATACATAGGTAATTTTTTAGTGCTTAAGGGAAAGTCATTATTGAGTTACTTCCCTTGAAAGTTGTGCCATCTCTTCGATCAAACTCCGCGGATAAATCCATTTTACTGCGATTTATTCGTTGTTTGGGTAATAATAGATTGTTCTTGCTTCAGAATATCTATGGCCTGAATTTATGTGTATTGTTTGTCTGAGTAGGACGAGTCTGTCTTATATCTGTATATCTTTACATATCTAAGTCGAACTATATGTTCTGTTGTCTCTAGAGAGGTCAAAGGCTGTTCGGCGGATGTGTCGCTAGAGTGTGGTGTGATTTGGCTTCGTCCTGATAGGGACTGTGTGTTTCCTATGTCGGCCTGTCGCCGGGAAAAAGTGATCTCAGTATTTGTGGGGAAAGTGATAGTCGTCTAGACCTATCGTGTATGCTTTACCCCAGTGTTTATGCGTATTGCCAAGGAATGGCAGTTTCATATTTCTTATAACAAGGTAATCCAAGATACTTTTATGAACTCTCGTACGAAGCCACCATTTTCGATAAGAGAATATATTTGACTCGATGAAAACGACTTCGATTCCTAGCAGCACTATATTCTGTAGAATGCAGTCAATTGTTCATGATCAAATCTACAGAGCAATGCAATGTTTTATGAATGACTAACTTTAGGACAGATTCATTATCTGCATCCAAACGTGAGTGACAGTTCACGAGTGAAGCCATCTTGGAACCAAAACATGTAGCGACTTTCAAGAAGAGAAAGGGGATGCCCGTATTATCGCTTGTTTAGTCCAGAGATCACTGCTACACATGAGAACCCGTTATTAGCGGTTCAATATTATTATATGAAAAAAATATGTGCTGAACATTATGTGGGAGAATCGTCGCTAAACGAGATTAGGTTTAGAAGCCATCTGAAATATTGTTTATAAGCTGACGTGCTCAGTCAGTGAAGTCAGATGATTTATATGTATGGGCGATGCTGAGGGCTTGGCTACTGACAGTCCATTATAATATTAATCTACATGAGTGCCCATGTAACATAACATTGCAGGACCATTTATCCACTGTACTATGATGTATTATGCCAACCTGTGATTTGTCACTATCTGTGCTGTCGAGTGTGTACGTCCAATTAAACTTTAGAAAAGGTACACAGTCGTTGGTGTCGATGACTTCCAGTCATACATGAGTGTGAGAAAAGAACATTTGTCAACAACACGAACCCTTATCATCATTCGCACATTGTACACTCAATCCATGTCTACACACCACTGCGTAGGTCAAGTTGACATTCCATACACTACAGTGGAGCAAACAACACCATAGAGATCTTATCAACTGATGATGATGATGATGTCTGCTTCCATCCACTTATATCTATCTTTTGGTGGATATCATTAAGGGGAATAAAAATCCAACATTATAACAACCTTATCAACGTGGAACCACAGATATGGTGTTCGCTGCAAGACAGCTACAAGAAAAATGCCAAGAACAGCACTGTGACCTGTACACAGCTTTCATCGACTTGACAAAGGCGTTCGACACGGTCAGTAGAGAGGGTCTATGGATGATCATGGCAAAATACGGCTGCCCAAAGAAATTTATCACAATAGTGCAGCAACTGCATGATGGAATGCAGGCTAGAGTTCAGGAAAACGGTGAGCTATCAGAGCCTTTCCCCGTCTCAAATGGAGTTAAACAAGGGTGCGTACTTGCACCGACTCTGTTCAGTATCATGTTTTCTGCTATGCTGACTGATGCTTTTAGAGACGGGGACACAGGAATCGACATTAGTTATCGTATTGATGGAAAATTGTTTAACCTTAGGAGGCTTCAAGCAAAAACCAAGGTCAAATCACACACCATCAGAGATCTTCTGTTTGCTGATGATTGTGCCCTCAATGCTGGCTCAGAGGCTGATCTGCAGCATAGTGTGGATAGATTCTCCGAAGCCTGTGCCAACTTTGGGCTTACCATCAACACGAAGAAAACAGAAATCATGTACCAACCAGCTCCTGGCACAGTTTATACTGAGCCAGTCATTAAGGTTAATGGTGAGAAACTGAATGTTGTGAACAGATTCACATACCTTGGTAGCACACTATCCCAGAACATTGTCATTGATGATGAGGTGAACACCAGGATCTCCAAAGCCAGCAGCACATTTGGCAGACTATACACCAACGTTTGGCATCGAAGTGGCATTAGTCTACAGACAAAGCTGAAGGTGTACAGAGCTGCGGTGCTTCCAGTGCTGCTATATGCATGTGAAACATGGACTGTATACAGGCGCCACGTAAAAAAGCTAAACCACTTCCATACAGTCTGTCTCAGGAAGATAATGAAAATCAAATGGCAAGACAAGATCCCGGATACCGCCGTTCTTGACAGAGCTGGTATCCCTAGTATTGATACTATTCTGATGCAGTCACAAATTCGCTGGGCAGGTCATGTAGTCCGCATGCCAGACCATCGACTGCCAAAGATACTCTTTTATGGTGAGATGCAGAAGGGTAAACGCTCCCATGGTGGCCAAAAGAAGCGCTTCAAAGACACGTTAAAGACGTCATTGAAAACCTTTGACATAAACCCAGACACATGGGAAGCTGCTGCGCAAGACCGAACTGCTTGGCGCACATCTCTTCGTAAAGGTGCAGCAGCATGCGAATCATCCAGAAGAGCAGCAGCGGAACAGCGGAGACAAGCTAGAAAGGACCGTGAAATAAAACCTTCACATGAAGCAAACATTCCCTGCCCACACTGTCCAAGATCTTTCCAGGCCCGCATCGGGCTCTTCAGTCACCTTCGTACCCATAGACTAACCTAACATATTCTTAAATAATTGGATGAACAGAGTGGTCTTCATCACCCGTGATGGACGAACAACCACCCAGGGTTCGAACCCCGTACCTTCCTTACGACAACTCCGCCTAGCTATACAAGCGAATCACACTGACCCCACGGCCAGCTAGGCATCCCCAAAAAAAGGATGCTTTACTGACTAGTCATCAGTGTGAAACACAAGACAACACCGGAAGTATACAGTGGGCAACTCAGCCCATTAATGATGCAATCACTTCTGTTGTTCCTCTATACAGCAGTATATGTCAGTCCAAACAAGACAAAGACCTTGATACTGTGTCCAGTAAATGATAGAAGACTTAAGGACAGTAGTATAGAACAGAGGGTAGGTTTCTGGTATTGTATAAACATTAATAACACATAAGGAAGGGAAACCCGAGGCCTGTAAACAGTAAATTAATATTAGACAAACATAAAGGTATGTTTTCAGGCACTCGCAAGAAATAAAGAAGTAGAACACCGGTGTTGTCTTGTGTTTCACACTGATGACTAGTCAGTAAAGCATCCTTTTTTTGGGGATGCCTAGCTGGCCGAGGGGTCAGTGTGATTCGCTTGTATAGCTAGGCGGAGTTGTCGTACGGAAGGTACGGGGTTCGAACCCTGGGTAAGCCACTCACGTCTGTTGTTTTTCTGTTGTCCAAGTGTTTTACTTCTTTATTTCTTGCGAGTGCCTGAAAACATACCTTTATGTTTGTCTAATATTAATTTACTGTTTACAGGCCTCGGGTTTCCCTTCCTTATGTGTTATTAATGTTTATACAATACCAGAAACCTACCCTCTGTTCTATACTACTGTCCTTAAGTCTTCTATCATTTACTGGACACAGTATCAAGGTCTTTGTCTTGTTTGGACTGACATATACTGCTGTATAGAGGAACAACAGAAGTGATTGCGTCATTAATGGGCTGAGTTGCCCACTGTATACTTCCGGTGTTGTCTTGTGTGTCACACTGATGACTAGTCAGTAAAGCATCCTTTTTTTGGGGATGCCTAGCTGGCCGTGGGGTCAGTGTGATTCGCTTGTATAGCTAGGCGGAGTTGTCGTACGGAAGGTACGGGGTTCGAACCCTGGGTAAGCCACTCACGTCTGTTGTTTTTCTGTTGTCCAAGTGTTCTACTTCTTTATTTCTAGCGAGTGCCTGAAAACATACCTTTATGTTTGTCTAATATTAATTTACAGAGCCACCTCTCAGCTTCCCCTGCCTATCACTGGGTCCACAGTGAGATCCTTCTGCATGCAGTCAACCAAGTCAAAGCCAAAGAATTACGCCTGGGGCTTAAGTGACTTCTCCTAGCTTAATGTGCAATGCTGGGTTCTCAACAAGTTTCACGACAGGGGGAATCCCAGGAAGTATGTGGATGATTTCAAGAGTCAATGAAGATATAATTAGCCTCACAGACAGAGGTTCATTTCCGCGTACGTATATTTTAGCATTGTGCATAGCTGGTGGTCATATAAGGAAGACTCTAGATATGCCCCCATGCATGCCGGCCTTGGTAATTGCGGGCCCCCGATTTTGACAAGTCTGGTGGGGCCCCTAGACATAAGATTACAGTTTTGTTATAAGACGTTTTGTGTCAAAAATTAGCTAATAAATATAGGGATATTGTTCTATTTTTGGTTTTGGTTTGATTTGGTTTTTAAGGACTGTCTTCATTGCACGCGGACAACTCCATCAGTGCTCCGATCTCCTCCCTTAGATCACACAAGGAGGATCTCAGCGCAGTGTACGAACTCCATAGCACCGGCGGGAATCCTAATGTGTGTGTATATAGGAATCACACATTCTGTAAATATATTTGGTTGGTAGGTTTCTAATTTTTAAATTTTGCCAGGGCAGCGGCTTTATGGCCAACTCTTTACGATTTCCAACTGCCATGGGATCTTTAACGTGTGCAACTTGCACACGGGACCTCCTATTTTTTTGCCGTTATCTGAGAAGGCTAAACATCCGATCTCACTACCCATGAGATCAGGGGGGAGTATGACATTATTAGGACCACTGGTTCTGAGAAACATTTCCATAAATTAAATTCCCTCTACTGGGAATCGAACCCGGTACCACTAGAATTCGAGGCGGGCGCCATACCTCTTAGCTACTTCGACCACTGTTTTATTGTTAATACAGTATAACAACACATATTCATGAATATCTGGTATAAAATAACCTTTATTCCTTACTTTGGTTGAAATGAAGATCAGTGAGACGTGTGTTCAATGCCATCCAATAAGTCGCCCACGTCGTTAGGATTAAGATTATGGTTTAAGATTAGGTTCAGGATTCCCAAACTTCCTCCTTATTCCATATTACTGCGTCTATAAATTCCTTTTTTAAGGCCGTATCGAGCACACGGTCTACTGTTCTTCATTTCTACCCCTTATTTTTTTTTTCCAAAGCTGAGGGTGGGAACCTGGAGTAGCAAAGAGGTATGGCGTTCGCTTCGAATTTTAGTCCGGTCCCCAGTAGAGGGAATATATTTGATGGGCTTTTTTCTCAGAACAAGTGGGTCCTAATGATGGGAGTCATACTCCCATGATCTCATAGGTCGTGAGATCGGATGCCTAGTGTAGTAAGTTTAATTTGCTGGAGAGGTTAAGATGTTATAATAGAATGATGTATTGCTGTGGAAGTGTCAACCGTTTGAGGTCCAGCTATGTAAGACCCTGAGTCTAATAGTTGATGAAAATGATGCTTAATTCTCAGGGTACCTCTCTAGGTCTCACACGGGCTGTATTTTATCTCTAGTGTCTGGTGTTTGATGTGACTAGTGTCTAGGGGTGAAATGAAAATGATGGTACATCAACACATCACACTATAACTCACTATAATTAAAGGAATAAGTCTGTGGTTAAATTTTTGAACATTAATTCTTTTTTTGTACAATTTTAATCTGCCTGTCCTGCAATCTCTTTTGGACAGGTCTTTTGAAACTGAGGAAAATATATCTTACAAATGTTAATAAACCAAAGGGACTCTTTGTCCTATAACGATAAACTATAGTGTTCCTATAGGTGTATTCACAGACTTGTCAATAAAATATATAGTAGTGTGAGTAATGTATTTGAGGAGCTGTTGTTGTCATCATGCCCCGATCATTATAGTTAATTTTAGGGAAATCAATTTATTCACAGATGAAATGTCAAAGTGCCCAGATTATGGCACATCACTTTAGATTCTGTATGTAGATTCACTCGTACAATACTGCTCTGCATATAGCGTCAGCTCACAGAAGCTCCTTCTGGCTTATAGTATTCAGTAAAAACTTTCACTTGAGACTTTACTGTCTTCTTATTTATTTCATGTGGTTTCCTGTCACCGGCTGGTAACAGGAAATAAAACCCTGCAAACAAAAGACACCCTGGCCTTTTCACATCTGGAATATACTTCAATTAACTAGTTACTACATGTTATGATGGGGTCAGCCTCGTGTGCATACAAGTGCACCAGCCCCTAATTCTTATGACTTCACATCCTACTGTGACCACACCTCAGGTCCATATGGCGGATACGCCACTGTCATTTTACATAGTTGTCTTCAACACAATTTAATTGGAGTATATATGTATATTTCCTTCTTTATGATTGTTCTTTTTTTCCAAAATATAAACGCTCTAGGCATGTTGATCAGTGTTCATGGAACACAGAGGCTTGCTAATATGTCTGATCTAATAATGATAATAATAGTCATACCAATATGCAACATTCAAACACAATTCAATTTGAGGACTCAGTAATTTTTGCTCCCGGCATGTCCTTCACTTTTCCCAATAGCAGTATCTAGCTTTTGCAGTTTTATTAATACATAATAATAAATCACTCTCCTTACCACAATTCAATGAAATATAAACACACAAGCAACGATGACTGGCAGATATGGCACATGTTTTTCCTGCCGCTGTCCAGACTGTCAGAATTTTATTTATTTATTTAAAATCAACACTTCTGTTCTCGTCGTCCCTTGACAAAGAATTTCTTTCAAATGGCCAAGAGCCTTGTAAGCTTTTGCTAATATCAATTTGGACTGGCCAATGAAATCAGGCGACTACCAAATTTTGAATTTAGTTTAGAAAAACAAAACCCCAAACATACTATGTGTTATGTAGTCTTCTGGTCATTCTGCCTATGCTATTACACAGCAAAAATATGTTTAGTTTTGGGCTAACATTTTCTACCTCTCCCTTCCTCCTGGCATTTACCAATCAAATTTGAATCACGCCAATGCCTCTTTTCAAAATTGCGTCCCAAAAATGTTACCAATAAATGAGCAAGAACGATAGTCTGTTTGTCACACTGTCCAAAAATATATAGTATTTTTACAATATCTTTATTATTACTGGGGCGATCTTTGATATTAAAACATATTATTGACCAGAAAACTAAGCCCTATCTGTCTACATACGTTTTATGTCAGTCTTTAGTGTCGTTAACATTTTTGTCTTTTTGGGTTTTCTTTGGCTAAGCCACAAATTTTACTAAAATATATTCTTCTAAGATTGCTCTAAGTTATTTTTAATGACCATGGAAGATTTTATAGGTAATATTATCAATGTTATCCTTGTAACCATTCTTTTTAGTTTATTTTGAAAGTAACAATAAGTTTTCACTTTCAGTTTCGATTTCCCCTTTAATGATGTATATATTTGAATCGAAGTTAACTGCGTGTCTAGCCTAAACGAGGTGGCGGGTAACAAGCGGTAAGGATTTCTCACGCAATAGCGCACAAATTTCAAACCTCGGTTACTAAGCGACGGGGTACCCTACCATACGGTAGGGACCTTGAGCTTCCTATAATGCAGTTGTTTATTGCCTCTCTCACTCCTATTAGACGAAACCAGTATTGGCCGCCCACAAACTGTCTCATGTTTAGTCCCTACTGCGCAAACGGAGCGACAGTTTTATAGGCTATCATTTCCTTCATATTAATACTTTTCAATTCCAGGCGTGGGTGACAATGATGCGCAATAAACACGGGCGTTGTAATAGTTTTTACTACTTTTTAATTATTTAATTAATTATTAATGTACGTTTGATCAAGGGTATCACTGATCTTACCACACCTAGCCTTCTCGGATAAAAACAAAAGAATAGGAGGTCCCTCATACAAGTGGCACATGTTAAAAAATTTTCGACTGTTGGAAATCGTAAAGGGTAGGTCATACGGCCGTTGCCCCTGCAAACTTTACAAACATTAGGACTATCCATCCACCACAAAAATATTTATAGAATGTGTGATTACTGTATACCCACCAAATATATTTACAGAATGTGTGATTCCTTTATATACACACACTGGGATTCTCGCCGGTGCTACGGAGTTCGTGCACTGTGCTGAGATCCTCTTTGTGTGATCTATAGAATGAGGTCAGAGCACTGGTGGAGTTTTCCGTGAGCGATGAAGATAATCCTTAAAACCAAACCAAGTTGAAGTACTCACAAGTTGATTCTCCAATAAATCAAGTTCAACTCACTCAAAAACGTATTTCCTGTATTAAGAATAGATACTCGCATGTTGATGAGTCCAAATATTAATATCACGAAGTCACAAGGTGATTCGCATAGATATCAAGCTCAAATCACCAAGTTCAGCTACCCACTATGTCAGTGCATAAAGTGAATTCATCTACTCTAAAAGTGGACTGCACGAAGTACATGTACATTCATTCAAACAAGCTTCATAGTCGATGCGGCGTCTGTGGCCTAATGGATATGAACGCAGTTTCATAATCCAGATATTCCAGGTTCGAAACCTGCTGCAGGCGGTTTGGTAGCAGATCGCTTTGTGTGGATTTTTAACAATGGTATAAGTGCCGTACCGTTCAGAAAGCAATGGCAAACTACTGAATGAAAAAAAATTGCCTAGAAAAATCACAAACAGCCAATAAAAGCTGGGGTTGATTGCCACGTCCTGTAAAGGATAAGCAACTAACTTCATAGCACGAAAAACACTAGTTACCGGAAGAGCATTTTGTGAAGAACTCCAGTCTAGCCAGTGCCTTTTCAAGATCAGACATCAGACATTTTCCTCAGACAACTGTCAACGGTTTGTCGACGCTAGAGAGATTTCCAAGCGTTGAGAGATCTCATCTTTCAAGTTCTCATTTCTACACGTGCAAAGTTTTTCCTCACTAAGTTCTCGTCGTGGAGACAACTCACACGTTGTAACATACATCTACATTGGACAATCAGTGCATACCATCGTGTAATCATACACGGGAGAAAATTTGAAAGACTCATAGCAGTGGAGATCGGACATAAGCTGGGTACCACCTAATATATCACAGCACCATTTCTCTATTCACCTAGGTTCACTCTCATATTTAATTAACTAAATTTTTACATTTAACTTGTGTGCGAATTGTCTTTCATCATCATTCTGTTTACTTTATACTAACCATATGCGTGTTTATGTTTAACTAATAAACGGTATAGCCGCGTTGACCATTATCAAAGAATTTAATGTATCATTCGTGCTGTCTGTGTTAAGAATTTAAATATAGGTAAAATCCTTCATTTAGACTAGGTAGGGATTCTTTCTTTATCTCGATCTGAGGGCAGAAGTTAATGTCGTAGTGAAACAGGAAACGACCCCATAAATTATTATACAACACATATCTAGTGGAGAGTATTCGCCTTCTCTTCTTCTTGTTCTTATCTCGAATAGGTCTCTTTCTTTCTTAACGAGCCAATGTCTGGAGACCTTGACAACATTCTATAGGCCATCCCCATCATAATACTTCCACGGGTGTTGCGAGGTGTATAATTTTGAATGATCGCCGAGATATTATTCAGACTTCATTACACTAGATTGAACGGGATGCGTCTAGCTAAAACGAGGAAACATTTTTAATTTTTTTTTAAAGTTCACAAAGGTCTTTAATTCACTCACATTTCATTCCTAGCGGTTGAGAATAAAAAAATCAACTTTTCTGGCATTGGGGACAAAACACGAATGCCAAAGATTTTTAAGCAAAACTACAAATTAAAACACACAAACACACTAACCACGTGTTAGATTATAATATTTATATAAATACAATTAATGTTTCATTTTAAGTATTGATTCAGCATGCTGTGAGAACCGGAAAGGTTGATCTAAGGACGAGCACTCAACTTGATTAAAATACTACTTGTAGCGTGATGATGAAGTAGATAATAGTTGCAGAGAGAGATAATATGCCAGGTTTACACGCAAGCATATATTATATATAAAGAGGTAAGATAAAGATAAAGGATCCCGTTACACGTTTTGCGGTCTAAAAAATCAGTTTCAGTTTGTCATTATCACCATGTGACGTATTCTTTCCAGAACGTTGTCTCCATTACAGCTGCGCTGAACACATCATGATTCTGGGCAAGTCGACCTGCATCAGCTAAAGACAAGTTCAGACTCTCTGTGATGTCCTGGGTCCACCGTCGTCTAGGGCAACCCCTTCCCCTTTTTCCAGGGACCATGCCTGTCACGTCTTTCAGTTTGTATACGTTATAATACAAACATGGGACACCACGAGCCAGGGATCCAGGACGACCCAGAGTTCACTGGGAGGTTTGGTTTGGTTTGGTTTTTAAGGACTATCTGCATTGCACACAGACAACTCCATCGGTGCTCCGATCTCCTCCTTTAGATCATACAAGGAGGATCTCAGCGCAGTGCACGAACTCCGTAGCACCGGCGAGAATCCCAATGTGTGTATATAATGAATAGAAATCACACATTTTATAAATATTTTTGTGATGGGTAGGTTTCCTAATTTTTAAATTTTGTCAGGCCAGCGGCCTGATAAGCCTACGGAAAGGGGGGGGGGGGGGTTTCGGAGTTCCTCAGAGGTATGGCGTCCGCCTCGTATTTCAAGAGGTACAGGGTTCGAATCCCAGTTGAGGCATTATAATTTATTGAAATATTTTTTTCAGAACCATTACAGCTCATCTGATATATATGAGACTAATTGAATGATGAATTCTAGATTGATGGTATAAACCCAAAGATTATTGACAGTCATTTTCAGTCTAATTGACATTCTTACTCAAGAATAGTGAAAGACTAATTCAAAGCTAGTACAAGAGAAAGAGACAGAGTTATTAACAGTTTAATTGTGGAACATTTTTATCAAGAATCCAGTTTACGCAAGTAATATGGACTTTCATAATTAAATTGTGTAATAGTTTTAGTCGTAGGTGGGTCTGTGAGGGAAGGCACACAGATATCTAGAATTGCAAATTACCATCTCACCTAGTGTATCTGTACAGCCTGACTTAACCTATGACCTCGATACACCATTTTTCTTATCTGAGAATGGGGTATTTCTTTTAGGACCAGTTTCTATCTGGCATTATCCTGGTATCATCTGATACATCTAATTGTCTCCTATCCTACACACTAAATAACCTCTCGCGACATCTAGATACAGGGTCCGTCAGTTATATTAGGACGCGTGTACACACATAAAAGCCCTTTTAGTTTGATTTTTGTTTCACGAGAATAACTTTAATCACTGATGTTGCTGCAGATAAAATAGCCCTTATTGAAAATTGAAACTGCGATATCACATGCCAATTTTCGGAAGCTAATTTATATTGCGACATCTGGTATATGAAATGTGATATATTCAAACATGTAACAGATGCAGTTTAATTTGGCAGAAGCTTTGCTATAAATCCCTGCTATATTTCTGTGATCTTACTATTCCTTACTGGCGAAATCTGCAGGTATGTATGTCTATTCGTACCTATCTCGTTAGCTCGCAGAACTGTCTGTTGTTGTTGTTATTTTGAAGAGGTGATGGGTGGAGAGCGGGCACTTAACAGCTGACCGTTATTGCCTCTTCTCGTTCCATCTTGGTCTACCCTGTTCAACCTGAAAATTGGTTATAATTGGGGTATTTAGTGTCTTATTTTACGCATGATTTAAATAAACTATAACGCACTCGTACTCAGAATGCATAAAGTGGTTCGTGGATTAATTATAGCATAAATAATAGTATGGGCAGTTGTGAATAAACTATAATTAGTAGGAAGCAACTTAACTTTGTCCATCGTCTCTTCTTTGGTGGCCATTTGCCACTGACTGACAAAACAATCAGTGACAATCTCATCTGATAGTGTAGGGCAGCAACAAACTGTCTTCACCTTGCTCGATCGGCAGTCATCCTGTACCGCCTCTGGTTCATGTTTTGTATCTCTGCCTCCATAGTTCTCCGCCGTGAGTCATGTGCTTTGTACACTGTTATCATAATTTCCACTTCTGGTTCCTACGAAGCTTAGCAATACCGCTGTCGTTGATCTTACAGACAGCCTGAACAAGACAAGCATGTCCTCATACAGTGGTAGTTGATCTTACAGACAGCCTGAACAAGACAAGCATGTCCTCATACAGTGGTAGTTGATCTTACAGACAGCCTGAACAAGACAAGCATGTCTTCATACAGCGGTAGTTGATCTTACAGACAGCCTGAACAAGACAAGCATATCCTCATACAGCGGTATTTTCTGTGATGTTTGTTTTATATGATAAGTCTGCTAGCCCCATGAGAAAAAAATGTATCTTAGTTGCCTTCGTACGACACGCATAAGAGATATGTAGTCAGTTTTTCTTTTTAAGATCTCATCGGAGACCTCCGGAACTACACGAGGCTTCCATACATAGTAATATGCAGCTAATGTTTCGAACAACATATAAGCCGCACTGTCTATGCAGCAGTCTTAATTCGTCATACTGCATCTACCATGAGAATTTAGGAAGTTGTTTACCATAAGCTTAGGAACTACAATGAAGTCCACATATGAGGAATTCGCTTAAATTTAATTTCGCTTAAGTAGAAACAATTTTGAAAATCCCGGCCAAATGTCTTCTTTGGCTTTGTACAAAGCTCCGGTTAACAGGTTGCGTGACAGATTGCAGTTGACGTATTTTTTGCTTCTAGGAAATATAGTAAATAATTTATATAAAAGTAGGGAAGATTCTGAAGTTGTTACGCTTGAAGGCATTGTGCTGTCGGTGCTTGTTTTCTGCAGATGCAGATATGTGAAATTATTGAGATAGAGTAGTTCTCAAATATGGTTTCCCAAAGTAAATGTAGATTAAAGTAGGAGAGAGTGTGCGTAGAGTTTGGAGGGTGCTCTAACGATTCCAATTCTCTGCGGATTGTAGATTATATGAAGAATATAGATATTGTGTTTTCTTACGTCATAGAGCATGACGACATATTATAACTGTAGTTATACGCCGCTAATGTAGGATAGTGGTCCACGAGCAGCTATCACTATAGACTAAGTAGCAAATAGTAAGCTTAGAGTTTCACTTTGGGCAAGTGTATATAGTGACAACATAAAATAAGTGGGACACGGGAAGGGAAAAAATAAGATATGATAAATGTTGATGACATATAGTATTTGTTGATAGTGCGCAACTTGCAGATGATATTCAAGGATGGATAAGGAAGAATAGAAATGAGAGAGAAATGAAGAAATACATTTAAGATGTATTATTAAGTAATGACAATAGCAGTTATGATATTTTTTTAAAGAGAACAAAAATGTTGGTAATATATAATGTTTGAACAATCGATCTTTTAATTCAAAGACATGACGGACTGAAAAATTCAATGACTTGATGACATGACAAACCAGTGACAAGAGCTCACAAATGGTTGGAAGGCAGAGCATTCCTCTTGTTACGCTCGTTGGAGCCATCTAAGACTGTTTTTCTAGATTTACACACAGAGACCCATGGGAATAGATAATCTTCTACAACCCGCATGATTGGCGGTATATTTTGAACTCAGTCACTTATGTCTACAGAAGAGGAATCCACAGTGTGTACTGTTTGATAGAGGCCTAATATATATAACTATCTGGGGTGGAAGAACAGATGGGTTATTAGTTATTATAACTTTGAAAATGAAAACTCGCCTGATGTACAAGGGAGTTGTATAAGCCTATCTTCGAAAGGACAGCCTATCTTCGATACGTCCGATTAGAGGGATGGACTATGCTAATTTCGTCGCCCGCCATGTTTGGGAGGTCGACTTAAGAAGAATGACTTTAGTGTGCTCTGGCCTCTATAAAGACAACCATGATTATTTCATTGCTTTAATTGTTGATGTTTTCAATATTGAGATAGGTTATGAATCTTTGTGATCCTCTACTTAAACATAATAAAACGACAAAGCAACACTAAACACGCGTCTCGCTATACAATTAAAGTCATCACGCGTGTAAGGCCACAAGCACTAGCTTTTTTTCTAATCGTCAGTGATAAAAAACACTACCCATACGAGAGTTAGGTTTTAAAAACTTACAAAATGCTTATTAGGAAATATGACATTATACTGTTTTATGTCTGAAAACATGACAGTACACCAGACACCATAAAGTTTGGAAGTGAGGAGGTGGCAACAGCACGACTATCCTAGAAGAAAATGCATATTTTGAACGCAGCCACTTAGCTCCTTTAAATTTGTATATTTGGGTTCCTTAGGACTTGCTGACAAAGAATATGTTAAACGTTACGCAAATAGTCTAGGAATTAATAAATTATAGCCAAAAGAAATAGTGAGGGTGTCAGACAACACCAGAATCAGAATCGCTCAGTGGCAGATTTTGACACCACCATTGTACGGGAAATAGGTCCCCATGTTAAATCCTATTTGATTGGAGCGCAGTAAATGTAAGGCTAAACACGATTAGTCGGGCTACAAATACTATCTTTTGTTGTTGGGGGAGACGGAAGGAAGGGTACTTTTTTTCAAACGCTTGTGTAAACATGGCTCGATTGGTTAGACCCGCCAATATAGTCAATTAGGAGCGTCAGGTCAACACCACATTTTCAAATAAACTTTCTAAAGCAACAGTGCGTTGTGATTCAGCTTATATTTTTCTAAATAAAAGCCTGAGACAGTGGCAGGTCGGATTTTGTGCCTATTCATTGTCAGTCAACGTAATTCTGTATTATTTCCATGAATTGTGGGACTGTGGTCCTAAAGTTGTTGAGCAGCACCTGGTCTGAGCTTTGCTGAATCTGGAGGCTGACAGCATACTCCTGGGTCCAGATAGCGACTAGTGAGGTGTCTCCAGAACACAGGGGAGCAATCGAGCAGAGGAGTCTTTTCCTGCCGCCATCACGAAAGTTAAGCCTCTGTGGCCAGCGGAGCTCAACATTATGTGTCCCCTCAAAAATTGACATTTTAGTAAAAAAGAGTGACAATACCTTGTTTAAATTGACAGGAACTGTGAACTTTTTCCCCATACTATTTCCCAGATAAACAAACACTTGAAGTCATGATGACAAATAACAACATAGCTTGAAAAAACAAAACCAGTATTACCTCATAGTACTACTACACCACTGACACACATAGGATAATATTAATAAAATATGTCACTACAAGGTTCATGTTTATAAATTATGTATATATAAATTGTGATTACAATTAATTGTGATTCCTGGTTCACTTTATAGTTGAATCAGGATATATATTAGTGAAAGTAATTAATACATATATATTTGAAACTTTACCAGTGACTCATTTAAGATAGTCTTATAGAGTATTAAATGTGTGTGAGTGTCACAGTGTTGTCAAGTGTGGTGGAATAAATTAAATTGTTTATCTGTCTGTTGTTGTTGTGACTTACACTTCATCATATACATACCCTAGACATTTAATCCCGGGATTTTGAATCTTTCCCTATTAAAAATATTGGGGAGTAATTCACTTCAGGGAATAATAGAAATTAAAAAGGTATCCTTGGGTGAAAATAAATAACGTTGAGCTCTCAGTGCCTGTGGTGTCTTTGGATAAGTAATATCAGATTATATTGTTTAGTTAGACATTATATAAATTTACCTGTTAGAAAATGGCGGACCTGGCCAAATTTCGATCTGCTGCTGTACAGACTGCGAAAGTGTTAGGAATGGACGGGCAAATTATGATTGCTTATGTCACTGCTGAATGTGACAAATATATTGAACGGGAAGAAAGAAGATTAGAAAAAGAGGCCGAAAGAAAGTTAGAGGCTGAGACTAAGAGGCAGCAGACTGAGGCTGAGGCTAAGAAATTGGAGGCAGAAAGAGAAGACAAAAGATTGGCTGCAGAAAGGGAAGCCGAGGAAAGAAGACAGGCTGCAGAAAGGGAAGACAAGCGATTAGCTGCAGAAAGGGAAGCAGAAGATAAAAGATTACAAAGGGAACATGAGTTACGACTAAGGGAGTTTGAGTTTCAAGGCCATGCTCCTGAAAATGGTGCCAGTCCCTTTACCTCTGATGCCACTGCTAGCCAGGGAGCCTCAACCTCAGCTATGAATTTTCATTTAGATCATTTTGTTGAGAAAGACGATGATATTGAGAGCTATCTAAATAGATATGAACTATTAGCTACCACATATGGGTTAGAGAGAGAAAGGTGGAGCTTAAAGTTATCTCAATGTCTTCGTGGGGCAGCTTATGAAGTTTTTGCCAAAATGAGCAGAGGTGATCAGAAAAATTATGACATGCTAAAGCAGGCTCTTTTGTTAAGATATGAGAAGAACGCAGAATTTTATAGAAAAAATTTAGGAATGCTAAACTACTGTCAGGTGAAACCTATCACCAGTTCTCTGCACGGTTAGAGACATACTTGGAGAAATGGACTTCTCTGGGGAAAACCCAAGATCTTAAGGAAATGGTCCTTATAGAACAACTAAGAGAGTCCATGGCTCTAGACCTGAGAATGTTTCTCATGGAACAAGGTGCAGAGAGGCTGGGTGAGTTGCTAAATGTTGCAGAAAGGTATCAAGCGGCTCAGGCAGAGGTATCAGATAACAAAAAGAAACAGGTGGAAAATTTTAGGGCACCACAGAACTTTAATAAATTTGATCCTAGAGATCAAAACAAAGGTAAGCACCAATTTGATAGGCCAAGGTATGACAATAAAAATAAAACCCCACAATTCGATGAAAGGAAATATGATGAAAGAAAATCTTTCAACCAAGGGAAAAGGTGGTGTAAAAATTGTAAGATGAACAATCATGACACTGACCGTTGCAGAAGGAACCCTATAGTGATGGCCACCCTTCAGGTCAGGTCGACCTCAAGACAGGAGGAGGATATTATGTTAGATACCACTCCAGAAGAGATGAGGAAGGCACATGCTGGGGATAAGACCCTCAAGCCTTGTTTCAGGAAATTGTCAACTTGTCATACAACTCCAGGCACGGAGATTTTTACATGAAAAACAAGTTGATTTACAGGAAGACTGGAGCTAGATCCAAAGGTCAGGGACAGCTGGTACTTCCTAAAAGATATAGGGCAGACTTAATAAGGAGCGGCAAAATTAGGCCTGACAATACAAAGAAAAATAAATTTGATAAAGTGGACCAAAGGGAATGGGAAGACCCTTTTCACGGACAAGCTTCACTTAACTGTTTTATAATGGCCACTATGCAGAGAGTGCAAAAAGATGCCTTACCCCAGGATAAGCCGAAAATCCCTCAATCGGACTTAAACAAACTGGAGGAAGAGGATGTAGAGAGGAAATCTCTCATCAAGAATTTTAAGTGGGGAGACAGCCCCAAGAGAAAAATTGGTAGCGGTCGTTTTGTGACTGATAATTCTGGGAAGAAAAATCATCACTATAGCGCTTCGAGTGGAAGAGACCATACCGGAGCATGGACAAATAGGTCCACAAAATTAAAGGTCCATATGTAAGCGCTGTTAAGAACGTGGACTGATGAAAAGGCAGGGGAAAACATTACATCCTCATACCAATATGTGAATGAGCTGACCACTCGTTTAAAAACTGGCTGGAAACTTGCCAATGAAAATTTGAAACAAGCCAGGAAGAAACATGCTGCTTACTATAACAGGAAAGCTAAAGACAGAGATTTGGCTGTGGGAGAGAAGGTACTGCTTCTTCTACCCGGTAGTCAGAATAAGTTACAAATTGGATGGCAAGGTCCATATACAGTTCTAGAGAAGGTGTCTAGAACCAATTATAAGATAGATAAGAAGGGGAAAGAAAAAATCTATCATGTGAATCTCCTGAAGAAATATTTGGAAAGAGAAAATCAGGAAGAGACACACTTGTTGACCTTGTCCATTGCCATGGAGATGAAAAAGGAACCACTTTCATCATTTGAATATCCATTACACCCCTGTGAGACAGCGGCACAGGTGAAAATCAGTACACACTTAACGAAAGAGCAAAAGAAGAGAGTACAACAGGTTCTAGATAATCATGCAGAGGTGTTAACAGACCGACCAGGGCATACAAACTTATTGGAATATGATATGAAACTGATAGACCCCACACCTGTCTGTATGAAACCCTATTCGATTCCTTTTGCTAAGGAGGAAGCTTTGAAGGAAGAGATAGACTATTTGTTGAAGGAAGGAATTATTTCACACAGTGAATCTTCGTATAGTTCCAGTGTGGTTCTCTTGAGAAAACCCTCTGGAGAACATAGACTCTGTATAGATTACAGGAGACTGAATGCTATTACAGAAGGACAGGTGGATCCATTGCCGGACACAAATCAGTTGTTTGCCAGGCTAAATAAAGCTAAATATTTCTCAAAAGTGGATTTGAGTAAAGGATACTATCAGATTCCAGTAAAGCCTGAGGTTAGACCATACCTAGCTTTTAGTACCTCAGAAGGACACTATGAGTTTAATAGATTGCCATTTGGATTAAAGAATGCGCCTAGTGTCTTCTCTAGAATGATGAGAAAATTATTGGACCCTCTGAATAATCCATGTATCACAAATTTCATGGATGATATCCTTATAGCAACAGAAACATTTGAGGAACACATTGACTCTCTGAACATGCTGTTTAATCGACTTAGGGAAGCGAATTTAACAGCCTGACCAACCAAATGTTGCGTTGGATGTCAAGAATTAGAATTCTTGGGACACACAGTTTATCAGGGAAACATGACCCCTGACCCAAAGAATTTAGAGAAACTAAAGAAAGCCCCGAGACCACAAACCAAGAAAGACGTGAGATCCCTTGTCTCATTATGTGGTTTCTACCAAAAGTATATCAAAAACTTTAATTCCATATGTGCACCGTTAACTGATTTGACACGTAAGGGAAATCCAGATCGAATTACATGGACACCACAATGTGAAATGGCTTTCCAAGAATTGAAGGAAAAGCTCACAAGTAAACCTATTTTGAGATTATCTGACTTAAGTCAAGAATTCATAGTAAGGACGGATGCCAGTAATATTGGGTTAGGTGCGACTCTGCTACAGAAATCAGATGCATTGGATGGGGAATTAAGCCCAGTGGCATATGCTAGCAGAAAGTTGAATAAAGCTGAAACAAATTACTCAACTACCGAAAAAGAATGTCTTGCAGTAATATGGGCGATAAAGAAATTCAATATTTATCTGTATGGGAAGGCATTTAAGTTGCAAACGGATCACAAACCTTTGTCGTTTCTAGCGCAGGCTAGACATGAAAATTCTAGATTACTCCGTTGGTCATTATTGATGCAGCCATTTGAGTTTAGCATAGAGTATATAAGTGGAAAAACAAATCTGGGAGCGGATTTTTTAAGCCGCCATCCGTGTGATGAGAATCACCCTAAACCCCAGGAAAAATAATAAATTTCTCTATGTGTATATAGAATTATAGACTGACATATAACGTCTGTTTTAAGTGGGGAGAATTTGTCGTGTGAAATTCTAATCCACATATATAAATTAAAAAGTAAATGTAAAGCCTAACAAATAACTTCAATAAAGGAAAGAAGAATGGTAAAGAACAGTGCTGTCACAATGACTGTACTCGAAATCCCCCGTGTTTTCTACGTCGTCTGCAAAATGTAACGTTTCACGTTGATAGTAAAAGCCTACTGCAGCATACACGCTTTCTACGATAAAACGTGTACTCCCTTTCTAAGAAAAACCTTGAGATACGCAAGCTGACCTATAATTAATATTCCATTCATGTCATTTTATACACTAAGTTACCATAAACGAAAGACAGATGGAATTAGGATAGAGAGAAGGGAGGGCTGAAAGCAGGAACGCATACAACACTAAACACGCGTCTCGCTATACAATTAAAGTCATCACGCGTGTAAGGCCACAAGCACTAGCTTTTTTTCTAATCGTCAGTGATAAAAAACACTACCCATACGAGAGTTAGGTTTTAAAAACTTACAAAATGCTTATTAGGAAATATGACATTATACTGTTTTATGTCTGAAAACATGACAGTACACCAGACACCATAAAGTTTGGAAGTGAGGAGGTGGCAACAGCACGACTATCCTAGAAGAAAATGCATATTTTGAACGCAGCCACTTAGCTCCTTTAAATTTGTATATTTGGGTTCCTTAGGACTTGCTGACAAAGAATATGTTAAACGTTACGCAAATAGTCTAGGAATTAATAAATTATAGCCAAAAGAAATAGTGAGGGTGTCAGACAACACCAGAATCAGAATCGCTCAGTGGCAGATTTTGACACCACCATTGTACGGGAAATAGGTCCCCATGTTAAATCCTATTTGATTGGAGCGCAGTAAATGTAAGGCTAAACACGATTAGTCGGGCTACAAATACTATCTTTTGTTGTTGGGGGAGACGGAAGGAAGGGTACTTTTTTCAAACGCTTGTGTAAACATGGCTCGATTGGTTAGACCCGCCAATATAGTCAATTAGGAGCGTCAGGTCAACACCACATTTTCAAATAAACTTTCTAAAGCAACAGTGCGTTGAGATTCAGCTTATATTTTTCTAAATAAAAGCCTGAGACAGTGGCAGGTCGGATTTTGTGCCTATTCATATGCCAGTCAACGTAATTCTGTATTATTTCCATGAATTGTGGGACTGTGGTCCTAAAGTTATTGAGCAGCACCTGGTCTGAGCTTTGCTGAATCTGGAGGCTGACAGCATACTCCTGGGTCCAGATAGCGACTAGTGAGGTGTCTCCAGAACACAGGGGAGCAATCGAGCAGAGGAGTCTTTTCCTGCCGCCATCACGAAAGTTAAGCCTCTGTGGCCAGCGGAGCTCAACATTATGTGTCCCCTCAAAAATTGACATTTTAGTAAAAAAGAGGGACAATACCTTGTTTAAATTGACAGGAACTGTGAACTTTTTCCCCATACTATTTCCCAGATAAACAAACACTTGAAGTCATGATGACAAATAACAACATAGCTTGAAAAAACAAAACCAGTATTACCTCATAGTACTACTACACAACTGACACACATAGGATAATATTAATAAAATATGTCACTACAAGGTTCATGTTTATAAATTATGTATATATAAATTGTGATTACAATTAATTGTGATTCCTGGTTCACTTTGTAGTTGAATCAGGATATATATTAGTGAAAGTAATTAATACATATATATTTGAAACTTTACCAGTGACTCATTTAAGATAGTCTTATAGAGTGTTAAATGTGTGTGAGTGTCACAGTGTTGTCAAGTGTGGTGGAATAAATTAAATTGTTTATCTGTCTGTTGTTGTTGTGACTTACACTTCATCATATACATACCCTAGACATTTAACGTAGTCATCACAATATTCCAGAATAATTCTGACTGAGGTATAATGTGGTAGCATGTAAGGTTATCTGTAAAACACTACACCTATTAGATACAGATACCTTCACAGCTGATCTCAGTCAGTACACTAAGTCCCCTATAAATATTTATAACATCCCACTTTACCACAAATATGAACATTTGAACAATTTAACATAGACACGTGATCGGACAACATAAAACTGTCACAGGCATGTCAAACTAGTTTACCTTAAACTTAAGAACCAATTTACCGGAAACGTATGAACTAGTTTACCTTAAACTTAAGAACCAATTTACCGGAAACGTATGAGCTAGTTTACCATAATCCTAGAAATTAGTTTACAGTAAACTTAGGAACTAGTTTACCATACACTTAGAAACTAGTTAACGTTAAAAGGAGGAACTAGTTTATCATAAACTTAGGAATTCATTTTTCTTAAACTTATAAACCAATTTACCTTAAACTTTGGAATTAGGTTAACTTAAACTTAGGAATTAGGTTATCAGAAACTTCCGGAATTGGTTTACCTTAAACGTAGGAACTAGTTTATCAGAAACATAGGAACTAGTTTACCATAAACATAGGAACTAGTTTACCATAAACTACAGGAACTGGTTTACCATAAACTTCAGGAACTAGTTTATCAGAAACGTAGGAACTATTTTACCATAAATTTCAGGAACTGGTTTACCTTAAACTTAGGAACTAGTTCATCAGAAACTTAAGAACTAGTTTACCATAAACTTCAGGAACTGGTTTACCTTAAACGTAGGAACTAGTTTATAAGAAACTTAGGAACTAGTTTACCATAAACTTCAGGAACTGGTTTACCTTAAACTTAAGAACTAGTCTACCTTACGCCTGACAAACATATCATCATCATCATGTAGCATGTCCTTTGCAAAACGTCGCTCTCATCACAGCCCGCATGAAAGACTCTCGATCTCTAGCCAGCCCTCCTGCCTCCTCCAATGTCATGTTCAAGGTGTCTTCAATGTCCTGTGTCCACCGTCGGCTTGGTCGGCCCCTGCCTCGCCTTCCAGGTACCATACCCTCCATCACTGCTCTCTCTAAGCCACTATGCCGTTTAATGTGGCCAAAATATTTCAGTTTCCGGGACATGATATTGTTTATGAGCCAGTTTTCCTCGATGTTCAGGTCGTGTAGGATGTCTATATTTTTCTTCTTCTTGGTCCAAGATATTCTGAGAATATTTCTGTAACTCTTTGCTTCGAAAGATTCGATTTTTTTCTTTAATGTTTGAGTAATGGTCCATGATTCACATCCATATGTTGCTACCGGAAAGATGCACGTTCTCAGAAGATTTACTTTTATTAATTTGCTGGTGTTATGCCATAGATTCTTCACTTTATTTAACCTCTGCATTGCTATGGCCAGTCTCCTTCTGACCTCTTTTGAGCAGTCTCAATTGTTGTTAATTATGGAGCCAAGATATTCAAAATTTGTGACATTTTCAATTTCCTCATCATTGATGGTAATTTTTGGTTGGCATCATGTTTTGTCTGTGGACATAATCTTTGTTTTTTTTTTGTGTGTTCAGAAAAAGGTTCTGATCCTCACTGTGTCTTTTGACAGAGAGGATGAACTGTTCTAGTCCCCTGGCACTGTTTGAAAGAATAACTGTGTCATCTGCGTACCTGAGTTCTGGGATCGCATTTCCACCAATTGTGAACGGATCGCAATGTTCACATTCTTGGTCACTCCGAACATTTCTCATTATATTTTCTGCATAGATCTTAAACAAATATGGCGAGAGGATGCAACCCTGTCTTACTCCCCTTTTCACCTCAAACCATCCTGATGTTTCTCCCGCTACTCTGACAGCTGCTTGTTGTTCATGGTATAGTGTTTCAATTAGATGGATCAAATGCGCTGGAAATACCATGTCTCTCATGATGTTCCACAATTTCTGAAGTTTTACGCAGTAAAGGCCTTGGTGTAATCTACAAAACAGGCATGAAGATCTACATTGTATTCTCTGCACTTCTCGAGGATGTTTCTCACATTAAAGATGTGATCTCTCGTACCTCTGCCTTGTCTGTACTTCATGTATTTCATGTTCTAACTTTCTTTCTATCATCTTCATGATAATCCACAAGAGGATTTTGCTGGCATGACTTATTAAAGCAATAGTACAATAGTTGGTACACAGTTTTAAATTGCCTTTCTTTGGGAGAGGGATATACACAGATCTTTTCCATGCTTTGGGCCAGATTGCACTGTTCCAGATCTTCACACATAGTGCATGATAAACGAGGACACTGGCCTCTCCTCCTACTTGGATTAGTTCAGTTGGTATATGTGACGTACGTCTAGTTTGTCAAGTGAATTTTCCCTGATTTGATGGATGATTAAAGGGACTTTAGCTTTTCATAACATTAGAATCCCTGAACATCAGTATTGTTGTAACTTTTCATCAACGAAGAGTAGCGGCTAGGATCAAAGCAGTCAAGAAGATCCCCAGAACAGAGAAGCAGAAGTTTAGCATCTCCGTACGAACACTGAACCGTTCGCAAGACGGACACGAGCGGTCAGAAGAAAGCTTCTTGCAGACTTCACACTTCTGTGGCCACCGGCAGACTTGCCCGAAAGACGGAACGCTCAGCGTAGCGGATACGATCTGAGGAATCAGGAAACTCACCGCGAACGAGGCTAGTCTCGCCGAAATTTCACATCCTCGTGCGAGCAGCCTGAGACGAACGTAGATCGGAAGCCAGACGGGCCATCGTGGTTAGCATGGTGGCTAAATAACTTCGACCTTCCCTGGAAACTGAAGAGGCGCGAAATTTTCACACGTACCATTTATCTTGCCTTTCTAATAGATAAATACAGAATCTGAAAAGGGCAACGTTATCATTCGTTCTGACAGAATTCTAAGATTCACTAGCATATAGCTAAATTCCTGTTAGATTTCATCTAAATTGTTGGCTATTGGAGTGAAATTTTTTTTCTGTGCAGACGAATGATCTTTTGAACCTCGCATGCCAGCAATTTAGCAGCAATGAAACATCATTTAAGAAGCCATTACACAGCAATAATATATATCTAGAGTCTTGCCGACTCAGTTCGATTACTCCAGTGACTTATGAACATATTTGAAATTTAATCTTTGTGGCGATCCTGTTGGGATTCAGCTATCTGAAATATACAGAAACAAAGCAAACCCAAAGACTATTTTAAAATCCCAATTCATAAAGTCGTTTTATAGTTATCAAACTGGAAGAAGAACAGTCAACAGTAGCAATATTTTACTCACTGCTCTATTTGTGAAGAAGAACATAGATTTCCCTGACACTGTCTGTCAAGCATAATCATTGGATTTTACCACCCCCTGAAGAACTTACCTCAGTGTTTTGTAGTTTGTGACATTACTGCAAAAGAAAGTTATCTCCACCAGCTGTGCCAGTCTTAGACACCACCCCATTCCTCACACCTAGCCAAGTGCCTGTGCCATTCTTTAGGAACTTTATCTAATAAACAAACAGTACCGTTAAACTTCAACGTCCAGCGATTTCGGGACACTTTGTTAACTTCAACAACCCGCTAATCTGGGGCTGTACACGGAAGAAAATACTTTTACCTAAGCCAAGGTTTAGTGCTGTTTTTTTATGTATTTCCTATGAAGTGCCAGAATTCACCATTTGGTAAGTCTGTGTGTGTGTGACTGTGTGCTGGCCAGCCAAGCGTGTTTTTTTATGAAAAAGGAGATTTAATCTTTTTACCCTTATAATTAGTTCAACCTAGTATTAAGGTGTACTGTATTAATTATACGGGATTTCTCCTAGCGGGATTATTTAACTGTGAGCATTCCCCCCTCCCGGGAAAATTGGTTGATTAAAGGAAAACATTTGATGACCCCTAGCTTTTCCTTTACCCCTTATTACTGTAACCCCCTTGACTCAGAGTAATAAATTTACCATTGGGTTGAATTGCCTATCTCTGATCATCACACCCCCCCCCCCCTTCTCGTCCTTGGGACCGGGTCTTTTCTGTTAGTAAATACAAGCGGGAAAAGGTGCATTGGATACTTCTCCTCAAACCCCCCTCCCCCCCCCCCCCCCCCCCCCCCCCCCCCCCCCCCCCCCCCTCCCCCCCCCCCCCCCCCCCCGCCCACCCCCCCCCCCACCCCCCCTTGTATTTTGTAACCCATGATTTCTGACTGTAAATTGATAATTACCTGTGACTTGATTTTATGATAATAAAAGTATTAAAAACTTTATTAGCATTTGGTGTCGGCTGGCCCAAAACCCAAACAACTGTTTGTTCAGAAGAGTGGTAGGAATAGTTTTGAGAGACAAATATTGTCGTAATAAGAGACTGTCCTTACTCTTCCCCAGCCCTTGTGAATCTACTACCTCACTTTCCTAAATACTTATTCTCACAGAGCCTTCACTATCATTCTACACTCTAAAAGGACCAATATCCATCAGAACTCTCTCAGAAAAAAAATTACGACAGTATATCATCGCATCCTGGTGATTTCCCTTTCTTCAGGCTTTTGATTGCTGCACGTACTTCATCTCTTCTTCTTCTTCTGCGTTCGGTTTGTAGTCATGCTAAATCTGCAGGCCTGTCGCCAGGACGAAGTCCACAGTCTTTTCCAGGTCGGCGCGGCAGCCCCATAGCTTCTGCTGGAGCTCATCACCTTTTGGCCAGGTCGCACGTCGCAATTTATCATGGGTTGGACAGTTCTGGAGAATGTGTTCTGGAGTCTGGATATCAGTTCCACATGGGCATTCATTCGTGTGGGATATCTTGAGGCGATAGAGATGTCCAAGTAATCTGCAGTGACCA
Source organism: Oreohelix idahoensis (assembly GCA_024509875.1). Lineage (NCBI taxonomy): Eukaryota > Metazoa > Mollusca > Gastropoda > Stylommatophora > Oreohelicidae > Oreohelix > Oreohelix idahoensis. The sequence continues at coordinate 705,548 of JAMPIV010018783.1, read as the reverse complement.
GTTCTCAGGCGGAAAATTGTCGTCTGTTGGTGTCTGTTTAGGTGGTGGATTGGGTCATCTCTGCTGTATATATCCCCTTCCTCCTTCCACTGATTTTTGTACTTGTTGTGGATGATGGTTTTTGCTTCCCGATAGGGCAATGGGTGGCTGTATTGTTCCATTTTACTGCCACTTCTTGATAGAGCATCTGCTTTCTCATTACCAGCGATTCCACAATGGGCAGGTAACCACTGAAGGGCAATGGTTGATGACCTTTGGATGATGTTAAGCTCAGATCTGATCTCATTCATCATGTTATCATTTCTGGTGTTTTGTATTGATTCGAGTAATGACCTGCAGTCAGTGAAGATTACTATCTTAGCTTGTGGCTGCTGTTCAGGTCTGGTGAGGATCTTCAGGGCTTGCAGTAGTGCCATAGCTTCTGCCCTAAAATTGGAGGAGATCTTTCCAGTTGGGAAGGCCTTTCGGATGATCTTTCCATTTAGGAATCTTATAAAAATGCCTCCTCCACCGTTCTTTACTGCCCCCTCAGCAGATCCATCTGTGTATACATGTGTCCACTCCTTCGGGTTGTACTTTTCTTCAATCATTTCTTGAGCCAAAGTTTTTAGTTGTTGAGGGGTCAGGTGGCCTTTCTTTTTTATTTCAGGGACTTCTGTGATGATAGATATATTTCCATGGCAGTCGTCTGGCTCCTCGTAATCAATTAACATTTCAATCTCAGTAGATCGATTTGGGAGGAGGTCTTCATGGCATCGATGCAGATGTTTGGAGATGTTTAGGAAGCTGGTTCTTTTCAGCCTGTTCTTTGTCACACTATAAAGTTTGGCATGCATTGGATGACTTGGCATTCGTAGAAGCTTCTCACTGTGAGTGAATACCTTTTCCTCACGTCTGTCATCAAGAGAGCGGATGTTGGTGTATCGCTCCATTGCCTGGATTGGAGAAGTCTTCATCCCTCCAGTGATTAGTCTAAGGCCTGAATTTTGCACTTTCCCTAGACATTCTGTGTTTGTTTTAGATGCTGTGGCCCAGGCTGACATGCCATATTCAAGTACAGGTCTGACTGTGCCTGTATAGACTTTTTTAAGTATGTTGGTATTTGCCTCCCAACTTGTGCCAGCCAGTTTCTTCATAATAGAGAGCTTTCTTATTGCTCTCTGTTCTACTGCTTTTATGTGCGGCTTCCAGGTGAGTCTCTTATCCAACTTGACTCCTAGGTATGTTGGGTTTTCCTCGATTGGAAGTTCACTTCCATTTAGCTGCAGTTTGATCGTTTCTCGGCGATTTGATAGAGAGAAGCAGGTTGCTACTGTCTTGGAGAGGTTTATCTGTACTCCCCAATCTGATGCCCATTTACCGATGGTATTTAGCGCTGCTTGCATCCTGAACTTCGCAGTAGGCAAATGTTCAGCAGCACACCAGGCAGCAAAATCGTCAGCATGAAGAGCCCTGGAGATATGCCCGGACAGTTTCTCTGCAATATCATATATATAAATGATAAAAAGTGTGGGGGAGATAACTCCTCCTTGTGGCACACCCTGTTGTAGAGTGACGTGATGGCTCAGTTTCCCATCAAGTTTTACTCTTGCTGTGCGGTATCGAAGAAAGTCCCGTATCCAGTTGAACATTCTCCCTTCAATTTTGCTGTTGAGCATCTTAAGGAGGAGTCCTTCTTTCCATACCTTATCAAAGGCTTTTGTCAAGTCTACAAAAACCGCCAGTACTTTCTTTTTCTCCTGAAAGGCATTTTCTACTTCCTGGGCTAGATATACTAGTTGGTCTTCGGTGCTGCGATTTTTCCTAAATGCTGACTGTGTGTTATCAAGCAGATGGTTTTTTTCCAGATGTTTCAGTAATCTTGAGTTCACCATTCTTTTCTTCCATTACCTTACCCAGACAGCTCAGTAGGCTAACTGGTCGGTAGCTGGACTTGCTTGTTTTCTCCTTTTGTTTCTTTCTGATGGGAACAATGATTGCTTCTCGCCATTGATCTGGAAATTTTCCAATACTCCATGACTGATTGAAGATTAGGAGGAGCTTGTGCCTGGCTACAGGTCCAAGGTTCTTGATCATATCATTTGTGATGCCATCTTTTCCTGGAGCTTTTCTGTTCTTTAGTTTTGTTATGGCAGCACTGAGTTCTCTCATAGTAAGGGGTGACTTCATGCAGATATCTGGGTTTTGGTGCTTCAGTTTTTCTTTTACTTCCTTACGTACTTCTTGGATCCGTGCATGTGAAAGTGATGTGGTGCTTTCTTCCTTGTAGAAATCTGCCAGGATGTTTGCTGCCATCTTTCCTGTGTGGTATTTTTCATTTTCCTTGATGACAGTCTTACAGTAGCTGGTTGTTGTTTCTTCATTTAGCATTCTTGTCAGATTCCAAAGCTTGCTTGAGTCCTTTTCCATGTTGAGACTGCTGGTCTTCTGGTGCCAGCTCCTCTGGATTTCAGCTTTCTTTTGTTCATTGAAAGCTTGTTTTATGCTGTTGTGCCTCTGTGTGTTCTCTAATGTGGGATTTTGCTCCATAGTTTCCCGTGCTTTATTTAATTCACTATGGAGTTTTCCCAGGTTGTCACTCCAGTATGGTTTGTAGTCTCGTCGTTTACCTCGTGGAATTGACTTCTTTGCTGCTTGGATGATTGCCTCACTGATGATGGAGATGTTTTTATTGATGTTATTTGAGTGGGCAATGTTCTGACAGAAATTGTCGGCTTGTTCTTTAAAAAATCCCCAGTTTGCTTTTTTGAAATTCCAGCTAGGAGACATATTGATTTCTCCTGCACTTCTTATCTCAGATATCTGTAATGTGACTGGTACATGGTCACTTCCCCCAAGTTGAGTATTTACTGTTCTGGTGGTGAGTCGATGTATGTCATCTGTAGCCATAGCAAGATCTGGTGTGCTCGTTGTTTTCCATACTCTGGAATAGAAGGTGGGCTTATCCTCTGGTTGGTTTATTAGAATTAGTTTATTCTCTACCATCCAATCTTCCACCTCTTCTCCTCTTGTAACTCCGGTTTTCTTGTTCCTCACTCCTTCTGCATTCCATTGAGCCACTGTAAGACAGTGGGTTGGTTGGTCAGTTGCTCTACTTTGCCTTCCCCCGACCATTTGGTTGGCAAAGGCACCGGTTGCTTGGGTGGGCCCTTTCGAGGCTAGGGGCCCGGCTCCGCTCCTCCCCGGTTGTAGCTGATAGGAGCGACGCCATGACGTAAGTCGAGATTGTCGCATGACTCCATACCGCAAAAGCGTGTGTGTCCTAATTTTTCCCGGTGTCTGCGCCGTAGCTAACACACTCCGTCTTCGGCAGGCCGGGTTGTGTTTGTTGTTCAGGGTTGTCTCCCATAGCCTTTCCATCTCCCGGTGGTAGCTGCAAGGCAGCAGATTGGTTTGTTTACCGAGGTTTACCTTCCCCGTGGCTAGAGCTTATAGCGGCTCTTACTCGCTTGATGCACCCGTCATAGGACATATGGGGGATTTCAGTGGGGGTATCAGTGCCACCTGTTACCCCTCCCCGTCCTGCTGGGAGGACATCGCCGTTTGGTCCGCGACTGCTTATTCGTCCAGCAACGCTGACTTAATTCGCAGCTGACACACCATATCTGGAGGTCGTTCCACTATCCGCCACCCGTGGACGCGCCTGGTTGGGGTCGGTCGCCCCTTTGCCAGGGTACTTCATCTAATATAGGTTCTGGCTCTCTCTCTTCACTTTCAATCGTCATGTCTGGGGTCTTTGTACTATCTTCATACATTTCTCTACAGTACTCCTTCCATCTCTCCAATATATCCTTACTTTCTGTTAATATGTTACCATTTTTATCATTGATTACATATAATGATGGTCTAAAATCATCTGTTAGCGTTCTGATTTCCTTGAACATATCCCTATCCTTTCCCTGAAATTGCAGCTCTTCTATTCTATTGCAGGTATTCGTTATGTACTGTTTCTTGTCTTTCCAATTCTCTTCTGATGTTTCTTGTGCACTTTTTGTATTTGTCACTGTTCCGTTCTACCCATGTTTGCTTCAATTTTCTTCTTTCCTCCGTGAGCCTCAATGTTTCCTACGTGATGTATATCTGCTTCTTATGCACTTTTCTAGGGATCATGTTTTCTGCTGATTGTGGTGAAAAATTCTAATACCCATACATAAATTAGAACATAAATGTAAAGCCGAACGAAATAATACGATAGGAAGAAGAATGGAGAAAGACCAGTGCTTTCCCAGTATAGATAACGCCTTAGTTGTATAACGCCGTAATGGCTAACACAAGATTTCTACTTGTCCTAATTCGTTCGTTCCTAAATAAAATGCTTAGGCTTAACGATACGGCGATAACCGTAGTTCTAAAAATAGAATGTGTAGTAAAATCTTCTACACGACCTTGATTTTAAAAACTAACATTAGTGCAAAATTGCGCACAAGGTTAGCCTTGAAAAGACAGACGGGCTTAGAAGAAAAAAACAGAGAGAGATAGACGGACCATGGAACACAGTAACGCAAGCCACTCGCAGTGTGTCTAAAAATAAACCAACTCGCAGTGTGCATGACCTGATTTTTTTCAAATAACCAGTGATGAAAAAAACAAACCATACGATGTTAGGTTTAGAAAACAGGTTTAATTCTTATTAGGAAACCTGATATTTGACGTAGGGCTCCTGACTTTATACTGATAGTACAGTCGTAAAGAATTGAACAGGTGGTAGTTGAAATTAAACACTTAACATCGAAAAAAGATCGTATTCTTAACTACGCCACTTAGCCCCTTGAAAATCTTATATTCGTGTACAGGAAGGCTAGTGGACTAGGAATATGTAATAAATTATCTAAAAAGTCCATTAGATAATTAGATATTGGTAATAAAACATATAGAGAACAGAGATATTGTCAGGTTTGGTCATATCTGCTTGGGATGGAATTCCCTGAATTTTGTTGAAACCTAGTAGTGACAGAAAGTCTAAGATAGTACGAGGGAGGCCATTGGTTGAACTTTGAAGTTAAAAGAAATTTGATTGGGTGACCTATGAATAACAAATAAATGCCTAGAAACGGAGTAAAAGTGAATGAAAATATTTGAATGACTGTGTACTCTTTTGAAAATATTCAAAACGATTGGCCAATATACTGGATATTGGCAGAAGAAATCTTAGAGGGGACGCCATATCGTTACACATTGTGAGAGATGAGAGCAGGCAATGTTATCCAAAATTAAATATATGATACCAGCCTGGACATACCGCAGATCAAACTGTGTCAGTCATCTTTAGTGTGTATTTCCTTACGAATTGTGGGGCCGTGGTATAGATGGTGATATTGCATCGTCCGGTCTGAGTACTGCATGATCCAGAAAGCTGGCAGCAGACTCCTTGCACAAGATAGCGGCCATTGTATATCATACTATCAAACTGAGAAGCAAGCGAGCAGAGGATACAGGTTTCCTGCAGCTGCATTATGAGATAAGCGCTTGTCAGCACGAAAAAGCTCAACCTTGAATAAAATACCCTGAACTGAACTTTATTATAAAAACAAAAGGGACAGAAATTTTAAAAAATCAGAATCTGTGAATCCTTCAATATTATTTCCACCAGTACAAACACATGAAGTCGTGATGACCAACAACAACCTAGCACTAAAAGCCAGTATTACCTCGTAATAATACATCACAACACTACACTCATATTACAATAACATTATATGTCTGGACAAAGATCTTTTGTATAAATTCTTGTACATAAACATTGTGCTTACATTTGATTGTGATTCCTGATTTACATTGTAGTAGGATCAGGATATCTATATATTGAAAGAACTAATACAGTGTATAAAAGTTAACACTTGACTTACTTAAGATAAATCTTTAGAGTGTTATGTGTTTGTGATTGTCATAGTGTTGTAAATTGTTGTAGATCTTAACTTATGTGTTTATCTGTCTGTTGGTTGTCGTGAACTTACACTTCATCACTATCATAACCCTAGACATTAAACGAAGTCATCATACAATTCAAGAATAAGTCTGATTGAGGTCGAAATGTGGTAGCATGCAAGGTTCTCTGTAATACACCAAACTTATTAGATACAGAGACCTTCACAGCTGATCTCATTCAGTACATTAAGTCCCCTATAACTATATTTATATAATCCCAACTCGCCACATATATTGGGGGTCTCGCTCCTGGGATTTGAATTTTTCAAAGCACCAATTATATTGGGTAGCTCACTTCAGGGAATTATAAAAATTAAAAAGGTATTCTTGGGTGGAAAATAAATAGGGTTGAGCTCTCAGTGCTTGTGGTTGTCCTTAGTATAATTAGTCATAGATAGAATTGTTTAGTTAGACATTGTATAAATTTGCCTGTTAGAAAATGGCTGACCTGGCAAAGTTTCGATCTGCGGCTGTACAGACTGCCAGGGAAATGCATATGGATGGTCAAGTCTTGATTGACTATGTGACCTCAGAATGTGATAAATTTATTGCCAGGGAAGAAAAAAGATTAGAGAAAGAAGCTGAAAGAAAGTTAGAGGCTGACAAGGAAATTAAGAGGTTGCAGATTGAGGCTGACAAAGAGGCTAAAAGGTTACAGATGGAGGCTGAGGCTAAGAAGTTACAGTTGGAAGCAGAAGAAAAGAGATTAGCTGCAGAAAGAGAAGAAAAGAGATTAGCTGCAGAAAGAGAAGAAAAGAGACTAGCTGCAGAAAGGGAAGCAGAAAAAGAGGAGAAGAGATTACAAAGGGAACATGAGTTACGACTAAGGGAGTTAGAATTTCAAGGCCATGCTCCTGAAAATGGTGCCAGTCCCTTTACCTCAGATGCCACTGTTAGTCAGGGAGCCTCAACCTCAGCTATGAGTTTTCATTTAGACCATTTTGTTGAGAAAGACGATGACATAGAAAGTTACCTAAATAGATATGAACTTTTGGCTACCACGTATGGTTTAGAGAGAGAAAGGTAGAGCCTAAAGTTATCACAAGGGCTTCGTGGTACAGCTTATGAAATTTGCCAAGATGAGCAGAGATGACCAAGACAATTATGACATGTTAAAGCAGGCTCTTTTGTTAAGATATGAAAAGAATGGAGAATTTTATAGAAAAAAGTTCAGGAATGCTAAACTACTGTCAGGTGAGACATATCACCAGTTCTCTGCACGGTTAGAGACCTACTTGGAGAAATGGACTGCTCTGGGGAAAACCCAAGATCTTAAGGAAATGATCCTTATTGAGCAACTAAGAGAGTCCATGGCTCCAGACCTGAGAAAGTTTCTCATGGAACAAGGTGCAGAGAGACTGGGTGAGTTACTAAATGTCGCTGAAAGATATCAGGCAGCTCAAGCAGAGGTAACTGGTAATAAAAAGAAACAGGTAGACAATTTTAAGGCACCACAAAACTTTAATAAGTTTGATCATAGAGATCAGAACAAAGGTAAGCACCAGTTTGATAGGCCACGGTATGATAATAAAAATAAAACCCCACAATTCGCTGAAAGGAAATTTGATGAAAGAAAATCTTTCAACCAAGGAAAGAAGTAATGTAAAGTTTGTCGGATGAACAATCATGACACTGACCGTTGTAGAAGGAATCCTGTAGTAATGGCCACCCTTCAGGTCAGGTCGACCTCTAGAAAGGAGGAGGATAATATGATAAATACCACTCTAGATGAGATGAGGAAGGCACAGGCTGGGGATAAGACCCTCAAGCCTTGTTTTAAGAAATTGTCAACATGTCATACACCTCCAGGCAAGGGAGATTTCTATATGAAAAACAAGTTGATTTACAGGAAGGCCGGAACTAGATTAAATGGTCAGGGACAGCTGGTACTTCCTAAAAAGTATAGGGCAGAGTTAATACGGAGCTTACATGTGAGAAAAGATAGGGACCATGAGAAAATAGGTACCATCATCCAAAAGGTGGCTCAAAATTATTATTGGCCCAAGGCAATGTTTGACATTGAGAATTTTGTAGAAAGATGTGGCATATTACATGAGGGAACACCCACAAGTGGGAACATTGATCAGGACCTAGACACGCCACGGGGCAAACTTAGGCCTGACAATGGAAAGAAAAATAAATTTAATAAAGTGGACCAAGTGGAATGGGAACCCCCTTTTCACTGACAATCTTCACATGGATGTTTTACAATGGCCACTATGCAGCGAGTACAAAGAGATGTCTTACCCCAGAATAAGCCGAAAATCCCTCGATCGGACTTATGTAAACTGGAGGAAGAAAATGTAGAGAGGAGATCTCTCACAAGGAATTTTAAGTGGGGAGAAAGCCCCAAGAAAAGAATTGGTAGCGGTCGATTTGTGAATGATGATTCTGGGAAGAAAAATCATCACTATGGTGCTTCTAGTGGAAGAGACCATACCGGTACCTGGAAAAACAGGTCAACAATATTCAAAGTCCATATGTAGCCCTGTTAAGAACGTGGACTGATGAAAAGGCAGAGGAAAATATTACATCATCATACCAATATGTGAATGAGCTGACCACTCGTTTAAAAACTGGCTGGAAACTTGGCAATGAAAATTTGAGACACGCCAGGAAAAAGCATGCTGCCTATTATAACAAGAAAGCAAAAGACAGAGATTTGGCTGTGGGAGAGAAGGTACTGCTTCTTCTACCCGGTAGCCAGAATAAGTTGCAAATTGGATGGCAAGGTCCATATACCGTTCTAGAGAAGGTGTCTAGAACAAATTATAAGATAGATAAGAAGGGGAAAGAAAAAATCTATCATGTGAATCTCCTGAAGAAATATTTGGAAAGAGAAAATCAGGAAGAGACACATTTGCTGACCTTGTCTATTGCAATGGAGATGAAAAAAGAACCACTTTCATCATTTGAATATACATTACACCCCTGTGAGACCGCTGCACAGGTGAAAATCAGTACACATTTAACAAAAAATCAGAAGGAGAGAGTGCAACAGGTCCTAGATGATCATACAGAGGTGCTAACGGACCGTCCGGGGTATACAAACTTATTGGAATATGATATTAAACTTATAGACCCAACACCAGTCTGTATGAAAGCCTATTTGATTCCTTTCGCTAAGGAGAAAGCTTTGAAGGAAGAGATAGACTATTTGTTGAAGGAAGGAATTATTTCACACAGTGAATCTTCGTATAGTTCCAGTGTGGTTCTCTTGAGAAAACCCTCTGGAGAACATAGACTCTGTATAGATTACAGGAGACTGAATGCTATCACAGAAGTTCAGGTGGATCCATTGCCGGATACAAATCAGCTGTTTGCCAGGCTGAATAAAGCTAAATATTTCTCAAAGGTGGATCTGAGCAAAGGCTACTATCAGATTCCAGTAAAGCCTGAGGTTAGACCGTACCTAGCTTTTAGTACCTCAGAGGGACACTATGAATTTAACAGATTGCCATTTGGATTGAAAAATGCGCCCAGTGTCTTCTCTAGAATGATGAGAAAATTGTTGGATCCCCTGAATAATCCATGCATCACAAACTTCATGGATGATATCCTCATAGCGACAGAAACATTTGAGGAACACATTAACTCTCTGAACATGTTGTTTGATCGACTTAGAGAAGCGAATTTGACAGCCCGACCAACCAAATGTTGCGTTGGATGTAAAGAGTTAGAATTCTTGGGACACACAGTCCATCAGGGAAACATGACCCCTGACCCCAAGAATGTGGAGAAACTGAGAAAAGCACCGAGGCCACAAACAAAGAAAGACGTGAGATCTTTTGTCTCATTATGTGGTTTCTTGTGGTAAAGTGGGATTTTATAAATATCTATAGGGGACTTAGTGTACTGACTGAGATCAGCTGTGAAGGTATCTGTATCTAATAGGTGTAGTGTTTTACAGATAACCTTACTTGCTGCCACATATTTATACCTCAGTCAGAATTATTCTGGAATATTGTGATGACTACGTTATATGTCTAGGGTATGTATATGATGAAGTGTAAGTCACAACAACAACAGACAGATAAACAATTTAATTTATTCCACCACACTTGACAACACTGTGACACTCACACACATGAAACATTCTATAAGACTATCTTAAACGAGTCACTGGTAAATTTTTAAATATCAATATGTATTAAGTACTTTTCATTAATATATATGTGTCCTGATTCAAATACAAAGTGAACCAGGAATCACAATCAATTTTAATTACAAGTTATATGTACAGAATTTATCAATATGAATCTTGTAGTGACATATTTTATTAATCTTATCCTATGTGTGTCAGTTGTGTAGTAGTAATATGAGGTAATACTGGTGTTGTTTTTTTTTCAAGCTATGTTGTTATTTGTCATCATGACTTCAAGTGTTTATTTCTGTTGGAACTAGTATTGGAGATGTTCTCAGTTCCGTTCATTTAACAATTAATTTCCCCTCTTATTTTTATACAATATCAGTTTAAGGGGGTATACATAATGTTGAGCTCCGCTGGCCACATAGGCTTAACTTTCGTGATGGCGGCAGGAAAAGACTCCTCTGCTCGATTGCTCCCCTGTGTTCTGGAGACACCTCACTGTTTGCTATATGGACCAAGGAGTAAGCTGTCCGCCTCTGGATTCAGCAAAGCTCTGACCAGGTACTGCTCAATAGCTTTAGGACCACAGTCCCTGAAACAAGAAGGTTGTACCTCCTACTTCAGAACTAATTTATACTCTATTTCTACACTGAGCACAATACATAACAAACACTGAGTTCAGAGCGGTAGGCCAACTGTCAGCTTCATCTGAAATAATTTACACCAGTATATTCCTCCCTAATGATTACTACGCCTCTGCAATTCCAGCATTATTTCTTTCTAGTCAATAATATAGGTGTCAGTGTACTGCTTGGCAATTCCATGTAGTTTTACTTTCCTCCGACACCTTCTGTTCAGGCTGGAGCACTATAGAGGTTTTACCTCATGTTCGCTACTGAACCACACATATATACAGACATAAATTATCAATTTACATTCAATTTTCATTAAAAGATATCAAATATTTCAAGCTTACCACAATTCATGGAAATAATACAGAATTACGTTGACTGGCACTGAATATAACACAATTTCGATCTGCCGATGTCCCAGGCTTTTATTTTAGAAAATTAGGCACTGGTGCTCAACGCACTGATTCTGTAGTAAGTTTATTTGCAAATGTGGTGCTGACCTGACGCCTCTAATTGACTATATTGGCAAGTCTAACCAATCGTGCCATGTCTACCCAATCGTTTGAAAAAAAGTACTCCTACTCCCGTTTATCCTGACAACGAAAGATAGTATTTATAGCCCGACTAATCGTGTTTAGCCTTACATTTATTGCGCTCCAATCAAATCGGATTTTACATGGAGACCCATTTCCCGTACAATGGTGGGGTGAAAATCTGCCACTGAGCGATTCTGATTCTAGTGTTGTCTGACATCCCTCACTATTTCTTTTGGCTATAATTTGGTAATTCCTAGACTATTTGCGTAACGTTTAACATATTATTTGTCAGCAAGTCCTAAGGAACCCAAATATACACATTTAAAGGAGCTAAGTGGCTGCGTTCAAAATATACACTTTCTTCTACCTCCTGTTTACTTCGAATACGATGTGGTGTCTGGGTACTGTAATGTTTTCAAACGTAAACCAGTATAATGTCATGTTTTCTAATAAGCGTTTTTCAGGATTTTAAAACCTAACTCTGGTATGGGTAGTGTTTTTTATCACTGTCGATTTGAAAAAAAAGCTAGTGCTTGTGGCCTTACACGCGTGATGGCAGCAATCGTGTATCGCGCGACGCGTGTTTAGTGTTGCATGTGTCCCTGCTTTCAGCCCTCCCTTCTTTCTATCTTTAGTCCATCTGTCTTTCGTTTTAGGTAACGTAGTGTATAAAAAGACATGAATGGAATTTTAAATCTAGGTCAACTTGCGTATCTCAAGGTTTTTCTTAGAAAGGCAGCACATGTTTTATCGTAGAAAACGGGAATTGAAGCAGTAGGCTTTTACTATCAACGTGAAACGTTACAATTTGCAGACGCAGGAGAAAACAAGGGGGATTTCGCGTACAGTCATTGTGACAGCACTGTTCTTTACCATTCTTCTTTCCTTTTATTAAATTTATTTGTTAGGCTTTACATTTACGTTTTAATTTATATATGTGGATTAGAATTTCTCACGACATTTCTACCAAAAGTATATCAAAAACTTTAACTCCATAGGTGCACCGTTAACTGATTTGACACGCAAAGGAAATCCAGATCGAATTACCTGGACCGCACAGTGTGAATTAGCATACCAAGAATTGAAGGAAAAGCTCACAAGCAAACCTATTTTGAAATTACCTGACTTAAGTCAAGAATTCATTCTGAGAACGGATGCGAGTAATATCGGTTTGGGTGCAGCTCTATTACAACGGTCAAATTCTCTTGATGGGGAATTAACCCCAATGGCATATGCTAGTCGTAAGTTGAATACAGCAGAACAAAAATATTCAACAAGTGAAAAAGAATGTCTCGCTGACATCTGGGGTATAAAAAAGTTCCAGATGTATCTCTATGGACAATCATTTAGGATCCAGACAGATCATAAACCACTCGTGTGTCTGTCACAAGCAAGGCATGAAAATGCTAGGTTATTGCGCTGGTCTTTGCTATTACAGCCATATCAGTTCAGTATGGAATATATTTCTGGAAAAACTAACCTAGGTGCTGATTTTCTAAGCCGCCATCCGTGCGATGAGAATCAAAGTAATCACCAGGCATAGATAGAAATTTATCTATGTGTATATAGAATTAGGGACTGACATATGATGTCTGTTTTAAGTGGGGAGAATTGTGGCGAAAAATTCTAATACCCATACATAAATTAGAACATAAATGTAAAGCCGAACGAAATAATACGATAGGAAGAAGAATGGAGAAAGACCAGTGCTTTCCCAGTATAGATAACGCCTTAGTTGTATAACGCCGTAATGGCTAACACAAGATTTCTACTTGTCCTAATTCGTTCGTTCCTAAATAAAATGCTTAGGCTTAACGATACGGCGATAACCGTAGTTCTAAAAATAGAATGTGTAGTAAAATCTTCTAGACGACCTTGATTTTAAAAACTAACATTAGTGCAAAATTGCGCACAAGGTTAGCCTTGAAAAGACAGACGGGCTTAGAAGAAAAAAACAGAGAGAGATAGACGGACCATGGAACACAGTAACGCAAGCCACTCGCAGTGTGTCTAAAAATAAACCAACTCGCAGTGTGCTTGACCTGATTTTTTTCAAATAAACAGTGATGAAAAAAATTAGCGATACGATGTTATGTTTAGAAAACAGGTTTAATTCTTATTAGGAAACCTGATATTTTACGTAGGGCTCCTGACTTTATACTGATAGTACAGTCGTAGAGAATTGAACAGGTGGTAGCTGAAATTAAACACTTAACATCGAAAAAAGATCGTATTCTTAACTACGCCACTTAGCCCCTTGAAAATCTTATATTCGTGTACAGGAAGGCTAGTGGACTAGGAATATGTAATAAATTATCTAAAAAGTCCATTAGATAATTAGATATTGGTAATAAAACATATAGAGAACAGAGATATTGTCAGGTTTGGTCATATCTGCTTGGGATGGAATTCCCTGAATTTTGTTGAAACCTAGTAGTGACAGAAAGTCTAAGATAGTACGAGGGAGGCCATTGGTTGAACTTTGAAGTTAAAAGAAATTTGATTGGGTGACCTATGAATAACAAATAAATGCCTAGAAACGGAGTAAAAGTGAATGAAAATATTTGAATGACTGTGTACTCTTTTGAAAATATTCAAAACGATTGGCCAATATACTGGATATTGGCAGAAGAAATCTTAGAGGGGACGCCATATCGTTACACATTGTGAGAGATGAGAGCAGGCAGTGTTATCCAAAATTAAATATATGATACCAGCCTGGACATACCGCAGATCAGACTGTGTCAGTCATCTTTAGTGTGTATTTCCTTACGAATTGTGGGGCCGTGGTATAGATGGTGATATTGCAACGTCCGGTCTGAGTACTGCATGATCCAGAAAGCTGGCAGCAGACTCCTTGCACAAGATAGCGGCCATTGTATATCATACTATCAAACTGAGAAGCAAGCGAGCAGAGGATACAGGTTTCCTGCAGCTGCATTATGAGATAAGCGCTTGTCAGCACGAAAAAGCTCAACCTTGAATAAAATACCCTGAACTAAACTTTATTATAAAAACAAAAGGGACAGAAATTTTAAAAAACCAGAATCTGTGAATCCTTCAATATTATTTCCACCAGTACAAACACATGAAGTCGTGATGACCAACAACAACCTAGCACTAAAAGCCAGTATTACCTCATAATAATACATCACAACACTACACTCATATTACAATAATATTATATGTCTGGACAAAGATCTTTTGTATAAATTCTTGTACATAAACATTGTGCTTACATTTGATTGTGATTCCTGATTCACATTGTAGTAGGATCAGGATATCTATATATTGAAAGAGCTAATACAGTGTATAAAAGTTAACACTTGACTTACTTAAAATAAATCTTTAGAGTGTTATGTGTTTGTGATTGTCATAGTGTTGTAAATTGTTGTGGATCTTAACTTAGGTGTTTATCTGTCTGTTGGTTGTCGTGAACTTACACTTCATCACTATCATAACCCTAGACATTAAACGAAGTCATCATACAATTCAAGAATAAGTCTGATTGTGGTCGAAATGTGGTAGCATGCAAGGTTCTCTGTAATATACCAAACTTATTAGATACAGAAACCTTCACAGCTGATCTCATTCAGTACATTAAGTCCCCTATAACTATATTTATATAATCCCAACTCGCCACACAGATGTGATGAGAATATCTCTCGCATGTGTGGCTAGCTCATCCGGTGTCATATCCTCTTGTACAGCCATCAGTGCCTCGAATTTGTTTTGTACTTCTATGTTATATTCAGGTGGTATGGCGCTTACATCGAGACGGAGAGGTCGAGCACCTTTTGTCACTTTTTTTTCAATTTTAATTAAAATCTGCAATTAGTATCTCATGATCTGAATCACAATCTGCTCCTGGAAGTGTCTTTGTAGATGATATACCTGACCTCCATCTTTGTTGTATCAAGATGTAATCTATTTTATTCCTGCTGTTGCCATCTGGTGAGGTCCATGTATAGAGCCTTCTGGGATGTTGTCTAAATAGGGTATTTGTAATGGAGAGGTTGTTTTCTATGCAGAATCCGATTAGTTTTTCTCCTCTTTCGTTTCTATGTCCTATACCGAATGGACCTCGCACCTTTTTCTCTTCCTCTGTTCTTTCGATGCCAACTTTCGCGTTAAAGTCGCCCATGATTATCATGATATCCCTTTTTTCCACTTTCCCTAAAGTCTCTTGTAAACTGTTGTAAAATTCCTCAATTTCATCATCATCTGCTGCAGATGTGGGTGCATAAACTTGTAAAATTGTGATGTTCCTTTTCTTTCTCTTGAGTCTAATCATGAGAAGTCGATCACTAATCGGATTGTATCCAAGTAGTGCTATAGATGCTTTCTTTGTCAGGAGGAAACCAGCCCCGCTCTGACCGCCCTTTTCCTTCCCTGAGTATATGAATGTCTCTCCTGTTTGAGTTATAAAATGACCTTGTCTGGCCCATCTATGTTCAGAAATGCCCAGTATGTCTGTTTTCGTTCTTTACATTTCTTTACTAATCATACAAAGTCTTCCCTGATGTAGGCTTCTTACATTCCACGTGCCTATTCTTAATTTTTTCTTTAGTCCGATGGCATGGCTTTCCGCAATAACATAGTCAGGTTTTTGGCCGTCATCACCATTACTTGTACTTGCTCTGGCATCGTTCTCTTCCCCAGTTCGCATGGTCAATCTGCCTGGCCTGGGGGCCACACCATCAGATCTTTGTGTTTCGTGATTCTTCATTCTTGGCTGTCATGATTTCTTGGCAATATTCATTCAGTAGTTTCCCATTGCTTTCTGAACGGTTCTGGCAACGAAGAGGCAGACAACCTTGCTAAAGAAGAAAGGCAGCTGGTGGTTTAAAATCAGAGTATTCCTTCTCCTACCAACGGGCTGATCACCCGTTTGCCAGTCACTTCGATTACGGAAACAACAGCAAATGGATTGATTTGCCGTTGCCCTAAAGACGCCAATAGGCGTGATGGGAAACAATGGCAAAGAAAACCTATCTGCTGTTGCCCTAAGACGCCACTAGGCGTAATGGCCACTGACTGCTTTGACGGTCGGTGGCTAAGGACGGAAGAAGAAGAAGAAGAATTCCTTCTCCTAGATGAACTGCCAACCGTATTCTTTCTCCTAGATGAACTGCCAACCGTATTCTTTCTCCTAGATGAACTGCCAACCGTATTCTTTCTCCTAGATGAACTGCAATCTAATGCTTACGAGCTTCATCTACACTGAATTTAACTCTTGCCTGGGGTTTCAGTTAGTGCTGGTCAGAGCATGGTCCACACGCCGGTTGGTATTGCGCCTGCACCTTAAGAGGTACCAAACTACTCCCGACCTGATTATACCGTCAGGCACTCGGTGGCCCCCATTGCAAACTTTGAGTACAGGGTCACCGCGTGAAGGTGTTGCTACGGACACGTTTGTGCAGAAGCCATATGCTTCCGCGGCGATCACTGCACCGGGATGTGAGAGGTTGTGTGTTCGCATCAACATCTATTAATGTAGACGGGACATCGGGGCCCAGGCCCTACATATACCCCATTATATAAATTAAATTAAATGTTCGCATTGGCAGCCATTTTCGTCTAAACACTCTTTTACCCGGATGACACGACCTTTGAACTTTCCTAAGTAAAGTACCACTTGCTCTGATGTTCGCAAATCCTAATGTGATGGCCTCATTTAGATCATCTAGTGTTCTGGGTCGGTTGACATAAATAACTGATTTGAGGTGGCACCGACCTTTCCGTACATTAGAACAGCCTCTATTCTTTCTTCTGTTTGTTAATTTATAAGCTATAGTGTATAAATCTGGAACAAATAAACTAAAACAATGATTAATAAAAAAAATATTATATATATATATATATATATATACACACACACTTTTTTTTAAAGATAAAGTATCTCGTTAAACCCTTGATGGGTTATAATTTGGATATATATTGTAGTAAATTCAAGATAATAAAATATGATTCCCAGTATTTAAATGCAAGACAGGCAGAAGAGGCAGCACTGAGAAATGAACAAAGCACAGTATACAAAATAACTAAAATCATCAGCGGAAAACGAGGTGCAAACAATATTACATTAGTAAGAGATAAGCACGGAAATCTCATCACGACAGTAGAGGGACAGGAAACAAGATGGGCAGAGCATTTCAGAGAAACTCCGAATAAGGAACCACCTGAGACACAATTGAATGTTCCTGAGGCTGAAAATAAACTAGATGTTAATACAGACATCCCACAAAAAGAAGAAATCATCACAGCAATCAAAGGGTTAAAGAATGGAAAAGCTCCTGGTCATGATAACTTAAATGCAGAGCTATTTAAGACAGACCCTGAGCTAGCAGCAGAACTATTAGAACCACTATTTGCACAAGTCTGGAAAACAGGGACAACACCAACAGAGTGGAGAAAATGAATAATTGTCAAACTGCCCAAGAAGGGAGATCTTGCAGACTGCAAAAATTTCAGAGGAATAACTCTTCTCTCAGTTCCCAGCAAAATACTAAGCAGGATAATTATACAGAGAATCCCAAAAGCAGAAGACCACAAACTGAGGAAAGAACAAGCAGGATTTAGAAAGAACAGAAGACGTGTAGATCATATATTTACCCTCAGGAACATTATAGAGCAGTGCTCAGAATGGCAAAGACAGCTGTACATTAATTTCGTTGATTTTGAAAAGGCTTTTGACAGTATACATAGGGACAGTTTATGGAAAATACTGAGGGCTTATGGAATTCCAAGCTGCATAGTGTCAATCATAAAAAGCCTTTATGCCAACTTTACGTGTAGCATTGGGCAGAGCAACCTAACCTTTGAAGTGAAGACAGGAGTACGACAGGGATGCCCCTTATCAACCACTCTATTTTTAACAGTCATAGACTGGGTGATGTGCCAGACAACCGAGGGCAATCCAACACATTCACATCAACACATCCAGGAAAAAACGGATAGATTTGATAAGTATAGCCAGCAGGTGGGCTAATCATCAACCTAAAGAAGACAGAGGTCATGACGCTCAATGTGAGCATCCCTGAGCCCATATCAGTAAGGAATCAGCAACTGGAACAGACAGATGCCTTCACATACCTAGGATGCATAGTAACACCAGACGGCGGAGCAAGCAAAGACATCAACAACAGAATGAACAAAGCAAGAACAGCCTTTTTTAGTCTAAACAACATCTGGAAGTCCTCTCAGTACAGCACAAGCACAAAATTAGGATTATATCAGAGCTGTGTGCTTTCTGTGCTTCTCTATGGCGCAGAGAGCTGGAGAGTTACAGAGAAGGAAATGTCGAAATTGTCCTCTTTTCACACAACATGCCTAAGAAAAATTCTCCGAATCTTTTGGCCGAATACCATCACCAACCAAGATCTGCTTACTCGGAGCAAGCAAGAGGACATGCACACCATCATAGCTGGCAGACGCTGGAGCTGGGTTGGCCATGTCCTCAGAAAAGACCCTGATGCCATCACAAGAACAGCTATGCTATGGACTCCTGAAGGAAAACGAAAGAGAGGCCTACCAAAAACAACTTGGCGGAGGACTGTGGAGGCTGAGATGCAAAGAGTGAACCAGAGTTGGGGCACTGTACGAAGGATGGCCGCCGACCGAGCAAAGTGGAATCAATTTGTTGTTGCCCTACAAGACGCCACCAGGCGTAATTGCCACTGACTGCTTTGACGGTCGGCGGCTAAGGATCAAAGAAGAAGAAGTATTTAAATATAGTATTTTCTCCCCCTCCACTCAGTCCAAATACAGTAAATTAAAAACTAAAATTGTTTGAATGTATGTGTATCCCCGCCCCTTTCCAAAAAAAAAATAATAATAGTAATAATAATAAAAATAAAACACAAATACAAAATAAAACAAAAAATTACAAATAACGTCTCTGATATCTGCCCTGTTAATAACAAGGTGAAGCGGAGTGAAAAAGCCCGAGGGTGTCCGGGATGACACCCAATCCACTAATCAGCCATCATCCATATGAGCACCCCTTCAGACTATCCCTTATCCTCACACCATCACTGAGCCTTATACATTAATTTTAGTTCTTGTTATATACTGTTTTACTATATTGTGCAGTTCTCTAGGTCTATCTATTCTCAACACATGTTTCACAGTTATGGATTAATTGCATGCCTGTAAATAGCCTAAAATTGGTTTTCTGTGTTGTCCATACTTCCTACATTTTAGTAGGAAAGCTCTATATTATTTTTTTCTAGACGCTCTGCACAGTAAGATTCTTCTATTCATTTCTAGTTACAGTCTAAGAAGTTTCTTATTGCTAGGAATTGTTAGTTCTCTAGATACTGTCACATAATTGGTTATTCGCTTTTACGCATTCTCTCTCTCTCTCTCTCTCTCTCTCTCTCTCTCTCTCTCATTATCTATTCACTTCTCATTTTGGAGCTTAGAAATCTGTGCCCCAGTCACTGTTTATATTTTCACACTTCGATTCGTGTCAGGACAAGGCGTCATTGACTGTCCTTAAGGATTAATTGTAATCGCTTAAGTGATTGCATCAAATTGACTTCAGGCGTGAATCGTTTGTTTACGATTGTGCAACCCACTTCCGTACAGACTGGTCAATCGGGGTGTGTCGCTCCAGTGTTAATACAGGCGATTAGGAATGGCTTTGTTTTTGATAGTTTCCATATCAGTTGCTTTATTAATTATGCCTGCCAGGTGGTAGGCTGTATCTGGATTCTTGAGCTCCTAGGGTGGTACCACCAGTTTGTATATACTATTGTTATTAATTGATGCATTTATGGCATCCAGGTCTAGTAGTTCCTTTGTGGCAGTAAGGGAAAGAAGAATGAGAAGTCTAACATGAGTTGGTATAGACGAGTAGAAAAAAGGGATGTACGGAAACGATGCGCATAGGAAGGGTCAAAAACAGAAAGAGGTTAGGCACGTTTTTCTCAGAATCAGGCAGAAGCGTGAGAGACGTCGGAACAGAAGCAGGGCAGCCATATTGAAGACGACCACTAGTTAAAGGAGACTTTCTATCGTCTCTTAGATATCCCGAGTCCGGGTTGTGAAGACATAAGCCTCAATATATAGATAGGCTGGCGAGTTCTCTGACAATAGTACAAGGAGGAAGGAGAGGTGAACTCCGCCAAGGCCGGCCCCAAGCCCGGCTGAAAAAGGAGGAGGGCGGCCTGTATGGAGGCCGTAAGGAAGCAGCCCATCCACCATGCACAGGCACAACAGACCAATAACCTGTATGCTTTAAATCCCGATTACAAGAAATACAAGAGAGAAAACTGGACTGATTCTAAAGGTGACGAACTGGAACGGACTACGGACTACGACTTATGGAACTTGGAACACAAGAAGAATAAATGGGAAAGAAGAGGAGCTGGTGGTAGAGATGAGGAAAGCAAAACTAGAAATCTTGGCAATAACGGAAACGAAGAAAAAGGTACAAGGAGTCATGGATCTCGATGGCGACACGCTGCTCTACAGTGGTGTACCCACATCTGAAAGAGCTAAAGGAGGTGTGGGTTGCATTGTGGCGAAAAACCAAAAAGATAATATCAAGTGATGGAACTTTGTCTCGGAGCGCATTATGGTTGTAAAACTAAAAGAAGGAGAAACCATATTCAACCTTGTCATAGTTGTACGGGCCAAATGAGGATGAGAGAGCAGAGATCAAGGAGGAATTCTTTGAGCTGCTTCAAAGGAAAGTGGATGACTGCCTAGATGAAGTTATGATGCTCGGAGATTTCAATGCCAGAGTTCGAAATGACCATGCTAGATGGGGTGAAGTTATCGGAAGATATGGAGAAGATACTCTTAATGACAATGGAAAGCGACTCCTTAGATTCTGCAGTGAACAGAATCTGATCATTATAAACACAAAGTTCCCCCACAAGCGCATACATGCTTACATTAAATGTGAACCAACAAAGAATGAGAAGCCAGTGATCGACTATGCCATAGTTAGGAGGAGCTCATTCAAATACGTCCGGTATGCTAGAGTCTGGAGGGGGCCAGAGATTGGAAGTAATCACTACCTGCTAACCATCAAAAGAACAACTGAAAGAGTTGCTCAGCCTAGGAACTGCCTAACATCACCCAAGAAACTAAGTAAACGAACAGGAGAAATGAGCTGAGAGAGCCAGAAATTAAGACCAGATATCAGGAGCTTATTGCTGCAGCGGTGAGCTACACAGAAGAACAACATGATGACTTGGAAACCCGCTGGCTTAAATTCAAGGACACCATAAAGACAGCTGCTGCAGAAGCTTGTGGTGAAGTCCAACTTGGGAACAAGAGAAAGAGGACACCTTGGTGGACAGAGGAAGTCAAAGAGAAAATAAGAGAGAAGAAAATGGCATGGAAACAATACTTAGGAGCTAAAAACACAGCACGACAAATGGAGAAATATAGAGAATATGTGATACTCAGAACAGAAGCAAAGGTGCTAGCAGCAAAACAGAAGTCTTGGGAGGAATTTGGAGAAAAAGCTAGAAAAAGATGCGCAAGAAAACCAGAAATTGTTCTATAAGACCCTAAAGAACATGAGGAAGGAAAAACAGTGCCCTCTTAAATTTATAAATGACAAACAAGGCAAATTGCTTGCTGCCCCGAAGGAAGTAATGGAAAGATAGAAAGAATATTTCTCAGAACTCCTTGATGGTGAGCAAGGTCGAGCATCAGAAATGATAACCACTAGCACAGAAGAGAACACCAATGGTGGTGAATGTGGTAAAGTGGGATGTTATAAATATTTATAGGGGACTTAGTGTACTGACTGAGATCAGCTGTGAAGGTATCTGTATCTAATAGGTGTAGTGTTTTACAGATAACCTTACTTACTACCACATTTATACCTCAGTCAGAATTATTCTGGAATATTGTGATGACTACGTTAAATGTCTAGGGTTATGTAAATGATGAAGTGTAAGTCACAACAACAACAGACAGATAAACAATTTAATTTATTCCACCACACTTGACAACACTGTGACACTCACACACATTTAACACTCTATAAGACTATCTTAATTGAGTCAGTGGTAAAAGTTCAAATATATATGTATTAATTACTTTCACTAATATATATCCTGATTCAACTACACAGTGAACCAGGAATCACAATCAAATGTAATCACAATTTATATGTACATAATTTATAAATATGAACCTTGTAGTGACATATTGTATTAGTATTATCCTATGTGTGTCAGTTGTGTAGTAGTACTATGAGGTAATACTGGTTTTGTTTTTCATGCTATGTTGTTATTTGTCATCATGACTTCAAGTGTTTGTTTATCTTGGAAATAGTATGGGGAAACTTCACCGTTCCTATCAATTTAAACAATGTATTGACCCTCTGTTTTACTATAATGTCAAGTTTTGAGGGGGACACATAATGTTGAGCTCCTCTGGCCACAGAAGCTTATCTTTCGTGATGGCGGCAGGAAAAGTCTCCTCTGCACGATAGCTTCACTGTGTTCTGGAGACACCTCACTGGTCGCTATCTGGACCCAGGAGTATGCTGTCAGCCTCTAGATTCAGCAAAGCTCAGACCAGGTGCTGCTTTAATAATATAGGACCACGGTCCCTGAAACAAGAAGGTTGTACCTCCTATTTCAGAACTAATTTATAATCTATTTCCAGACTGAACACAATACATAACAAACACTGAGTTCAGAGCGGTAGGCCAGCTGTCAGCTTCATCTGAAACAATTTACACCAGTATACTCCTCCCTAATGGTTACCACGCCTCTGCAATTCCAGCATTAGTTCTTTCTAGTCAATAAGATAGGTGTCAGTGTACTGTTTGGCAATTCCATGCAGTTTTACTTTTCTCCGACACCTTCTGTTCAGGTTGGAGCACTATATAGGCCTTGCCTCATGTTCGTTACTTAACCACACACATATACAGACATAAATTATCAATTTACATTCAATTTTCATTAAAAAGATATCAAATATTTCAAGCTTACCACAATTCATGGAAATAATACACAATTACGTTGACTGGCAATGAATATGGCACAAAATCCGACCTGCCGCTGTCTCAGGCTTTTATTTAGAAAAATATAAGCTGAATCTCAACGCACTGTAGCTTTAGAAAGTTTATTTGAAAATGTGGTGCTGAACTGACGCTTCTAATTGACTATATTGGCGGGTCTAACCAATCGAGCCATGTTTACACAGCTTTTCAAAAAAAGTACTCCTACTCACGTTTCCCTAACAACAAAGAATTAGTATTTGTAGCCCGACTAATCGTGTTTCGCCTTACATTTACTGCGCTCCAATCAAATAGGATTTAACATGGGGACCTATTTCCCGTACAATGATGGTTTCAAAATCTGCCACTGAGCGATTCTGATTTTGGTGTTGTCTGACACCCTCACTATTTCTTTTGGCTATAATTTGTTAATTCCTAGACTATTTGCGTAACACTTAACATATTATTTGTCAGCAAGTCCTAAGGAACCCAAATATACAAATTTAAGGGAGCTAAGTGGCTGCGTTCAAAATATGTATTTTCTAGGATAGTCGTGTATTTGTTTTTTTTATTTTTTATGTTTAGAACCGCCACCTGTCCTGCTGTACTGTCAGACTAATGTCAGGATTTTAGACATAAAACAGTAGAATGTCATGTTTCCTAATAAGCGTTTTGTAAGTTTTTAAACCTAACTCTCGTATGGGTAGTGTTTTTTTATCACTGTCCATCTGAAAAAAAAGTATTGCTTCTGGCCTTTCGCTTGGGGAGGGTGGCATTAATTGTATATCGCGAGACGCGTGTTAGCGTTGCATGCGTTCCTGCTTTCAGCCCTCCCTTCTCTCTATCCTAAGTTCATCTGTCTTTTCATCACGCCGTGTATAAAATGAAATTAATGGAAGTATTAATTTAGGTCATTACGCAGGGTGCCTAGCTCAAGGTTTTCTTAGAAATGCAGTACACGTTTTATTGAAGAAAGCGTGTAGTGATGCAGTAGGCTTTTACTATCAACGTGAAACGTTACAATTTGCAGACGAAGTAGAAAACAAGGGGGATTTCGAGTACAGTCATTGTGACAGCACTGTTCTTTACCTTTCTTCTTTCCTTTTATTGAATTTATTTGTTAGGCTTTACATTTTCCTTTTAATTTATATATGTGGATTTAGAATGTTTCACGACAAATTCTCCCCTCTTAAAACAGACGTTATATGTCAGTCTATAATTCTATATACACATAGAGAAATTTATTATCCTTCCTGGGGCTTAAGGTGATTCTCATCACACGGATGGCGGCTTAAAAAATCCGCTCCCAGATTTGTTTTTCCACTTATATACTCTATGCTAAACTCATATGGCTGCATCAGTAATGACCAAAGGAGTAATCTAGAATTTTCGTGTCTAGCCTGCGCTAGAAATGACAAGGGTTTGTGATCCGTTTGCTACTTAAATGCCTTCCCATACAGATAAATATTGAATTTCTTTATCGCCCATATTACTGTAAGACATTCTTTTTCGGTAGTTGAGTAATTGGTTTCAGCTTTATTCAATTTTCTGCTAGCATATGCCACTGGGCTTAATTCCCCATCCAATGCATCTGATTTCTGTAGCAGAGTCGCACCTAACCCAATATTACTGGCATCCGTCCTTACAATGAATTCTTGACTTAAGTCAGGTAATTTCAAAATAGGTTTACGTGTGAGCTTTTCCTTCAATTCCTGGTAAGCGAATTCGCATTGTGGAGTCCATGTAATTCGATCTGGATGTCCTTTACGTGTCAAATTAGTTAACGGTGCACATATGGAATTAAAGTTTTTGATATACTTTTGGTAGAAACCACATAATGAGACAAAGGATCTCACGTCTTTGTTGGTTTGTGGTCTTGGGGCTTTCTTTAGTTTCTCTAAATTCTTGGGGTCAGGGGTCATGTTTCCCTGATGAACTGTGTGTCCCAAGAACTCTAATTCTTTACATCCAGCACAACATTTGGTTGGTCGGGCTGTCAAATTCGCTTCTTTAAGTCGATTAAACAGCATGTTCAGAGAATCAATGTGTTCCTCAAATGTTTCTGTTGCTATAAGGATATCATCCATGAAATTTGTGATGCATGGGTTATTCAGAGGGTCCAATAATTTTCTCATCATTCTAGAGAAGACACTAGGCGCATTCTTCAATCCAAATGGCAATCTGTTAAACTCATAGTGTCCTTCTGAGGTACTAAAAGCTAGGTATGGTCTAACCTCAGGCTTTACTGGAATCTGATAGTATCCTTTACTCAGGTCCACTTTTGAGAAATATTTAGCTTTATTTAGCCTGGCAAACAACTGATTTGTATCCGGCAATGGATCCACCTGTCCTTCTGTGATAGCATTCAGTCTCCTGTAATCTATACAGAGTCTATGTTCTCCAGAGGGTTTCCTTAAGAGTACCACACTGGAACTATACGCAGATTCACTGTGTGAAATAATTCCTTCCCTCAACAAATAGTCTATCTCTTCCTTCAAAGCTTTCTCCTTAGCAAAAGGAATCGAATAGGGTTTCATACAGACAGGTGTGGGGTCTATCAGTTTCATATCATATTCCAATAAGTTTGTATGCCCCGGTCGGTCTGTTAACACCTCTGCATGATTATCTAGAACCTGTTGCACTCTCTCTTTCTGATTTTTCGTTAAATGTGTACTGATTTTTACCTGTGCCGCTGTCTCACAAGGGTGTAATGGATATTCAAATGATGAAAGTGGTTCCTTTTTCATCTCCATGGCAATGGACAAGGTCAACAAGTGTGTCTCTTCCTGATTTTCTCTTTCCAAGTATTTCTTCAGGAGATTCACATGATAGATTTTTTTCTTTCCCCTTCTTATCTATCTTAAAATTGATTCTAGACACCTTCTCTAGAACGGTATATGGACCTTGCCATCCAATTTGTAACTTATTCTGACTACCGGGCAGAAGAAGCAGTACCTTCTCTCCCACAGCCAAATCTCTGTCTTTAGCTTTCCTGTTATAGTAAGCAGCATGTTTTTTCCTGGCTTGTCTCAAATTTTCATTGGCAAGTTTCCAGCCAGTTTTTAAACGAGTGGTCAGCTCATTCACATATTGGTATGAGGATGTAATGTTTTCCTCTGCCTTTTCATCAGTCCACGTTCTTAACAGCGCTTCCAGTGGACCTTTTATTGGCCTTCCAAATAATAATGTTGCCGGGGCCATACCGGTTGAACTATGGGGTACCTCCCGATAAGCAAAGAGGGCGGCGTGAAGGTACTGGTCCCACGTATCTGGTTTTTCGTGTGCCAACTTTCTCAGGATTGACATCAACGTGCCATTAAATCTTTCCACTTGGCCGTTCCCTTGGGGGTGGTACACACTACAATGGAAGTGTTTGGCCTGGAAGATCCTGAACACTTCTTCAGTTAGTTTCCCCTTGAACTGAGAGCCATTATCAGTCAAGATTTGATTGGGAAAGCCTAACCTTGTGAAAATTGTGAGTAATGCCTCTGCCACATGCTTAGAATCAATCGATGACAGGGCTACCGCCTCTCCCCACATAGAACAAGTGTCCATCAGAGTCAGAATGTAGCTGTTCCTTCTCTTAGTTCGAGTGAGAGGTCCCACAAGATCCACAGCAACTCTCTCAAAGGGTGTTCCCACTATGGGCATTTCCCCCAGAGTTGCTGGTGCAGTCCAATGCTTAGGTGCTACTCGTTGGCAATCTGGACAGGATTTTACATATCGTTTGATATCTTCAGTTATCCCTGGCCAGAAATAGTGACAAGCTATACGCTGTCCTGTTGCGCTGATCCCCATATGACCACTGAAGGGAATCGCATGCCCTAGTTCCAACGCTTTAGTCCTATATGAGGTGGGAAGGACCAGCTGTCCGTGACCATTGGATTCAGATCCAGCCTTCCTATAAATCAGTTTGTTCTTCATATAAAATTCTCCCTTGCCTGGAGGTGTATGAGATTTGGGCAACTTCTTGAAACACGGCTTGAGTGTTTTGTCCTCCGCCTGTGCCTTCCTCATCTCATCTGGATGAGTATTTATTGGATTATCCTCCTCCTTTTTAGACTGTGATCTGGTCTGCACTGTTGCCAATATCACAGGTCTCTTGGGATTCCCCAAGAAGACATATCTACACCCCAATATCAGAGGGTAGATTGGCTCATTTATCACTGCTGCTTTTATGATTCCTTCCACATATCGCGTTTTCACCTTTATCCGGGCGACGGGAAGTGTCATGGTAGCTACATCCTTGGTTGCAGTTTGAATCTCCACTGTTTCTGTGGTGTATTGATCTGCCTGCACCAGGTGAGAACTCACAACGGAATCATAATCTAAACCTGTATCATATAAACACCTTATGGTGACACCATTACAGATGACATCTTCACACACTGGGGGATGGTATGGTTCCTGTAGTTCCGCAGGTTTGACCTTTTTTCCCTTTTTTCCAGATGTCATAGCAGCACAATGAGGAGGTTTCCTTCTACAATGGTCAGTGTCATGATTGTTCATCTTACAATTTTTACACCATCTCTTTCCTTGGTTGTAAGATTTTCTTTCATCATATTTCCTTTCATCGAATTGTGGGGTTTTATTTTTATTTTCATACCGTGGCCTACCAAATTGGTGCTTACCTTTGTTTTGATCTCTAGGATCAAATTTATTAAAGTTCTGTGGTGCCCTAAAATTATCCACCTGTTTCTTTTTGTTACCTGATACCTCTGCCTGAGCTGCTTGATACCTTTCTGCAACATTTAGTAACTCCCACAGTCTCTCTGCACCTTGTTCCATGAGAAACTTTCTCAGGTCTGGAGCCATGGACTCTCTTAATTGTTCTATAAGGACCATTTCCTTAAGATCTTGGGTTTTCCCCAGAGAAGTCCATTTCTCCAAGTATGTCTCTAACCGTGCAGAGAACTGGTGATAGGTTTCACCTGACAGTAGTTTAGCATTCCTAAATTTGTTTCTATAAAATTCTGCGTTCTTTTCATATCTTAACAAAAGAGCCTGCTTTAGCACGTCATAATTTTCTTGATCACCTCTGCTCATTTTGGCAGAAACTTCATAAGCTGCCCCACGAAGCCCTTGAGATAACTTTAAGCTCCACCTTTCTCTCTCTAACCCATACGTGGTAGCTAATAGTTCATATCTATTTAGATAGCTCTCAGTATCATCGTCTTTCTCAACAAACTGATCTAAATGAAAGTTCATAGCTGAGGTTGAGGCTCCCTGACTAGCAGTAGCATCAGAAGTAAAGGGACTGGCACCATTTTCAGGAGCATGGCCTTGAAACTCAAACTCCCTTAGTCGTAACTCATGTTCCCTTTGTAATCTCTTATCCTCTCTTTCTGCTTCCCTTTCTGCAGCTAATCTCTTGTCTTCCCTTTCTGCAGCTAATTTCTTCTCTTCCCTGTCTGCAGCTAATTTCTTCTCTTCCCTTTCTGCAGCCTGTCTTCTTTCCTCGGCTTCCCTTTCTGCAGCTAATCGCTTCTCTTCTCTTTCTGCCTCCAATTTCTTAGCCTCAGCCTCAATCTGCAGCCTCTTAGTCTCAGCCTCAGCCTCAAATTGTAACTTCTTAATTTCCTTTTCAGCCTCTAACCTCTTATCTTCGGCCAACCTATCAGATTCTAATTTTCTTTCGGCCTCTTTTTCTAATCTTCTTTCTTCCCGTTCAATATATTTGTCACATTCAGCAGTGACATAAGCAATCATAATTTGCCCGTCCATTCCTAACTCTTTTGCAGTCTGCACAGCAGCAGATCGAAATTTGGCCAGGTCCGCCATTTTCTAACAGGTAAATTTATATAATGTCTAACTAAACAATACAATCTGTAATTACTTATCCAAAGACACCACAGGCACCGAGAGCTCAACCTTATTTAATTCCACCCAAGGATACCTTTTAATTCTTATTATTCCCTGAAGTGAATTACCCCCAATATTTATAATAGGGAAAGATTCAAAATCCCGGGAGCGAGACCCCAATATATGTGGTAAAGTGGGATGTTATAAATATTTATAGGGGACTTAGTGTACTGACTGAGATCAGCTGTGAAGGTATCTGTATCTAATAGGTGTAGTGTTTTACAGATAACCTTACTTGCTACCACATTTATACCTCAGTCAGAATTATTCTGGAATATTGTGATGACTACGTTAAATGTCTAGGGTTATGTAAATGATGAAGTGTAAGTCACAACAACAACAGACAGATAAACAATTTAATTTATTCCACCACACTTGACAACACTGTGACACTCACACACATTTAACACTCTATAAGACTATCTTAATTGAGTCAATGGTAAAAGTTCAAATATATATGTATTAATTACTTTCACTAATATATATCCTGATTCAACTACACAGTGAACCAGGAATCACAATCAAATGTAATCACAATTTATATGTACATAATTTATAAATATGAACCTTGTAGTGACATATTGTATTAGTATTATCCTATGTGTGTCAGTTGTGTAGTAGTACTATGAGGTAATACTGGTTTTGTTTTTCAAGCTATGTTGTTATTTGTCATCATGACTTCAAGTGTTTGTTTATCTTGGAAATAGTATGGGGAAACTTCACCGTTCCTATCAATTTAAACAATGTATTGACCCTCTGTTTTACTATAATGTCAAGTTTTGAGGGGGACACATAATGTTGAGCTCCTCTGGCCACAGAAACTTATCTTTCGTGATGGCGGCAGGAAAAGTCTCCTCTGCTCGATAGCTTCCCTGGGTTCTGGAGACACCTCACTGGTCGCTATCTGGACCCAGGAGTATGCTGTCAGCCTCTAGATTCAGCAAAGCTCAGACCAGGTGCTGCTTCAATAACATAGGACCACGGTCCCTGAAACAAGAAGGTTGTACCTCCTATTTCAGAACTAATTTATAATCTATTTCCAGACTGAACACAATACATAACAAACACTGAGTTCAGAGCGGTAGGCCAACTGTCAGCTTCATCTGAAACAATTTACACCAGTATACTCCTCCCTAATGGTTACCACGCCTCTGCAATTCCAGCATTAGTTCTTTCTAGTCAATAAGATAGGTGTCAGTGTACTGTTTGGCAATTCCATGCAGTTTTACTTTTCTCCGACACCTTCTGTTCAGGTTGGAGCACTATATAGGCCTTGCCTCATGTTCGCTACTGAACCACACACATATCCAGACATAAATTATCAATTTACATTCAATTTTCATTAAAAAAGATATCAAATATTTCAAGCTTACCACAATTCATGGAAATAATACACAATTACGTTGACTGGCAATGAATATGGCACAAAATCTGACCTGCCGCTGTCTCAGTCTGTTATTTAGAAAAATATAAGCTGAATCTCAACGCACTGTTGCTTTAGAAAGTTTATTTGAAAATGTGGAGCTGAACTGACGCTTCTAATTGACTATATTGGCGGGTCTAACCAATCGAGCCATGTTTACACAGCTTTTCAAAAAAAGTACTCCTACTCACGTTTCCCTAACAACAAAGAATTAGTGTTTGTAGCCCGACTAATCGTGTTTCGCCTTACATTTACTGCGCTCCAATCAAATAGGATTTAACATGGGGACCTATTTCCCGTACAATGATGGTTTCAAAATCTGCCACTGAGCGATTCTGATTTTGGTGTTGTCTGACACCCTCACTATTTCTTTTGGCTATAATTTGTTAATTCCTAGACTATTTGCGTAACACTTAACATATTATTTGTCAGCAAGTCCTAAGGAACCCAAATATACAAATTTAAGGGAGCTAAGTGGCTGCGTTCAAAATATGTATTTTCTAGGATAGTCGTGTATTTGTTTTTTTATTTTTTTATGTTTAGAACCGCCACCTGTCCTGCTGTACTGTCAGACTAATGTCAGGATTTTAGACATAAAACAGTAGAATGTCATGTTTCCTAATAAGCGTTTTGTAAGTTTTTAAACCTAACTCTCGTATGGGTAGTGTTTTTTATCACTGTCCATCTGAAAAAAAGTATTGCTTCTGGCCTTTCGCTTGGGGAGGGTGGCATTAATTGTATATCGCGAGACGCGTGTTAGCGTTGCATGCGTTCCTGCTTTCAGCCCTCCCTTCTCTCTATCCTAAGTTCATCTGTCTTTTCATCACGCCGTGTATAAAATGAAATTAATGGAAGTATTAATTTAGGTCATTACGCAGGGTGCCTAGCTCAAGGTTTTCTTAGAAATGCAGTACACGTTTTATTGAAGAAAGCGTGTAGTGATGCAGTAGCCTTTTACTATCAACGTGAAACGTTACAATTTGCAAACGAAGTAGAAAACAAGGGGGATTTCGAGTACAGTCATTGTGACAGCACTGTTCTTTACCATTCTTCTTTCCTTTTATTGAATTTATTTGTTACGCTTTACATTTTCCTTTTAATTTATATATGTGGATTTAGAATGTTTCACGACAGTGAAGATGACATAAAGATGGAAGAACAGAAGGCAGCACTGGAGAAAATCAAGATGGGCAAAGCAGCAGGGCATGATGGTATAACACCAGAAATGGTTAAGTACATGGGAGCAGCAGGCGACCTATTACTCTTAAGGATTCTACAGGCAGCTTGGTGCAACAAGACCATACCAAAGGATTGGGAGATTGCTATCATAACACCGATTTTCAAAAAGGGTGACAACCGACAATGTGGAAACCATAAAGGCATATCCCTTCTCAGTGTCCCTGGTAAAATCTACTCTAGAATCCTAGAGCAGAGACTCAGATGCCTAGCTGAGCTTTATTTGGAAGAGGTCCGACCAAACCAAAGTACTCAAGACCTAATCTTCACACTCAGACAGCTGAGTGAAAAGGCTCCTGTGTATAAGAGTGAGATCCATCTCCGTTTCATAGATCTGGAAAGGCGTTTGACAGGGTCCCCTAGAGCAAACTTTGGGACTGTTTGGCAAGGAAGAACATTCCAGCACCTCTGATTCATGCTATACAGAGCTTCTACAAGTCTTGCAGAAATTATGTGAGGACAGTAAACCATAAGTGAGAAGAGTTCAGGACCACCACCGGTGTAAGACAAGGTGATATCCTGTCACCTTGTCTTTTCATACTCCTCATGGGCGATGTCATCAAAGCATGTAAGGAGATAACAATAAAGTATTCAGTGGGGTACTGGAAGATGAGAAAGGTCTGTATTTCAGAGCTGGCATTTGCTGAGGATGTTGCCCTGATTGCTAAATCAGAGGCACATCTCCAATCCAACCTGCAAGTCTGGATGGAAGAGCTGGAGAAGAGAGGGATGATCAGAAGCAGCTCTAAAACAAAATCCATGGTGATATCACGAGAAGAAAGAAGACATCAGATTAAACTGGGAGAACAGGTCCTGGAGCAGGTCGACCACTTTAAATACCTCGGAGCTGTTATTGACCGGAAGGGAGGCATCACAGAAGAGT
Source organism: Oreohelix idahoensis (assembly GCA_024509875.1). NCBI lineage: Eukaryota > Metazoa > Mollusca > Gastropoda > Stylommatophora > Oreohelicidae > Oreohelix > Oreohelix idahoensis. The sequence continues at coordinate 672,984 of JAMPIV010018783.1, read as the reverse complement.
TCGCAACTCGAAAAGCAGCGGCTGGGAGACTTTTTCAGGCCATAAATCGAGGATTCCTCAGCAAGAGAAAAGTTGGTAAGAAAATGAAGATGGCTTTATACCGTTCCACCTATGTCCCTGTCTTGACGTATGAATGCGAGTCATGGGCAATGACTACAACCCACAAAAGCCAGATCCAGACCTCAGAAATGAGGTATTTAAGGAATGTGGTTGAAGTAACAAGAAGAGACATGGTCCGCAACATGACGATTGTTCAAGGCCTAAACAGTCCCAGCTAAGATGGTTTGGCCATGTCTGCAAAATGGAAGAAGATCGGCAACCACGACAAGCATGGGAAACTAAGAGCCAGGGATCCAGACCTTCAGGACGACCCAGAGTCCGCTGAGAGGACAACATTAGACAATCTTTGAAGGACCGGTGACTTGAATGGAACCAGGCCAGGAGGAAGACAGCCGATAGGATAGTCTGGCGCTCTCTCTTCCAAACCTCTACACCTCGCGGTAGAAGGGGAATGACTAAGTAAGTATATATATATATATATATTAAAGAGTCTTGCTCATACGTTTGCTTTTACACTTATAATAACTGCGTCAACTATGATTGTTATGATTTAAAATAACATGAAACAAATTTAATAATCAATTAGTTTTGACAGGTTAAAATAGAGATGAAATGATGGTGAATTTTAGATGAACGTTTTATCTGCATAGATACTGGATAGAGGAATGTTAATGTTCTTTGCTGTTGCCTTTTATTAAGCACTTAGCTTAGAATCGATGACTACTGCAGCCATAGTTCCGTCAATTCTTCTGTGATAAGGGCACTTCTTCACACAAATTGTCCAATTTAGGCGGTTGGTGTTGATTCCATACTTTTAACTCACAACTAGCTTGCAGCTTCGTAACACTTTCTGTCTGGTAGCTTCGTTCCACGAACTTTAGACAAAAATAAAAAGAACACATGCTTCTGCTAAGTAAATTTGTGGGCTGCAAATTAACAGGCGCATTGTCTCGCTGTCCACCCACCAATGTTAGCCTTTCTGAATAATTATATTCTTGAGTATACACAGCGTAACTCAGAGAAGATGATTATAAATAACCAATATTCTTCTGGGTATCAAACTGGGAAAATATGTGCTTGGACAGCAATGGGAAATGGCTGGCCTGAACTACAATTAGCAAGGTACATATATCTCACTAAATGATATTATAGACTTGATGTACATGGGATGTAATCATCACTCATCACTGTGCTCCATTCGGAGTCAGGGGTTGCTTCTGCTTTCGCGTTTCTGAGCGAATTAACATACAACAAACACCAGCGCTTGCTGTAGTGGTTTATGTATGAATATACTATTTTCATATTTTGAAGTTGCCAGCCTCATATATAACCACTTAACAAGAAAAACATGTCAAATTCACAATTTAAAATACATGTTTACACTTACCCCAAAGTAACTTTTGGGAACACAATCTCCTGGCACAGTTTAGAATGGACGTAGCACTTAAGTTAGATACTTTCGAATCACTTGGTCTGAGAAATGTTTGTATTCCTCTTATGACGGTTGATCTGATTCCTTAGGTCTCCAGTCTTTGTATTTAAAAAATGCGGGGTTTACTTTTAAGTTTCAAAGTTGCCCAAATACGTCGATCCTGGTCCTTTAAGTTTCCAGTCTTTGTATTTAAAAATGCTTGTTTACTTTTGAGTTTCAAAGTTGCCCAAATACTTCGATCTGTCACTTATAATTATGGAATCCTTTGTCCGATCCTTCTCTTTTTGGCTCTGGTGAATTGCTAGCTTGACGTGGGGATACAAGCTGATTTTTGACTCCGATTTTGCTAGATTGTTTCTCTCATTTCTCAGTTCAAATCCCAGATTGTACTTCCGACGAATTTCCCAATGAAAGTCAAAGTCTATTCCGGCTCTCAAATTAAGCCAATGGTAAGCTCTGATCTATATGGGTCTGGGTGTTTCATTTAATCTCCTCCGCGTGTTTTAAAATATCAAATTTAAAATTCCAACGCCTTACGACTTTCTAATATACTGTAATTCTTGCGCTTGCATTGTTATGCAACATTCATAAACCCATATGTGCACTTATTCCTGACTAATGCTTTCCGCCCAGATTGTCTCCTTTGCCAGGTCATCTGTAATACTTACACGGGGATAGTCCCGCGGAAGCGATTATCTAATTATCACCTGTGTCTTTTACCATCCCTCCGACCGCTTTCCCAGACAGACAAAATGGTTTTCTTTCCATACCCTGGCTGGTCGTATTGTTCTGTGGAGTGTCGGGATCATCTTGAATTACCCGTGACCGTCTCTAACAAAGGTGACTAGACACTCAGGCGATAAACGTATTATCCGCTGACCTGTGTAATTAACCTCGATAATACTTCAGGTCACCTGGTGAAACTTAAACAAGTCTAGGAGCGGCTTCAGAGCAAAAAATGTGGGGCATAAAATATGCCGAATAATAAGACGATGAATGAGGAAAATGAAGAAATGAAGTGATACTGCCGGAGAGAACGACAGTTATGAAAAGTGCACTCAAATAATAGGACGATGAAGGAAAGAAAGAAGGGTGCCAAAAAACATGCAACTACCGTTTTGTCACACCTTGTGTCAGTTTGTCTTCTTCATGTTTTTTTCTACTGCTTATGGTTTGTTTTTCTGTCTCAATCCTTAGTAGTAAATCCTCATTTTTCTCAGTCAGTTCCGCTAATCTAGTAGCGTCCTTAGCAACGAGGTTGAATATTTTTCATGATCCATCAAGATTTCTTCCACCTGTCTTACTGAATCTCCTGGTACTTGTACTTCAGGTAATTCTCTCAGTTTTGATAGGTTCCTTTTTGTTATCATTATTTCCTTGTTTTTTCAGTTATTTCACCATTTTTAGTTTTTATTATGGATTTTTTTTACTGATTTTGATATGCTAAGTTAGGCGATTATTGTTGTTGGATGACTACTTTAAATAGCGTGATGGTCTTGATGTATTTTATCAGTGCAATTTTGGTCTGTTGATAATGGGGACGTCCTAGGAAACGTGAACCGTGATTTCCTAGACAACTTGCACATTTGATTTTTTATTTTTATTTTATTTTATTGTTTCATAATCATGATCTTCCTTCACTAGAGGGGTGCATTTGTCACCGGGGGGGGGGGGGGCAGAGAGGGAGAGAGAGAGAGAGAGAGAGAGAGAGAGAGAGAGAGAGAGAGAGAGAGGGGGGGGTCTGCTGCACGATATCTGAATTTTCTACAAGAGCTTTTTTGTAGATAAATTTCTGACAGTTGGAACACTAAATTACTGGGAGAATGTAATAGGAATTTTCCTACTGCCATTGCACAAGTGTGTTGGGATTTCCTGTCCTTCCAGTGTAATAACTACAGTGGGATTTACAAATGTTCATGAAATTCATTTCATTTTAAAAATTTAGTATTGAGTATTGTCTGCTCTCAGCTTATTTAGCAACTCTTCTTCAGTCAGCGGCATGTCTATACCTTTGATGACACGTTTCCTTGTTTCTGTGACTATTTATGGCTTGACCACTACGGGCCAGATCTAAAGAATCGGGTCTTTTTCAAGGTCTTTTAGCAGATTTGTTACCTTTTTAGTATTCTTGGCTGTAATTATTATGCCATATTGTGCTCTCTTTGTTTCTACAACTGATCTTTTGTCAATAACTTTTTTTAAAGCACATTTACTATCTTATTCTGACTACTTTACCACATGTTTAGATTATCTCTTCTCTCGTCCGTAAAAGGTAAAGGATCCCGTTACACGCCCATTGAGGCATATTGGGAATATGGTGTTAGGCCCATATTTTCTTGACCGTCGGCACACTAGGGGTGATGTGGTCAGCATCACGCCGGCCGCCTTAACCTTCCCAGAGTTCCTCTGGTACCCATTTGGGGCTGGGTCGACCCAGGAGCCGTTTGTAGCCTAAAAAAAATCCCACCTCATCTGGGGATCGAACCATAGACCACTGCGCTATGAAGCCAGTGCACAAACCACTATGCTACCGCGGCTCCTCTCTCGTCCGTAGTGTATCAATATGACGAGTGTTTTCTTGCCGTATCTGATTAATATACTGCATGATTTCTTGTTTATCTTTATCAAGACTCTAGACTTCCTTTATATTTGAATCAACATTTATACTTTCACAGAAGTCGTCTGGTTTTTATCGCTGACTTCTTCATTTTTTTTTTCAAAACATTTCGTTCTTGTTTCTTTCCGACAATGGAGTGTGTCTTAATTTTCTTGAATCTTTTGATTCTCTGTGTAAATAGTTTTTGAATTGTGATCTGTAATTTTACCACATCTGCCCATGACTTTCGTTGAATACTGCCTATTTTTAACCTTGTTAGCAGATGCATGGCTAATAATAATAGTAGTAAACTTTGTTCACTTAGAAACAAAATATTCTCACTAATGCTAACAGTACTAATAAATTTTAAACTAAAAAACAAATTCGTGTTAAAATGGTATTTAAAATGTCACTTCTGACCTATAACTTACATTGAAAGTCACAATCGCAAAATTGACAAAAGTATAAATGAGCTAATTCTAGTTTCAACAAACAAGAATATTAATTCCGCTGTCCTGTAGTTCAAATTATTCGTCGAACAATGCTGGAAATAGAAATAACTTAGGCGCCAAGTTGTACAGTTGCCAAGGAAGTTACGACAACAAAAAATATAATAAGTTTCCTATGGAACTTGACTTTTGGTACACTCTATATATAATATTTGATAATTCTCAGTTTTAATTTGTGAGTCTTTTACAGGAAGGGGGCATCAAAGAAGAGTTAGATACCCAAAGAGCAGCAGCTGGGAGATTTTTTCAGGCCTTAAATCGAGGATTCCTCAGCAAGAGAGAAGTTTGCAGGAGGACGAAGGTGGCTGTATACCGCTCCACTTATGTTCCAGTCGACGTATGGATGCAAGTCATGGGCTATGACTATCCAGACCTCCAGGACGACACAGAGTCCGTTGAGATGACATAATTAGACAATCTCTGAAGGACCGAGGACTAGATTAGAACCAGGCCAGTAGGAAGACAGCCGTTAGGATAGTATGGCGCTCTCTCCTCCAAATCTCTACACTTCACGGTAGAGTAGTGATGACTAAGTAGAAGAGTTAATTGTTTTGATGTCAGTATTTGTCTCACGTTGTTGAATGTAGCTTTTGAATGTAGCATTCAAATTAGCACAAAATGGGACAGTACTTCACAAACATTAATGCTGGCTTTAACGATATCTAATTTTACCAGTTGCCTTGTGCTGATCGGCAGATATTAACGTCAAACCCTTGACAGTACAGAAACCAGCTTTACAGAATGCGCACCTTGAGTATCTCCTTCTGCTTGCTCAGTGCACTGATTTGCACTGCTTACAGTGCGGTTTATTTTGGATACGGTAAAGAAAATTTTGCTTACTTTAACATACCAATTAGTTTGCCATACATACAGTTATTGCTTCAGTGGATTGTGCTTCTTCTTCAAATATCACGCATAATGACGTGCATGATGATGTCTCTCCACAGTTTTCCATTCCCATTGCTTTTTCTGAGTAGTTGATTTCTTTCCGTGCCACAATGTCTAATATCTTCTCCCTTTGTCATCCTGTATTTTTTTTTCCTTCAGTCTTTCCTGTTATCACAATATATTCCATATAATCCACTCTCATGGCGAGGCGGTGGTGCCTTTCGGAAGGTCCTGGGTTCTTCTTCTTCTTCACACACTCTCAGACGTCTACATGAGTATTTTCAAAGAAAGCAGTGGTCACATCTTTATGTCATCTTCAACCAATGGTGATGAAGATGACATAAAGATGGAAGAACTGAAGGCAGCACTGGAGAAAATCAAGATGGGCAAAGCAGCAGGGCATGATGGTATAACACCAGAAATGGTTAAGTACATGGGAGCATCAGGCGACCTGTTACTCTTAAGGGTCCTAGAGGCAGCATGGTGCAACAAGACCATACCAAAGGATTGGGAGATCGCCATAATAACACCAATTTTCAAAAAGGGTGACAATCGACAGTGTGGAAACCATAGAGGCATATCCCTTCTCAGTGTCCCTGGAAAAATCTACTCTAGAATCCTAGAGCAGAGACTCCGACGCCTAGCTGAGCCACAATTGGATGAGGTCCAGTGCGGATTCCGAGCAAACCGAAGTACTCAAGACCTAATCTTCACACTCAGACAGCTGAGTGAAAAGGCCCTTGAGTATAAGAGTGAGATCCATCTTTGTTTCATAGATCTGGAAAAGGCGTTTGACAGGGTCCCTTGGAGCAAACTTTGGGACTGTTTGGCAAGGAAGAATATTCCAGCACCTCTGATTCATGCTATACAGAGCTTCTACAAGTCTTGCAGAAATTATGTGAGGACAGCAAACCATAAGTCAGAAGAGTTCCGGACCACCACTGGTGTAAGACAAGGTGATATCCTATCACCTTACCTCTTCATACTCCTTATGGACGATGTCATCAAGGCATGTAAGGAGAGAACAAGAAAGTATTCAGTGGGGTACTGGAAGATGAGACAGGTCTATATTTCAGAGCTGGCATTTGCTGATGATGTTGCCCTGATCGCTAAATCAGAGGCACATCTCCAATCCAACCTGCAAGTATGGAAGGAAGAGCTGGAGAAGAGAGGGATGGTCATAAGCAGCTCTAAAACAAAATCCATGGTGATATCACGAGAAGAAAGAAGACATCAGATTAAGCTGGGAGAACAGGTCCTGGAGCAGGTCGACCACTTTAAATACCTCGGAGCTATTATAGACCGAAAGGGAGGCATCAAAGAAGAGTTGGCCACTCGAAAAGCAGCAGCTGGGAGACTTTTTCAGGCCATAAATCGAGGATTACTCAGCAAGAGAGAGGTTGGTAAGAAAACGAAGATGGCTGTATACCGCTCCACCTATGTCCCAGTCTTGACATATGGATGCGAGTCATGGGCAATGACTACAACCCATAAAAGCCAGATCCAAACCTCAGAAATGAGATATCTCAGGAAGGTGGTTGAAGTAACAAGAAGAGACATGGTACGCAACCAGACGATACGTCAAGGCCTAAAATGCCACCCCCTACAGACCCAAGTAGAACAGTCCCAACTAAGATGGTTTGGCCATGTCTGCAGAATGGGAGAAGATCGGCTACCACGACAAGCATGGGAAACAAAGAGCCAAGGATCCAGACCCCGAGGACGACCCAGAGTCCGCTGGCAGGACAACATTAGACAATCTTTGAAGGACCGAGGACTAGAATGGAACCAGGCCAGGAGGAAGACAGCCGATAGAATAGTCTGGCGCTCTCTCTTCCAAACCTCTACACCTCACGGTAGAAGGGGAACGACTAAGTAAGTAAGTAAGCAGTGGTCACCTTGAGCTATTTATATCTTTATAAAGTTTTTCCCGGAATGATACTAGTGACGGCTATTATGTACTCTCTCTGTTCCTCATATGTTAAGCATCTTTGAAACAGATGTTTAGCAGTCATTTTATTTATGCTACAATTACATTCATCAGTAGTTTATATCTTTAGCTTGTTGAATAGATGATATCCAAATCTTTTGTGGTCCGTGAGGAGTCTGAAGATTACCACTTGTTCTCTTCTGCTAGGTTGGCAATATGCATCATTTTGTGTGTGGTCTGGTGGTTGTTCTGCATCCTGGTATTTGTTCTTGTATCTGATTCTGGAAAAAACTCTTTGTTTCTTGAAAAGTTATGCTTGAATCATGAGTTCGAGTCCGCTTTTGGCCTTTCACTTTTGTTATTTTTCTGTTGTCACGTTTTTTACTACATGTACTTTATTTCTTACGAATGTCTGCAACATATCAATTTATGGGTATTATTTATATTCCATATATTCCAGCTTTCTACTTCACATAACATGCCAAAACAAGATGTAAAACTTTGGCATGTTATGTGAAGTAGAAAGCTGGAATATATGGAATATAAATAAAATAGGAACAAGATGTAATCCTTCCTTTTAATCTGAGTAATACACTTCATTTGCCCATCGGCGTCTTACAGGCTAACCTCATTACTATTTTTAGCTACCAATTGCATTCTTAGCATTCTTCTGAACGACCAAATCAATGTGGCCTCCGCGGATTATGATGCTTGTTTACTAATAGTCCATGGCTTTCTTCCAAATGACGGAACTGGTTCTATATAACACTGGGAAACTTTCTTTCTTACTTCCATTGACAAGGATTTGACGCATAAACTACTTTTTACTCTAGCGTTGTAAATAAGAACCCTGCCTTCCTGGTTTCTGTTGTTATCTAATTTTTTTCCACTGCATATGTATTTTCCCCCAGGCACATTAATAACATACGACGGAAGATTATCTCAAGATGAAGATTAGAACAGATTGGACAAAAACAATGTTCTATAAATGGAAACTATATAATGCAACAACTCTGAGTCAATAGAAACAATAAAGAGAGTTCTTCGGTGGTTTATAAAACCATTCCTAACATATGCGTGGGTCGTGAACAATTAGTAAAGAAGCAGGAAAAGCACCAGGAGCCAGATATGTGGTGTTAAGGAAGAATGTTAAAAATATCACGGACAGCTTCAAAGAGTAATGCGTGATGAGGTTAATTCGCAAATAAGCTTATTATCACGTTAAAACAGAGGCCCCTAAACGTTTTTTGAAGTTCAACTCCTCCATGGAATCCTTGATCCTTGATTGATCCGAGGCAAAATAGAAATAAATAAAATACGGGTGTGATTACACATAAACAGTGAATTAACATTATCGTTTTATTGAACTGGTTACATTCATTAATGGGAAGATTGTAGTTAATACGCCTCAACTATGGCATTGATATTTGATTGAAGATAAGTAAGCTTTAGTTCGTAAGTCATGGAACTTTTCCAGGTTTAATCTGCTCCTTTGCTTTGATAAAACTGCTTTTACCTGGCTAAAACCAGCTGAGGAACATAAGTAGAAACCGCTAAGTTGCCCAAAAGTGCAATCGACCCCCAATCGACCCTCTGTGGTTCATGGATTCCTCGAATATTGGTATCTACCCTTGGAGGTCGATACTGCCCACGTTTTGAACCATTACGTTAGAAGGAAGCAGCCACTTTCATTGGGCGCGTCATGATGAGAAGAAAGCTGGACTATATCGTGACAGCCGGAAAAATTGTGGGACATAAAAAGACAGAGGAGGGCAAAGGGGAAAGATACTGGACAGTTTGACATGACGGCATTTGATACCAAGGAAATTATATTTGTTAAGATCAAAGAAGATTTGGCCACCCAAAGAGCATCAGGTAGGAGAATTTTTCAGGCAATAAATCGAGAACTCCTCAGTAACAGAAGAGTTGACAAGAAGACAAAGATAGTTGTATGCCATCCCACCTATGTCCCAGTCTTGCCGTATGGATGTGAGTCATGGGCAATGACTACAACCCACAAAAGCCAGATACAAATCTCAGAAATGAGGTATCTGAGGAAGGTGGTTGAAGTAACAAGAAGAGACATGGTCAGCAACCAGACGATACGTCAAGGCCTAAAAACCCAGCCCCTACAGATCCAAGTAGAACAGTCTCAACTACGATAGTTGGGCATGACTGCAGAATGGGAGAAAATCGGTTACCACGACAAGTATGGGAAACTAAGAGCCAGGGATCCAGACTCTCCAAGACGACCCAGAGTCCGCTGGGAGGACAACACTAGACAATCTCTGACCGACCGAGAACTAGAATGGAACCAGGCCAGGAGGAAGACCGCCGATAGGATAGTATGGCGCTCTCTCTTCCAAACCTCTACATTTCGCGGTAGAAGAGGAATGACTAAGTAAGTAAGTAAGTTTATAATACTATATCATTCGTTGTCAATAATATTGTTATCATCTGAAAGTTTAAATAGAAAAGATAACAACATGCTTGTTTATAATAGCCATGATTTTCGCTTTCACTCAGGGTGATTTCGGGGAGGAGGCAGAGTGCCATAAATGTGGCTGGAAAAACAGTACATTCGATAGATAGATAGATAGATAGATAGATAGATAGATAGATAGTTAGATAGATAGATAGATAGATAGATAGATAGATAGATAGATAGATAGATAGATAGATAGATAGATAGATAGATAGATAGATAGATAGATAGATAGATAGATAGATAGATAGATAGATAGATAGATAGATAGATAGATAGATAGATAGATAGATAGATAGATAGATAGACGGACGGACGGACGGACGGACGGACAGAGACAGACAGACAGACAGACAGACAGACAGACAGACAGACAGACAGACAGATAGATAGATAGATAGATAGATAGATAGATAGATAGATAGATAGATAGATAGATAGATAGATAGATAGATAGATAGATAGATAGATAGATAGATAGATAGATAGATAGATAGATAGATAGATAGATAGATAGATAGATAGATAGATAGATAGATAGATAGATATCACTGCTAATGTCTTAAACGTACTAGGATGTCCGGATGGGAAGCAAACAGGAGACAGGTGGCGCCCAGATCCGGACGTGTGTGAAGATTGCGAGTGCCTGGAGGAGGACTCATACCAATGTGCAGGGTACGGTTACAATAACCATCTTTCTCACCATCGCTTACATGTGAAAATCGCAGCCGTAGATATGAAATCAGTCGGTAAATGCCTTTCGGGTCTCTCTAGTCGTTTACAACAGCAGCAACAAACACGACAAGTTGTTATATCCTGTGCCATCCGCTAATTGTTTGACCAATCTCATTTATCCTTTTCATTTCTGTCTCTAACTCTCTTCTCCATGTTCTCTTGTGTCTCCCTCTGTATCTTTTGAGTGTTCGACTGGCATGGTGGTTAGCGCGCTAGCCTCTCGCAGCAAAAGTTACCGGATTCCGGTATTGAACCTTGATAGCATCAAGCTTCAGTTCGCTACCTGACTCTGCTCTTGAATTAGGGAAGGCAAAGGCATCAAAGAAGTAATCTGGTGACCCCATTTTATAAAGCTACATAGCATATAATGCCAGGGATGATAATGCCATTGTGTACACTGATTGGTTTGTAGTCCGTGGTGAGAAATCAAGGGTGGGCTTCTCGGCTAGGATTGCCGCTGAACATAGCGGGGCTTACATGACAACAACTTCCAGCATGAGACGGGAGGTAGAGAAAGCTACTGCAGCTTTAAGGTGGTTGTCTGAAACTTCATTAAAAAGTGCAGTCATTGTGCCAGACTCTCAGTCCATGCTTCGAAAGCTTCAAAATGGTTGGCTACGGCATGAATGGAAAACATTTACAGAAGCTTCGAATCTACAGGAACTGGTGTTGATCTACTGTCCTGGTCACGCTGGGGTACACGGCAATGAAAGAGCTGACAGACTAGCTTCAAGAGCACCTATAGTAGGTGCATTGGATATGGACAAGGGAGAGATACTGAGGATAATTAATGATCGCCTATTGTAGAATGACCCTGCAATCGCTTAATCACACTGACTAACAAAAAAAAACTTTTTTTTTCTTTCTCTAACATTTCTATGTTTTTCTGGTCAATTTTAATGCGCTGTTTTTAAATCTGCAAACCGTTTTTCTTTATCAGGTCGGGATCTCTAGAAATACGCAATTGAAGTTTTTTAACAACGCATACAGTATTACAACATCATTCGTACAAGAAGTATAACAGTTATGTAGGCTTGAATTTCTTTGAAGTCGACTTTCGTCGGTGAATGGCATGTGGTACATCGCGATGAAGCATCCAACAATAATCGGCAAGCATGGTCACACTCCACCATCCTTGATAACGTGACTCCATTACGGCGATATCTTGATGGAATCATTCTCCATGTTCATCGCTGAATTCGCCAAGGTTGTCAGGGAAAAAGTCAAGATGCGAATCGAGCAAATGGATTTTGAGGGACATGATACAGCCCATAATTCTGTATGCATCTATGCACTGCTTAACAATATGCAACATAGTCGACAGATTTGTGATTTTCCAGAAAGTTATCGACGATCGATTTGAATGCCATCCATGCGCGAAGTTCACTACCATGTAACAAGTTCTCGAATTGTTTGTCTGCAATAACTTTCCTAATCTGAGGTCCTACAAAGATACCTTCCTTTATCTTTGCATCGCTAACTTGCGTAAACTTTTCTCGAAGATAAGTGAAAGCTTTGCTTGTTTTATCTAACGCTTTTACAAAATTCTTCATGAGCCCCAACTTTATATGTAACAGTGGTAAAATGAAGCTGTCTTTGTTAACTAATGGCTTGCGTATTACATTTTTATGCCCGAGCTGCATACGATCCCGGATAGGCCACACCTTTCTTGCATAATGTTCCTGTCTGTTGCGGCTGTCCCATTCACATCGGAAGCAACAAAATTTAGTATACCCAGTCTGCATGCCCGTGAGAATTGTAATGACCTTTAGGTATCCACAAATCCGCCATTGGTAGTCATTGTACTTTATTTTTTCTAAACGTATAGCCATATTGTCATAAGTTTCTTTCATATGAACAGAGTAGGCGACTGGAATTGATGAAAAAAAAATTATGTTATGCAATAACACGGCTTTTAGACTAGTCTTGGAAGAATCGATGAAAAATCGCTATTCGTTGACTATGTGCTCATGACCGTTTACATCTTTGCAATAGCAAATGTCATCACCTATCTCAAAGTATTGAACTAGTTCTCTGTGTCTATGACGAAATTTAGATATCGGAGTATTGGGCGCTAAAAGATTTCATTCTTTGAGTCGCGAACCGAGTAATTCCGCTTGTCCTTTGGTAAGAGCGAGATCACGTATTAGATCTGAAAGTTCTGAATGGTTAATTAAGTAAACACCATCATTCACCGGTATGTAATCTGAGTCAGAATTAGTTTCTAAAGCAGGTAAACTATCACTTTCTGATGGTTCATTTACGTCCAACGGATATTGTTCTGGTGGTACTTGGATCGGACACGTGATTGGATCATGAGGCACTGGTTTCGAAACCGATTCAATATTTGGATAAACCACAGACTTTCTAGTTTTAAAAGTGAAACCATGGATATTTGTCAAGCAGAAGTAACAATCAGTAGTGTGATTTGTATGTTTACGCCATATTACTGGCACTCCAAAAGGCATCGACTTATGCTTCGGCGATTTTCGTAACCAACCTGCCAATGTATCGAACAAACTGCATTTGGCTTCCAAGATTTATTTGCATCATCAACTTTCGAATGGAAATAAAGTTCATATGCTTTCTTTAGTAATGGTGTAACGTTTTTCTGGTCAACACGATCGGTAAAATATCCGCACACGTAACAGAACAGATCAGCCGAATTTCTACAACTTATAGAAGCCATATTTTGCTCAGAATTATTTCAAAATACAGTAACTATTTGAAAAATCGCGTAACATATGTCATGCATCTTTTAGCAGTATAAAAAGTAGAATTATGTTGCTTTTTATTAATTTTTAATAAGCTATATAGTAAAAATGAAACGGAGCAAATAATGGTTTCCCAAAAATATATTTATTCACAAATATCTTAAGAACCCGACGTGATAGAGATAAACGGATTTCAGATTTGAAATCAGCGCAAGAAACTGACCTAAGAACACTTATTCTTATATAAGAAAGAAAAATGTTGTTTGTCAGTGTCATCAAGGCTAAGATTGCTGGAGTTTGGCATTAGGCGTAAGACTGGCAGGGATGAACGTATGAGAGGATGCATCCGGCGTATATACAGCCAGCGCGCAACAGGAATAATTAGCATTCAGATCCTTCTACGTTTGCTGAGGGAGCCTGAGCGCCTATGGGTTTGCCTTGATTGCAATGATGCTGATTCTGAACAACCATAACAATAACATAGTATACTTAAGTCTCTAACACTTTACTCCCTAATGGCTGTGTTGGCTATGGGGTACATTTTCCTTTTACCTGTTAGTTCTTTTAACTCTGGCATTCCAGAACAGGAGCTACCTTGTAATGCTATCAACAAGTTTTCATAATGTGTGTTCTCTACGCCACGTCTTCTTCTCATCTCTTATTCCATTGGTGTCGGTCTGGTTATTTCCAGCAGAGTCACATGAGTGATCTTGTCACACTTTTACAAAAGCCAAACTTTATTCAACAGTGTAATCTAGATCAACGAAAATATTCATTCATTCATGTTAAAGATTCTTGTACTGTGTTGTACTTGATTTCTAGTAATTTCCATATAATTTGCAATGCAAAAACCTCCCATATAATTTCCAATGCAAAAACTTCCCATATAATTTCCAATGCAAAAACCTCCCATATAATTTCTAATGCAAAAACCTCCCATATAATTTCCAATGCAAAAAAACTCCCATATAATTTCCAATGCAAAAACCTCCCATATAATTTCCAATGCAAAAACCTCCCATACAATTTCCAATGCAAAAAAACTCCCATATAATTTCCAATGCAAAAACCTCCCATATAATTTCCAATGCAAAAAACTCCCATACAATTTCCAATGCAAAAACCTCCCATATAATTTCCAATGCAAAAAAACTCCCATATAATTTCCAATGCTAAAACCTCCCACATAATTTCCAATGCAAAAAACTCCCATACAATTTCCAATGCAAAAACCTCCCATATAATTTCCAATGCAAAAAAACTCCCATATAATTTCCAATGCAAAAACCTCCCATATAATTTCCAATGCAAAAAAACTCCCATATAATTTCTAATGCAAAAACCTCCCATATAATTTCCAATGCAAAAAAACTCCCATATAATTTCCAATGCAAAAACCTCCCATACAATTTCCAATGCAAAAACCTCCCATATAATTTCCAATGCAAAAAAACTCCCATATAATTTCCAATGCAAAAACCTCCCATATAATTTCCAATGCAAAAAAACTCCCATATAATTTCCAATGCAAAAACCTCCCATATAATTTCCAATGCAAAAAAACTCCCATATAATTTCCAATGCAAAAACCTCCCATATAATTTCCAATGCAAAAAAACTCCCATATAATTTCTAATGCAAAAACCTCCCATATAATTTCCAATGCAAAAAAACTCCCATATAATTTCCAATGCAAAAACCTCCCATACAATTTCCAATGCAAAAACCTCCCATATAATTTCCAATGCAAAAAAACTCCCATATAATTTCCAATGCAAAAACCTCCCATATAATTTCCAATGCAAAAAAAACTCCCATATAATTTCCAATGCAAAAACCTCCCATACAATTTCCAATGCAAAAACCTCCCATATAATTTCCAATGCAAAAAAACTCCCATATAATTTCCAATGCAAAAACCTCCCATATAATTTCCAATGCAAAAAAAACTCCCATATAATTTCCAATGCAAAAACCTCCCATACAATTTCCAATGCAAAAACCTCCCATATAATTTCCAATGCAAAAAAACTCCCATATAATTTCCAATGCAAAAACCTCCCATACAATTTCCAATGCAAAAACCTCCCATATAATTTCCAATGCAAAAAAACTCCCATATAATTTCCAATGCAAAAAAACTCCCATATAATTTCCAATGCAAAAACCTCCCATACAATTTCCAATGCAAAAACCTCCCATATAATTTCCAATGCAAAAAAACTCCCATATAATTTCCAATGCAAAAACCTCCCATACAATTTCCAATGCAAAAACCTCCCATATAATTTCCAATGCAAAAAAACTCCCATATAATTTCCAATGCAAAAAAACTCCCATATAATTTCCAATGCAAAAACCTCCCATACAATTTCCAATGCAAAAACCTCCCATATAATTTCCAATGCAAAAAAACTCCCATATAATTTCCAATGCAAAAACCTCCCATACAATTTCCAATGCAAAAACCTCCCATATAATTTCCAATGCAAAAAAACTCCCATATAATTTCCAATGCAAAAAAACTCCCATATAATTTCCAATGCAAAAACCTCCCATACAATTTCCAATGCAAAAACCTCCCATATAATTTCCAATGCAAAAAAACTCCCATATAATTTCCAATGCAAAAACCTCCCATACAATTTCCAATGCAAAAACCTCCCATATAATTTCCAATGCAAAAAAACTCCCATATAATTTCCAATGCAAAAAAACTCCCATATAATTTCCAATGCAAAAACCTCCCATACAATTTCCAATGCAAAAACCTCCCATATAATTTCCAATGCAAAAAAACTCCCATATAATTTCCAATGCAAAAACCTCCCATACAATTTCCAATGCAAAAACCTCCCATATAATTTCCAATGCAAAAAAACTCCCATATAATTTCCAATGCAAAAAAAACTCCCATATAATTTCCAATGCAAAAAAACTCCCATATAATTTCCAATGCAAAAAAACTCCCATATAATTTCCAATGCAAAAACCTCTCTCTTACTATTCATATTCTTATATTATATCAATGTCTGCTCCTCCAACTATTTCTAAAATCTCCACTTAAATGTCAAGTCAATCTTATCGTATGGTCATCAGACATTAGAAAAAAAAAAAGTAAAGAAGTTGCAAACTGTCATATATGTGTGCTTGAGTAGAATAGAAGGATTGAAATGGTACGACATGATCGCTAACGTGCAACTGATAACAAGAACCTGTCACGGATTGCCTCCCCTTAGCTCTTCAGTAGTGGTCCAACAGTGGCCAAAACTCAAGAGTATCAAACATGGGTCTTCAAATGTGTCTACCTTCGCACAAGACAGAGTTGTAAATAGACGGGCTATGACGCTTCTATCTCAAGGGAGGATTTACAAGATGTTTTCTGAGGTCAAGAACAATGCTGCATAGGGCAGAGCACTATTAACTTATATCTGATCCGTCGTCTTTTGTGAAGAAATAAGCAATGGATTTAGCCTTTTCAAACCCCAAGCTGGTGTGGTAAATCCAGCGAAATTCTTGTATAAGTATTTCCTCAATGGA
The DNA here is from genome assembly GCA_024509875.1 of Oreohelix idahoensis. Taxonomy (NCBI): domain Eukaryota; kingdom Metazoa; phylum Mollusca; class Gastropoda; order Stylommatophora; family Oreohelicidae; genus Oreohelix; species Oreohelix idahoensis. The sequence goes on along the minus strand of JAMPIV010018783.1, from coordinate 656,095 downwards.
TGTAACTATATGTTTAGATGTATATATATGAAAGCGTCTTGCTCATACGTATGCTTTCATGCCTATAATTACTGAATAAAGAATGATTGTTTTGTTTTAAAATAACTTGTAACAAATTTAAAAATCAATTAGTTTTAACAGATTACAATAACGATGAAATGATGGTCAATTTGAGATTTAAATAAAATTTGTCTTCACTGAGGATTTAAATTTAAAAAAAATATTTGTCCTTTTGCTAGTTCCTGTTACAAGAACTTAGCTTGGTATAAGTGAGTCCTGCAGCCGTGGTTTCGTCAATTCTTCTGTGATGAGGGCACTTCTTCACACAACTCGTCCAAAATAGGTGGTTAATGGTGATTCCCAGCACTAGTGGTGTCGAACCTTTAGTATTGCAGCTTCGTACCATGAACTGTCTGATAGCTTCGTTCCACGAACTTTAGATAAAATAAAAAGAATAAATGCCTCTGCTAGGTACACTGGGTGGGGAGATTAACAGGCACATTGTCTCGCTGTTCACCCACCAACGCTAGCCTCTCTGAATAATTAAATTCTTTTGAGTATACACAGCGTAACTCATGGAAGATGATTAGAAATCACCAATATTCTTCTGGGTATTAAACTGGGAAAATATGTGCTTGGACAGCGTGAGGGCTATGGCGTGCCTGAATTACAATTAACAAAGTACATAAATCTCACAAAATGATATGATACACTTGAGGCACATGTGATGTAATCATCACTCATCACTGCTCCAGTCGGAGTCTGGGGTCACCTCTGCTGTCGATTTTATGTACGATTAGCAAGAAACAATCACCAGCGCTTGCTGTAGGGGTTTATGTATATACTTTTTTCTTATGTTGAGGTTGCCAGCCTCATATATATATATATATATATATATATATATATATATATATATATATATGTAACCACTTAGCAAGGAAAACATGTCAAATTCACATTTGTAAAATAAATGTTTACACTTATCCCAAAGTAACTTTTGGGAACATAATCTCATGCCACTGTTTAGAATGGACACAGCAACTTGGGTTAGATGCTTTCGAATCATTTGGTCTGGATATTTTACTATTCCTCTTATGACGGGTAATCTGATTCCTTAGGTCTCCAGTCTTTGTATTTAAAAATGCGGGTTTACTTTTAAGTTTAAAAGTTGCCCAAATACTCTGATCTGTCACTTATAGTTTTGGAATCCTTCGTCCACTTATTCTCTCTGGCTCTGTTGAATTGCTAGCTTGGCGTGGCGATGCAGTCTGATCTGTGACTCCGATTTCGCTAGGTTATATTTCCAATTCTCAGTTCATTTCCCAAATTGTGCTTCCAAAGAATTTGCCGATGAAAGTCAAAGTCTATTCCGGCTCTCAAATTAAGCCAATGGTAAGCTCTTTAGAACTAAATGGTCGGGGTGTTAAATCATAATATCCCCCGCGTGTTTTAAAATATCAAATTTTAAAATTCCAGCGCGTGATCTGTTTCTAAGATGGCCGTAATACTTCCGATTGCATCTTTATGCAAACTCACAAACAAATCTGTGAATTTATTTCCTGTCTAGATGCTTCTCCACCAATACTGTCTCTCCAGACAGGTTATCTGTAATATTGATACCGAGATGGTGCAGTGGAAACGATTATCTAATTATCACCTGTGATTTCGTACCTCCGCCAGCCAGCCAGATACGGATTGCCGGCAGCTTAGACAAACAATATGGCTTTCTTTCCATACCCTGCCGGGTCATACCGTTCTGTGGAGTGTCGGGACCACCTTGGATCACCCGTGACCGTCTCTAACGAAGGTGGCTAGACAACTTAAGTGAAAAGAGTATTAACCGCTGACCTGTTCAAGTAATCTCGATAATACTACAGTTCACCTGGCGAAACGTAAATACGTAAGGGAGCGGCTGGGTAAAAAAATGGAGGAGCATCAAATACGTCAAATAATAGGACGGTGATAGCAGAAAATGAAGAAATAAAGTGAAAATGCAGGAGATGACGAACGTGATGTAAAAGTACATACACAAAAATCGTTACAGAACCAGACACGTGTCAATAAAATAAGAGACGAGGAAAATAAAAACGCTGGAGGTAGACAGGAAACAGGAAACTGGCTGGTAACAAGGTAGTCTTTGCTCTGGAATCCTCAGAGTAAAGAAGGAAGCAGAGGAAGACCAAAAAATACATGAAAAAAAAAACAAATCCTTAAACTTTACCTACAGATAAATGTTCACAGCTAGCTTCTTAAACTTTCAGAGGCCCCGCACCCGATTACAGCATCTTAAGAAGCCTCGCAGCACATTTAAAGCATCTTAAGAAGCCTATTATCTTCTAGCTCGCAAAGTAAGTTAGAAGTAAGAACAAGATACAAAGGTGTGCTTTGAGAAAATGTTATTTACAAAATGTGACGAAGGCTCGGTATCTAATTCGTGTTGCCACGGTTCTATTTTGTACAAATACATTTGAGTTCTGTGTATTACATATTGTTTATGATGATTATCCTTCATATAATATCTGGCATGCCTCACACCCACCAGAAAGTGGGTCTCGCACCCCCCGAAGGTGGGTATCATACCCCATAAGGAGTGCATTCACCCCTGGTTAAGAAGCACTGCTCAAAACGATAGAAAATTGCTCGCATGGGGTTTACCATCACGTACTTTAGGAGTTAATGAAATGCCTCAAATATTTAATGAAGTGACTGTGTGACGGGTAGGGTGTATGTAGGTATGATTAGAAATATAGCAACTCAAGTGACAAAGTGATAACCATATCAAGCGATGAATAGGTAATAATTCCTGATAAATAAATGCACTCCAACTGCTAGCTTCAAAGATATGTGCAAGGGAGACAAGAAGGCACTGGACATAAATTCAGCAACCTGGAAGGATAAAGCTACCGATTGCACCAAGTGATGATACTACGGCGCCACCTCAGATTGGGGGAAGAGAAGCTCTCACAGTAAGCAGGAGAAAACGGCGAAAGGAACTTCAGGAAAATAAGCTGCTCAGTGTTGTCACCTAGGGAGCGCATTCCCATAGCCAGTTATGACTGAAGGAGCAATAATAATAATTATAATTATTATTATTATTATAACTGCTAGTACAATCTCCATACGCTTATACTGTATATCAAATGAACGTAGGGTCATGTACAGTCACAAGTGATATAACACTATCCATAGTATTTGACTACAACTTTGGTTAAACGGGACAATGCTTCACCAATCTTCTTCATCAGCAATCCCCTTCAATAAAATCCCTGGTCTTCTAGTCTTATACTTCTCTTCTCTAACCATCCACCTTCCTGTTCACGCACGCTATTCGCTGTCCACTTCCCCTTCCTACACACTTCCCTGTCCATTTGTTCTATTCCGCCCGTGTGCACTCTAAACACGTGAAATTCTTATACATCTCACTGTACATCAATCAAAACCACATAGTTTGCTGCTTGGCTGAATTCCAGCTGACAACATCGCTTGTGTCGAAATTACAACAGCGCAAGCATACACTAACTCCAAACAACTGAACATACCAACAAAGCTCCCAGCCGAACAGAGGACCATTCATTCGCGTAAACACACCCAAAACACTACTTGCCAGACTGGTAGTTGAGCAGGTAGCGTCACAAAATTTCCCAAGCACCCGCCGCCTTGTGGGCAGGCGTTGCTTCAAAGGTTAACGAAGAACCCCGTAGACAAACCTATTCGCCTTTATATTATGTAAACTTCGAATGATGATCATTGCTATCTTGTGAAAGAGCACACAAGTAACTTCAGTCATGCTGTACAACCTTTTTTTTAAACAGATGTGGTGTTGTGGCACTCGAAGATAAAAACTGCTGGTTAGATTTTAACTCCAGCCTTCCACACCCAGAATGTTGCAATCCTATTGGAGTACAGTGTACAGCAGACGAGGACTCAGATGCTCCGGTATTTGTCGACCAGGTTAAATAAATGCAAATATGACACGCTGTTTCTTACTGTAGTCGCTGTTAGTTACACCATAACTCAGATTTGTGTGTTCTTACAATAAACAGTAACATAGATTGTGTGTTCTTACAATAAACCGTAACCAACATTTCTGGGTTCTTACAATAAACAGTAACCAACATTTGTGTGTTATTACATTAAACAGTAACTGTCGCAGGTAGGATCATTGAGAATAGAATATGTCTGAGTTCACACATATTATGAATGTGTAAAGTGAAAGTTGATAAGAATAGAGCCACTAATGGAAATTATGGAAAAGAGATATGACTTCTGAAGAGTGGTTGTGCCACGTCTTCAGCCTCCTACGACTAACATTTACTAAGTCAATCTCTCGCCTGTTCTCTCTGGACAAATAGAATGATTCTAAAAGCAGTAAGAACATATATAACGATATCAAGTGACAGTTACGAGAGAAGAGACTCTGACCACAGGATGCATGTATATTTTTTTAATCTTTATTAGAAAAGACAAAACATCACAACGCGAAGAAAAATAAAACACATCTGCTTTCCAAATTTCGGAAGGTCAAGAATCTCAATCACAGTAGAACAAACAAACAATCACACCACTTAGATAAATTGCACAGAAGCAGAACGCCTCACTCCGCACCAACATCCAGAACTTTCTCACACTAATTAAGTTATCTAGCAATCAGGGGGCCCCCAATCTTCAGTGTTGAAAACGGCTGCTCCGGTCTTGCCAAACACTCCTGGTAAGTAAGTAATCCGTATCGAATGGGAACTTAGCACAATTCCTCTGAAGCATTTCTATTTCCCAAATTATGCGGAGATAAGTTCTCGGAGGACACCGCTGTGAAGTTAATCCAAGCACGCACCCACTATCCCTGGCACGGGTGAAGAAAACGATGCGATTGCGGCTAACCCTGCACTAAATAATAAATCCGATTAGCGGGGCGCTAGAGGCCACTGCTGGAAAAAGATTATAATGAATATAGCTGAGGGCTCCCAGGGGAAGTATCTCTATCTGGTGGCTAAAGATGGCTTAAGCTTCCTGTAGGTGATTAATATTGGCGAGGTGAAGATACTTGGACTATACTCCACTACACTCCTGGTTTACGGGCTGTCAATGGATTGGGCAGTGTTGGCCCCACCAGTCGATGACAATGGAGGCAGTCTGTCTGGCTGGAGAGTTAATCCCGTTAAAGGCTGTGAGCATTGACTCCAAGGAGCCAGGGCCTCAATGGGCCTGGTGATATTGTCCGACGGTTTGAGGGGAAAGGCAAGCACCCGGTCGGACAGATGATACACCAACAGGTGGCTACACGTAGTTGCTGTAGATATTAAAGTGCTCCCGGTGAGGGTAGTAAAGAGCACTAGAGGTTATAGGCTGTTGACCACTCAGCAAGGAATGAATTTCCGGACACACTAGTGTATAAGCTTTAAACTCTATCACAGTTCTGGCAGCATAAATTCCTCGCAAGACTCATGGTGCCGAGTATTTAGACCTAAGACCTTATATAGTGAGAAAAATCGCCAGGTGGCGTGAGCGTGCCTCTGCACCTGGGCATGATGAAACAGAGAGGAGACGTAAGACGTGCCGAGAGTGGCTTCGGGGAAAACGGGCAAAGTGTTACGTCGATTTCCTCATCTCTCGCGGCGACCTTCGCCAGTGACAAAAGACGAGGACCATCGAAAATAATAGACAGAGAATTTTCCGTGTAGATGGAGGACTCAGCAGCTCAATAGAGCACTAAAACTAGCCGCTTCCTAAATAAAATGACTTTGGCAAATTTGCCGCAGTTTCACGTGGAAGGAGGTGGGTTTAGCTTGGCTCTCTCAAGATTGACAGAATCAAAGAGAGAATAAAAGCTATAGATAATAAATTGACAGAGAATTACAATAAACAGCATCCCAGATATAAACCAAATGAAGTGACTGATCATGTCATACCAGAACCTTACCTCACACCACTCATACGCTGTTTTTTGAGAAAGAAGGAAATTTGTGCTAAATAAACAATAGAAAACGAGAGAAGAACCCCAATCATGAGAAATAAAATACAAGAAAACCCAGTGGCGTCACTGAGGTTAGTGTCACCCAGTGCAGTAACTCATGGTGACACCCCCATGGACCTCCTCACGTACCAGACCATAAAGAATCCTTAGTAATGTTTTTTGTACTAATTGTCGTAAATTTATTTTGAGAGAAAGAGTCTTAGAAATAGTGGTCCGGTTTAGAGTGGAAAATGATGATGGAAAGCTCCGTGATAGAATATGTAGAGATTAAATAGTTGCTTCGCAGCGTGCTGGAGGAGAGTAAAGACAGACTTATTTACGACAAATCGTTTCTCTTAATCTTCTCTTCCACTCTCCCGGTCAAACAATTATTTGCCAGTTTTCCAGACACACCTCTGCGCGCACACCGATTTGGTGTTTTCAAACACACAGACGACGTAGATACAAACTATATTAAACGAATAGGGGAAAAGTTGGGCTTTGGGTATCTCCAACACAGTACTAAATGAGTTTATGTGATTTTATTCACCTTAAACATCAATCACTAACAAATATCGGGTATTACATAAATTATCATAAGTACACAAATGCAAATAACAAGTTTGGGAGGGGTGAAGAAGATTGGTATCGACTAAGCCCTTCCCGCTTATTAGACAAAGATAAACAGAGTCCAGAGATAGATAATATCAGGAACATGGATACGTTAACCTAACAGTGAAGTTAATTGCTCTGAAAGAGGTGTTACAAAGTTAGGTATAGGTGATAGAAAAAACCTGTTCTTCCCAGCTGTTCTTCCCTTTACTAAGCAAATGGAAAGGAGGGGGGTTGAAAACAGAGTTAACCAATTATTACCTCCCCCTTAAAGGAACAGTGCAGGGAGTACAGAAAAATTATATTACCAGGCACGAAAGTTAACAAAAGGGTTACAAGAGAAAAAAAGATTAAATTTCCTGTCATTCATGCACACGCGTGAGGGTCCACACTCATATATTCACACACACATTTACCGAATGCAGCCTCAGACGTTCCATAAAATTATATAAAAACAGCAAGTATTCCTTTGACATGTGAAACTGTCTAGCACTTCGATGTCCCTCCCCAGATGTTTGCGAGGTTTTGCTGGTAACAAATATTCTCACTTATCGCAAGACTTGAAGACTAAGAGTTCTTGTGTTTTTATTATATAAAAAAGGAGTCTATGGGATGGCACTGACACAGTTCGGCACAGGGGTGAAAATGAAGTGGTCTCTTTTAATCTTCCGCTATGGTAAAATTCCTTCAATGCGTGATGATAGTAACTGACCGGAAAGTTTTATTAAATCCAATTGAGGAAAAACTAGGCTCAGTCACAGTCAGGAAAATATGTACTCTCTCACAGTAAACAGTAAATGTATTATCGCTACTGGCGATGATTACCTTCCAGTTTGTCTTACTGATTTGAAATGGTAATTTGACGATTGTTCTTTTAAATGTTCTTGGGTGGGCTTTATTTCATTTAATTATGACAGCTAGGTCGCAAAGGACCGCCACAAAGATTATATTTAACAGAAATGTTTCTTCAATATAACTGGAAGTTTATAGGATGATTCCTTTATTTCTTTCTTTATTTAGCTGGGACCGCAGGTTACGATCACTCTGTATGAAAGAAAAAAACATGTAACATACCGAAAAATCAAGCGCGATAAATTTACCTTTAAGTTTATAATACACTCGAGTATTTAATTATGTATTTAATAAACACTGCGCGAATTCTAGTGGTTAAAACACACATCTATGAAACTAGGACTTAACTGAATTTATTAATTATAAATTCCTTCGCGACTTTAAAAGTTAATTTAAGCATCTATTATCTTTTGAAATAATATAATAGATAGATCATTATATTTACAACTGGAACTATTGAGATGGTTAAATTTAATAGATTTAAATTAACACAAAATCCATTGAAATAGAATGACTGGACTAGACCACTGATCACTTTACACAATATATATTACCGCTTTGCACAGAATAGAAATCACTGCAATATATATATATATATATATATATATATATATATATATATATATATATATATATATATATATATATATATATATATATATATATATATATATATATATATATATATATATATATATATATATATATATATATATCTGTAAAGGTCTGGCCAGCGAGTGATAAAATGTCTATTCTTCATGGTCTATTTATCTAAAATGGAATGTAAGTTGTGTGGGACATGAGAAACTTGACAGCTTTTTTCATCCCAGGAACTTTGGGGGATCTGACCGCCAAATCAAGGAGAGAAGCCGCCCCCTGGTTTCCGTATCTCCGCTCGCTGCTGCCCGTTTCGGCTTTCCCCGTTCGCTTTCCCTGCGATCGGTTCTGCGGTTGACACCGAGGCGCGAAAATAGCGGCAAGAAACTGCGTCTCGTATCAGGGACCACTACTGTCTTTGATAGCGCCGATAGTCTCCCCTGAAATCCCTCAGTCTGTCTCTTTGATCGTGGTCGCATTATCTGTTTGATTCTGGCAACGCGGCCCCCCCCCCCACCCCCCCACTGGCCAAGTTAGTTAAAATACCTGCCTATGATTGTTCAAGAGATGTTAGTGGGCGTGATTAAATCTCTCCTTAAATCAATGCGATGACCAGAATGAACGATAGGTAAACTGTCCGCATATCAATTAGCAAACGTGTTTGCCCTCTGTGTGGAACAGTTGCATAGCTAATGAATGCACGTGAAAAGAAGTCCCGTATGACAAGAATTACAACAATTTTCAGGGTCAATCCGGGTCAGCTGAGTTCGTCCATCACACTAATGTTACTCGTAAATCGTAATTCCCGTATATCACTGAATGTAGTGGCAATAGTAGTGACATAAACAACTAGCAAAATTAAAATTGCACACTTAAATTACAATATCATACGTACAGCCTAAATATTTTGGTAATTTCCTATATTTCTCGTACCTTTTTGCTCCGCAGTGAATATATGTAGTTATGTGTTGTTTCGTACCGCTTAGAGTTAGGATTATGGTTAGAATTAGGGTTAGGATTAGGGTTTGCGTTAGTGTTAACCCTAATCCTAACCCTAACCCTAATCCTAACCCTAACTGCTACGAAACAACACCTAACTACATATATTCACTGCGGAGCAAAAAAGGTACGAGAAATAGGAAATTACCAATATATTTTACTACAAAATAATAAATTTCTGCTCAAACACTGCACACAAATTTTATAGACAGTCATTTTCGTGTCACCCCCACTAATGGTGTCACTCATTGCTAAATGGCATTCACAGCGATCGAATGTCAACAACACCAGGGGAACTAGTCACTGTTATACCATTACCTGGAGCCGGAATAGTAGGAGTTATCAATAAAATAAGCCGTCTCAACACAAACACCACCATAAAGAAAACAACAATACACGTAGGGATAAACGACAGCACAAATGGACACACTCTTAACCTATCAGACATCTCCAGAATGATTGACACCATAAAACAAAAATTTCCCAACACATCCACATATATTTCGTCAATTATTCCACCCAGCTATGGTAAAGCACGCCAAACTGTGGATATCAACAACAAGGTGCTTTACACTTTTTGTTCAAAACATAACACATCTTTCATAAACAACACACCCTTTTTCACATCTAAGTCAGGTGCGCCAAAAAAACTGCTTTACAGAGATCAGGTGCACACTTCTAAACTAGGGACCAGCTACCTAGCCAAAAATTTAAAGTTTCCTCAGAGGACACACCAGAAACACACACATTCATTCACCAGGGACACAAATTATACACTTAACTTAGTAAACTCAGGCACAACAGCTCATAACCATCAATCGCCGTCCTCAGCTGACAAGCAAGTATCTAGAAAAGCTACATTTAAGCCCACCCCCCACGCTAACCTTTATGACCAAATGTATCCGCCACTACCCACACAACAGTCCCGCCAGCTGCTAACTGCACAATAGACACCACTGGACAGATGGACAGATTGGACTACAAGTAACACCCATTCACTTAATCGCAACGCAGGAACTACAGCAAGAAAATGGGAGTTTTCTCACCCCGTCTCCACCCGCCCAGAACGGAATTCTCACAGTTCATCCGTTTTACGGCAACTGACTCAATATAGTCCAGAAATATTAATGCAGGCTCTTCAGACGTCTATAAACGGCTCTACAGAACAAGATTAAAACCAAGCAACTTAAAACTGTTTTTTTAAACAAGTTTGCAGTGTAACATTCGACCTGACGCGTTCTCTTCGCAAGCACTTTAATGACCTTTGTCCTGAGATAAAAGACATAGCTGAGTATCAGCGTAGAACTTTTAACTGTCACTTTTGGATGTTAATAATTTATTTATTATTTTTTTTTTTAATTACATTGTCTGTTTAAACATTTCTTTCTGTTCGTCAGAGCAGGGCGTATCTAAATTTGTTTCCGATTTAGTAATAACTCTATCGTATTAATACTATTGTTTTCTTATTATTATTATCTCTGTGCTTATTCCTCTCATTCCTACGCTCACCATTCTCTTTCACATCTCTTTTACATCTTTTATACATCTGCACCTTCGTTTTTTCGTATTGAGGAAAATTAGGAAATCCTCACAAAACTAACTAACTAAGTCACAGCGTGGACCTTTAACTGTCCCGGAAAGATTAATTCTCTACATTGACTGTGGTTGAAGTAAAAATATTCCTTTTTGTTCGGAACAGACTGTATTTTAAGATAAAAACCACACTTTTTGCAAAGATTAAGATACTGTAAACAGTGTCCACGGACTCTAGCAGTGCATATTTTATTACTTATCTACAATTTTGTATAAACCATTGTGTACCAGTTTTATTGCACCTTACTCATTCCTACTCCCCTCATTATTTCTTTCCTATTGACTATTATCATGTCCGAGTGCAAAAACTCAAATCAAAATATAGGCAATACCACTAATTCATGGCTTAAACTATCAGGGCTTAAAATTGGTCATTTAAACATTTACCACCTGCTAGGTAAGCTTTCTGAAGTCTCCACCTCCCTCCAACAAAACTTCCACATATTTGGTTTTTCTGAAACCCGTCTCAATGACAAAATTATAGATGACGAAATTAGGATTAATGGATTCACCACCATTCGCAAGGATCCTAACAGACAACATGAAACAGGGCTAGTCATATACATCTCAACATCTCTTCAGTACAGACGCCGTGATGATCTAGAGCATACTGGCATTGAATGTCTATGGCTGGAAATAAAACTCCCCAACCTGACCCCCGTTTTAATTGGTTACCTGTACCGAAACCCTAGCTCTTCTACTGTATGGTTTGACACATTCTCACGAATGATGGACAACGTTTGGGCTTCTTCGAAGGAAATTATTCTACTGGGGGATTTCAATATTGACCTTCACAAACCGAACAACACGTGGAATGATATCACCATCTCATACAACCTCATACAGTTAATCAATCAACCCACGAGAGTAACAGACTCATCATCTACATTAATTGATCATATCTATACGACCTGCCCAGAAAACATTATAGAATGCACAGTCCCACAGACATCATTAAGTGACCACTATCCTATTTGCTGTACCTGGACGAGAAAGGGGTTTAAAGCACCTAAAACGGAACACATCACAGTCCATTACAGGAATTTCAAAAACATTCAATTATTCCTGCAAGACCTACAAATATCCCCTCTCTCATATGTGTACCAATTCCGCATCCAGAAGAAGCCATAACATACTGGACACAAACTTTCAACAACGTATTCGACAAACATGTTCCTATAAAGCAGGTTCGGGTCAAAAACTTCAGAAAGACCCCATGGATAACCAACGAAATACTATCAACAATGAGAGAGCGGGACGAAGCACATAAGCTCAAAGATTTCAGCAGGTATCGGATGCTTAGAAACAAAGTACAATACCTCATTCGTCAGGAAAAGAAACTACATTTCAGAAAGATGATTCAAGACAAAGCAAACAGCAAAGAAGTCTGGGAAGCCATTAGAACACTAACACACAAATCAAAGTCACTAAACTCTTTACCAAAAAGCTGCTCCCTCACGGCAACTCATTTTAGCAACCACTTCAAAACAGAAATAAGCCTTCTCAAGTCGACACTAAAGCCAATGGACTGCGATATTAGTAAATTGACAGTCTTCTGCAACACTGAACACACCACAACAGATCTAAGACATATTCCTTTTCTAACAGTACATGAAGTTCTCAAATATATCTTGGCATTAAAAAAACAACAATTCATCTGGGCTTGATGGTATCAGCAATAAGATTCTACGTTACGTTGCGCCCATCATTTGCGACTCCTTAACCTATGTATACAACCAATGTATTGCACACAACTACTTCCCCACAGCATTTAAATCTGCCAAAGTGTACCCCCTCTATAAATCTGGCTCACATAGCGATCCCAACAGCTACAGACCAATATCCCTTCTATCATCTCTTTCAAAACCACTAGAGAAACACATTTACAACACCACATTTCAACACTTAACAACAAACAAACTGCTCATTGATAGCCAGTCAGGTTTCAGACCCAAAGATTCCTGTCACACAGCTCTCACCAAAATGGCAGACAACTGGCGGTCGAACATAAATGATGGAAAATTATGTGGTGCTGTTTTTGTCGACTTCAAGAAAGCATTTGACATGACTGACCACACTATCTTGGTTCAAAAGTTGGAAACCCTCAGAATAGGCCCTAATCCACTAAACATCATCAAATCATTCCTGGCAGATCGACAACAGTTAGTGCTTCACAACAACTCGGCATCAGATTTCTCGAAGGTAGTTACAGGAGTACCGCAGGGCTCTATTCTTGGGCCCCTACTCTTCGCAATGTTCATCAACGACCTGCCACTACATCTAAAATATTCAATTTGTGACCTCTTTGCAGATGACTGTACTATCTACACTAGTGACAATGACTGCGTGGCTCTTGAAATGACTCTTCAAAGCGATGTAGACAATCTAACAAAATGGAGTAATATGAATCGTATGCCAGTAAACAGAACAAAAACGAAATCTATGTTGATTACCACCAGACAGAAACTCCTAAGCTGCACCAAAAGATCGCTACAGCTACACGCGGAATCAATACTAATTGAACATGTAACAGAACACAAAGTTCTGGGAATCACGATTGACCAGCACTTAACGTGGAACTCCCATGTACGGAATTTAACCAAACACTTAGCACAAAAGACGTACCAGCTAGCCAAAATAAAACACTTCTTAGACGCAGACACTAGACTATTGTTCTACACCTCACATATACAGACACATCTAGATTACTGCTCTACACTATGGGATTGTTGCCCTGCTGTCACGAAGGGGATTTAGGACTAGAGGCTGCCTACATATAGTGACAAGACTCTAGTGGAAGGAAAGACTAAGAAGATAGATTTCAGAAGAAAAATTACCGTGACTGTGGGAGATGAGGCTATTGGCGTCAAGGGTCGAGAACATGAATTTACCGTGATACAACGTTAAAATATCTCCAATTATAAAGATAACATGTAGGGATAAAAATAATGCGTAAGATACTAGGAGACATGCTCGCCCATGCCCGCATTTCCTACCGCCATTCAAACTAACTAGTTAAACATGCAGACGAAACGGTACCCTTGTAGACGGGAGGGAAACGGAGATATAAAAAAGGAAAAATATGACTGAACACGTGTTTGAACCTAAAAGGCAAAAAGACGCAAGTTGTAGTTTAAGGAAAAAAATTCACGCCACTAGTTGACACAATGTAAGGAAATGGACAGAAAAGACCTTAGCTCTTATTAGAAACAGTCATATCTTGGACGTTTTACGGTACTTGGTTGTTTTATTTGAATTCAGCGGCAAACGCCGTGGAGAAGGTTCGAAAACAAATTTCAAAAAAATTACCCTTGAGAAAAGTAGGTTTTTTCTTAATAATAATGTTATGAAAATAAAACCTAGCTAGTTTGATAGCCCATCTTGAGCAGAGAAATAATATACGTTTAATTATACAGACGGACAGATAACACGGAAGATATTGACGAAAGACTGTATTGTTCACATCAGACTAGCGAACAGTATTGTTGTGCATACTTTCACTAAAGTTTCAAATTTGCGTCCTTGAGACAAGGAAATGCAAAAATCAAGCTGTAATGAACGAGAGGGGGAAGGTTGGAGAATTGGGGCTAAAAATAACTTAGGAGGCAGGTTTGTGTAGGTTTTGCGTGTAGTTCGTCCAAGAAACAAGTGTGTTTTTGTGAAAAACCAAGTAGAGACAGACGGACCAACAGACAATAATACATACTTGACTGAGATCTGACTGAAATTTGACTTTTAGTTTGAAGATTTGAAAAAGTTAGAGGGGAAGTCTGTGATTGGACAAATGTATTCATATTAGCGGGATAGAGACACACATTTTTGCCATTTTATATAAGTCTGTCCAGGGACACAGTCATTTATTGCTAGTGGTGTTTTCCACGGAAGAATACATAAAATATAGTGGGACGCCATACTCTAGCCAGCAGCTCAGCTGAGTTTTGCTAGTATTAACTGTGTTCTCAATTCTGAATTCTGGTAAGAATGAAAGCATTTATCTTGTTTATTTTAATATTTTGAGTGGTTGATACTGCCATATCATGTAAAATGATTACAACAAGTAAGTGCTCGCTCTAGGTCCCCAGCCGCAGTTCAGGGTCTAGAGAGAAACAAATAATATATGGACACCTAACTAAGACGATGGAGGGCGGATCAATTATTGAGATCAGTGGGAACATATCACCTATCTTATTGAATAAAAGAGGAAACTATTGAACATATATCAGATGCAATGCAGTCTTGGGGAACTGGTACAATGTGAAAACAACTGGGTAAGATGTGCTATGTTGGTCAGAGAGATCTGACCCAATCTGTGTAGTGTTGTGTTGTGTTGTGTATAAGAGTGGCTCAGTAGATAGAGTACTGACACATGGCACAAAACTTTTGTTTCAGAATTGTGAGTTTCTGTTTTGGCACTAAAGAGGTGCCAAATGCTTATATAAGAGTACACAAGCAGATGTGTGTGCCACCTAACAGTTGTGTCTGTGCAGCCTACCATTGTACTCCAGCTACGGAGAGGAGTGGGCCACAGGAATCCTGTATCAGATCGTCACAGGCGAGATAAGTGACATTCTGGCCTGCTGGAGATTCACAACTATTCTACCATCGAATAAAGACATAATTATTGAAAATAAACATTTACCTCATTCCATAAGTAAATGGACAATGATTTTGGTAGTCACAGATTGGGCGTGATGACGCCACCCCAACGTAACATCCAGTACTAGTTCTCCCAAGGTAACCCCACCGTCGCCCTCCCCCCAACCTGTAAGGAAGAAAGGTAAGAAATGCAACATTTGGTTAAGTGGGATCTCTAACATTCCGATCCACCTTACTATAAATCAGCTGATAAGTTACTATCACTATCTAACTACTACTGTCTGTCTGTCTGCAGACTTCCCTAATCTGAAATGTCTACACAGCTTCTCCGCTTTGGACGAATTAACCTTTTTCTGGCTAACACACTGTCCACGAAACGAACTCTTCTAACATCTCCTACACAACTTGACGAGAAATTGCTAAGTTCTATTTCTGTTCAGTGTCGGTCGGACACTCCTAGTTTCTACTGAGAAAACTCCTCCACTACTCTCCTTCTCTCTCTCTCTATCTGGTGCAGTTAAGAGGGATGGTAACCCTGTCCCCTCTTCTCCGCCGGTTGTAGCTGCTGAATTGCTTGGTAAACTGGGTTCGTGACTTGGACTATTGCTGCTTCCAATTTAACGAATTTTTACTTTGCAGTAGCCCGAATACCCCTCTCTTGGGCTCAAGGCTGTCGGGATTATTATGCCCAAAATTCACGACACTTTTTAGGCCCTGCGCCTAGGATCAGTGTGTGCTTAACGTGAGCGTAAATAGCTCCGAAGTTGTTAAGAACATCTGTTTTTGCTGAAGAAGTCTGTGCTTCCAGCTCCCTGCTCTCTCTTGGGTACAAAAACTGACTTCTGCACCGGTGACCCCCTTGTCACCACTCCACTTTCTTTTCTGGCTCTGTCGACTCTTCTTCTCCTGAGAAGACCGGCGAACTTCTAGCCAGCTGAAGGACTACTGTAGCCCTAGCTGCCACGCCTCAAAAATATCTGCTGTGCACAAAACATCAACAAATATATATCGCACAACAAATCTTTCCATATCATTAACACTAAACTCCCTTACCCCTCAATCTTTAACACTTAAATCCCAACTCTTCAATACAGCTCCCATGCTCTAGTATCGCCTCAGCGATTAGTAAACATGCCTACCCCCCACTTTCCCTCAAATACTGTCCTATCGACACTAATCTCCAGACTCAGCTGGCTTAATCTCTTACATGCTGGCGGCTTAGGTTAGCCGTCACAACATTCTGACCACTGAATGAACCTGTTGCCGGTAAATTCCTGGCCCTACTATTTACCAATGATCGATGTGTTTACCTTGCTACCAAAATACAATAGACTTCACCCGAGACAATAATCTCCCGTCTCCATGAATTCACCATTATAAACATATGTCTATTGGATATGGACTAATTAAAAATCCCAACTAGACCCGTAACTGCTGACTTTAAAATGTAGGTTTTACCCACTCAGAGCAAAATACACAATTTCCCATGCTCTAACATTAAAGTCACTCATTCTTAACAACAGCGTTACCCAAATGAGCCCGCTGGAAATTTACACACACTTAAAGAACAATTAAATACACTCGCAAATGCCTAGCGTATATACTCTGCCCACATTTTAAATTAAATATTGGGAAATCTTCACCCACATGCCGGGAATATTAGACTATTTACACCCGATTCCAATAACAATATATATTTAGATCTCTAAAGGAACTGAAATCCTATTTTACAATGCATACCCCGCTATCTCCCCTCTCCTTCCGTTATCAGATTCACCCCTCTAAGAAAAGATACGCAGCACGTGCTCAGGCACCCCTCTCCAAATCCTCGAAAATCACAATGAAATTACGTACATGGTGTCTCAAATTTATGGTATTTAACATCTCACATCTTTAAGCTTTCATTATCTCATAAAAAGAATGAATGCACTCTGATAATAATTTAGATAAGAGGGTAACTCATGGCATGTCCGTTACGAACTAAAATTAATTTCACAAGCGTGTTTCACGCTGCACCACTTAAAATCACAAATCCAGGAAAAAATTAGATACCCCTGTCTTCTGACAAATAACAGTAATACTCCAATTTATACAAACAGCTACTCTGAGGAAACTATCAAAATTCCCTACTACCTTTTCACAAAATACCTAATTGCGCTGTCAGTTTTATTCAATTAAAAATTAGCATTGATGGCTCTACTTCTATGAATAAACTTTAACTCCTAGAAACAAACTCTGCAAAAATCTTATAAACTATTAAAGCTTAATTAACTGCATATTTACCAGCACGAATTTCTCTCGAAAGAGCAAGTCGGCTCTGTATATACAATACAGGCAGTTCTTTCCAGGCGTCGAAGTTCTAAAAATCTGAGAGACTTCTGCCAGGGAAACACGCTTATTTATTACCCGAGCCCCGAGACCACGCTACACGTGCGTCACTCCCTGGCTTTGTTCTTAAGCGGGTCAATCTCTGAACCAACCAACATGCCAGGAATCGCCCGCTGTCATTATCTAAATTTAGAACTTACGATCAAGCGGAAAAATTCCGTTGCTGACCTGTTTCCACGCGCTTAAAACTCCCCCTCTACCCCCATCTGATTTCACCCTTACTAAAAATGATAGCGCGCTCACTGAGAAGAACCAAAAATGCTCTGCCATTATGTTTACAATATAAATCCTACATGAACGAATTACTAAATGAAAAACCCGCACTAGTGCCAGTCTAGAAGTTAAAACTACCATCTCTTCTAGAAACCGTAATACTTAATCTACGCAAAAAGTCCAAACTCGGTCATTATACAAAGAGAAATAAAAAAACGAATAAGATAAAAATCCCACCGTAATCTTTCCCTGAAAAACGTAAATAAATGCTAGGAAACGAAACTTGGGGCCTGTTGCAACTTCAATCACATTAACTCTTCACACCTGCTTCCACCTCGAAGAGACTGCACTCCCTGCAAAAGAGAGCAGTACGTCTGATCACCGATAATCGCACGACACCACACACAAGGACAGGAAAAAAAACCCAAAATACTGTCGCTAAAAAAACGTCTTCTCTACAACAAAGCCAAGCTGACTCACACAATTCTATCTAACAATGCCCCGTCGTACCTAAGATCATTGTTTCAAACCAGTAGAAGGGAGGGACAACGATTACATCAGTTACGTCTGCCCAAACCTAGGATCGACCTGTTCAAAGAGTCTAGCCTATTCTGGTGCCTACTTATGGAACAGCCTTCCACACCACCTAAAAAGCCTACCTACACAATATTCTTTTAATAAAGCACTTTTCAAACACTTCCTCAACACTGATTATCTACCCCCATAGAAACAGCATTTGCCTGTCAACATCTCATCCATAGGTCAACATTTCTTTTCCTCTTCCGCTCGTTTTTTTTTTTTTTTTTTTTGTGAATAATTTGTTTTATATATTTATGTAATATCGTTATTATATTCACTTTAAAATATTATTATATAATTTAATGTATGTGTGAATGTACCTGTTGCGCTAAACTTGTCGAAACTTATTCTGACTATATATTCTGACCATGCATTCTGACTATATTGAATTTTTTAATGCATGGGAAGTAACTCATGGAATTGTAGTCACTTTTATTTCTACAGTCGTCTAATCTTGATAGCATCGTCAGGAAGTTGTCTTATCTTGATAGCTAGGGTTGTTGATAGTTTGTGTGTGAGCGATTTTAAGTCATAACCATGTATGGAGCGTTTTGCTAGAAACAGTTGGCAACTTGCGATGTCATTTCCTTTTAAGGAAATCTTTTAAGGAATCTTTAGTCGAACATCGTAGAACATTCTTTGTTTCGTAAATTAGCTGAGTTGTATTCGATTCGCGTGTTCTGCGCATGTCTTTGTTTGTGGCAGTGTTTCAATGATTTCCGCCCAGGTCAGTCTGAGCAGAAATGCTGGTAAGGCGAGACGTAGCGGGGTGCTAGCGTCTTCGCTTATATTATTCAGGAAGGAGTCCTCATCATTGTTGTTCCTTCTTTTTGAGATGATATATCTCTATGTTATTCCAAGTGCCTGGAGGCATATGTGATTTATGTGATTTAATTCCTTATGAACAGGTAACTGAATCCTTTTTGCTGAGTAACTTTATCGCCATCTTGTGATGTTGACTTTTGCCTAGCCTGCCTCATTATAGAGTCTCTGATATGACAAGTTTGCTCAGCTCACGATCCACTTATATTGTCACGCATCGATTGATGCCTGTCCTAAGGACCATTTGCTTCCTGAACTTTATTGATGGATCTAGGTTTGATACCTTTGCTGTTTAAGGAACATAGAGGACGATAATGTGACGCTCAAAAGACATGCCTGTCTTGTTGAGGTCAAATATAGGAGACTAGATTTAATCTCCCAGTTGATATCTACTAGCTCTTATGGAAAGGGGAAGTTTACTACCTGACTACATGTACAGCTGATTACGATATCCTAAAAGGCATATGATTTACATTATTATGATACTGTAGCTATCTGACTCTATCCTTACGCCACACACTTAAACCAGACTAAAGACACCATGTTACTATGCCTCATCATCCCTGGTGTCTGAGGGTGATACAGCATGCTACATATTGGTGGCCAGTCCAAAGGCATTCGATAAGCCCACCACGTCTCAACATTGATTTGGTGAGCAGATTCGGGGTCCCTTACCCACTTCATTCAACAAACAGCATTCTTCAAGAAATTCTACATCTACATACAGAATTATGAAAGTACTCGGCGTTGCCCGGAACAGGTCGAAATTGTAACTTTTTGCCAGAAGCAAGAAATTTGACAGTACCCGGCGTTGTATATATTGCCGGATAACACAAGTTGCTGCTATCAAGGTTCCAGGTTGCTGTAGTTGTTGAGAAGGCCAAGTTCTGGTTGCTATGAGTTCTTGAGAAGGCCAAGTACCGTTTAAAGTAATCTACTTTGGATAAGAAGGTCAAGTGCCGTAACAACTCAACATACAGTATTTCAGAAGCTCAAGTACCATCGTGTTAGCAGTGGAATCAGTTAAGATGTGCCATCATCGTTGGAGCTTCACTCTTTAGGACGTTGATTGACATCTGTTTTTCTGCTGTTCTACGTTTGGATACCCATAAGTTAAGTGGCCTGTTTGTTTGTGAACTGTGCCCTTATACTTCTACTGAGTCTTCTGTATTTCTCATTCTTTTGTTTACATGTTATATGTTTATATGTTATTTGTATATTTATATTTATATGTTTATGTTTCTGCGGGTTTTCGGTTGGGCGGTGTCTCCCTTAGATCATACCACGTCATAGAGGTCGTCTATCGTGAGCGTTTTCTGTAGGGTGTGCAAATTTCCGATACTGGAATTTGCAAAGCGACTTCTGTTGCTATTTTTTGTTAGTTGTGATGACATGTGTTAGTATTGTTTTCGTTATTTTTCTGCATTCTTTAGTTCTGTTTTGATTTGTTTGTATTTGCTAGCCTACTCTTTCCTATTGTTTAGGTTCATATACCATTTTTGTTTATACACTGTGGTGTCTTGTATTTGTATTATCTTCTCGTAGATATCATCACATTTTTTGTGATATTTCTTTAATTTTCGCTTTATTTTTTGTTGATTTCTACGAATGTTTTCGTATTGTTGCTAAATCTTTGTTATTGTTTACATTGTATTGTTTACATTGTATTGTTTACAGTGTAATGTTTACATTGTTATTGTTTACATTGTGATTGTATTTACATAGTCATTGGTTACACTTATAGTAGTTAATTCACATTTAATAGTGGGTTATGCTTATGCATTACTACTACACTGATGATTAATAAATGATGAATAGTATTGTGCACTATTGAATGGGAAGTGCACCTATGATCAAGAGTTGATTGATGATATTTCAAAAAGGTCTATACACAAGTTCTTTGATATAAGACTTGTTTCCCACAGAGATTGGGAAGATAATATAGCGTTTTGAGTAAACAAGTGCTTCATTTAAGACTTGTTATAATTAAATTTGAAATAAGGTTATTAATTATTTCAGGTTTTGGACTCATATTATTAGACATAATGGATATGTTGGATTATTTTCTCCGTGAGGGAGATAGAAAATTACGTTTATTTGGGTCAAGCTGTGAAGAATATGCCACAGAACAGCTCCTACTTCAAGTAAGTCAGGATCTAAAACAATATGCCTTGTGTAAGTTTGGATACGAATATTCAAAAGAGAAAGCATTGAGACTTTCCAAGTTGATATCTACAATTTTTTATGATGAGGGAAAACCAAATACTCAGAGGAGCAGTAGTTTGGAGTTGGATTCATTAAAGGAAACAATAAATGAGCTTCAGAATGAAAAGAAAGCTCTTAATGATAAGTTATCAGCAATGAATTCTGAAAATACTGTGTTAAAGGGTAAAGTGACAATGTTGATAGAAGATAATAAGAAATTCTATGACTCTTCTCTTAGTCAGAAGAAACAGTTAGATGATGAAGTAATCTCATTAAAACAGTTGTTGAATAACCAGATGGAGCAGGTGAACTCTTCCACGCTTGATTTAAAACTACTGTGGAAGATAATAGAAACATTAGCTCTTCCTCATGAGAATGAGTTAAGACATTTTCAACTGGAAAAGGAGAAAAAAGAGTTGGAAGATGAGATGAACTCAATTAAAGACAAATATCTATGTAAGGAACAGGCTCTTATTAGAGAGCTAGAACAAGTCAAAATAAACAATGAGAAGTGGAAGTCAAATTATATAGATTTGGAGTTTGAGATTGAAAAACAGAAAATAGAAATTGAGCATCAGAAACTTGGAGCTAAAGAGAAAAAATTGCAGATGCACATGCAAACTGAAGAAATTATGAACTTGCATGAGGAGAAGATGTCGTCTATGGAACTGAAAGAAACAAAGGTAGTGAATGAGAAGGATATAGTTGTTCCTGAAAAGACTGATGAATTTGCGACTAGCCAGCATAGTGCTATTGAAGCACTTAAACTTGAACTGATTCAGGAAAGAGCTACAGTTTTAGAAACTACATCTCAAAATGAACAATTGAAAATAGATCTTAGAGATAGGATCACTAGAGAGAAGACTCTTATTTCTCAATTACAAGACATAAGGTTGGATTATAACAGGAAAGTTAAAACCAACGAGAGAGTATACAAAGCTGTTGCTAGAGAGAAAACTATTGCAGAAGCAGAAGTTACAAAACTTCGTAAAAGAGTTGACGGGTTATTAGATATTGTTTTGTGTAATAAGATATTATCTACTACCAAGGTGGATAGATTTAAACATAACCCTAATGGTCATTATGTTGCTAATGCAAAGAGCCAGCCACATGCACTCAATGCGTTGAGTAACACTAAACAATATGTGAACAAGTCATTTCGTGGAAAATATGGTTTCCCGCGTGATAACGATACTGCCTCTAATGGGAGTTGGCGTCAAGCCAACAAAATTAATCCGACTGTAATAGTCAGTCCTGATAAGGTGATATCAGAAAACAAACCTATTAGTACTCATTCCCAGAATGATAATCATTTTGTGCTAAACAAAAAAAATTCTACCATTCCGGTTACGCGTCATACTCAGCCCAAGCAGTATGATCCATCTGTTAAGCACATTGCCACAGGCAAAAATAATAACAATTTTGCTAGGAAAGATAATAGTGATTATGAACAGCGCCAAGAGCGTTCATCACGTGGTAATTTTCCTTCTTCGAGTAATTGGAGACAATTTAAAAGTCCTCAGAATTTTGGTTCTAATATTTATAGGAACTTTGGAAAAGGTGACTCCAATAGAGGTTGTCAACCTTGTGGTAATTTTTTCTGGAGACAAAATCCATCACAAAGATATTTGGACCAAAGAGAAAATAACAATCGCAACTATGCTAAATGGAGGTCAAATAAGAGCAATGGGCTCAACATTGATAAGAATTTTGATAGATCTTGTTGTGATGGTACACCCCACATGATTCCTAACTAATACTTCTGTCCTATATTCCTATATATATTACAGAGTAATAACACACCTATATTACTACAATACATTAGCACATCTGTCCTCACTTTAGGTGAACACATACTATTGTGCTTTGTTATCATCTTCTTCTGTTCCCATCTTTAATATAAGAAGAAGACTGAGTAGTTAATATAAGGGCCGAAAGTTTACTCGGTCACAATTGTTAATAATAATGTATTGTATAGTTTGAAACATAATGGCTATTAAATAGAATTATATTTGTTGTTTTTTCTCAGCATGTTATTGTTGATCGGAGAAGCTACCTTTCTGGTGTCAAACATGGAGAGTTCCGCATTGTACACTTTCCTTGGAACGACAGGAGATGTGTCCTGGATCGTCATTTATGTTTAATTTCATTATGTAATGATATTAATTAAACATTTAGATAATGTACTATTTAACATTCTATATCAGATGTGTACATCCATTCTAAGCGGTATTCGAGTATGACACTGCTATTTGATTATAATGATATGAACTTGCATATTTATATTGTATTTTCATGCAAGCGTAGTGTGTTGGTGGCACCTCCCCGATATATATTTTTTGAATAAGATTTTTTATCTGTTGAGAAATATTCTCACCAGACACTTTATGTGTCAATTTAGCCTCATATTAGGCAGTGCAATTAGTTATCCCCGCATAATTCGTGCGTTGTTAAACCGCTTTTGGTTTTACTCTTGGATATTTAAAAAAAAAAAATGTTGCACATTTTTTTATCGGGAGGTGGCGGTAATGTTGCGCTAAACTTGTCGCAACTTATTCTGACTATATATTCTGACCATGCATTCTGACTATATTGAATTTTTTAATGCATGGGAAGTAACTCATGGAATTGTAGTCACTTTTATTTCTACAGTCGTCTAATCTTGATAGCATCGTCAGGAAGTTGTCTTATCTTGATAGCTAGGGTTGTTGATAGTTTGTGTGTGAGCGATTTTAAGTCATAACCATGTATGGAGCGTTTTGCTAGAAACAGTTGGCAACTTGCGATGTCATTTCCTTTTAAGGAAATCTTTTAAGGAATCTTTAGTCGAACATCGTAGAACATTCTTTGTTTCGTAAATTAGCTGAGTTGTATTCGATTCGCGTGTTCTGCGCATGTCTTTGTTTGTGGCAGTGTTTCAATGATTTCCGCCCAGGTCAGTCTGAGCAGAAATGCTGGTAAGGCGAGACGTAGCGGGGTGCTAGCGTCTTCGCTTATATTATTCAGGAAGGAGTCCTCATCATTGTTGTTCCTTCTTTTTGAGATGATATATCTCTATGTTATTCCAAGTGCCTGGAGGCATATGTGATTTATGTGATTTAATTCCTTATGAACAGGTAACTGAATCCTTTTTGCTGAGTAACTTTATCGCCATCTTGTGATGTTGACTTTTGCCTAGCCTGCCTCATTATAGAGTCTCTGATATGACAAGTTTGCTCAGCTCACGATCCACTTATATTGTCACGCATCGATTGATGCCTGTCCTAAGGACCATTTGCTTCCTGAACTTTATTGATGGATCTAGGTTTGATACCTTTGCTGTTTAAGGAACATAGAGGACGATAATGTGACGCTCAAAAGACATGCCTGTCTTGTTGAGGTCGAATATAGGAGACTAGATTTAATCTCCCAGTTGATATCTACTAGCTCTTATGGAAAGGGGAAGTTTACTACCTGACTACATGTACAGCTGATTACGATATCCTAAAAGGCATATGATTTACATTATTATGATACTGTAGCTATCTGACTCTATCCTTACGCCACACACTTAAACCAGACTAAAGACACCATGTTACTATGCCTCATCATCCCTGGTGTCTGAGGGTGATACAGCACGCTACAGTACCCACATAATACTGTACTTTAGAAATGTGAGTCGTGAGAATGTACCCGCATACCACTGTACTTTAGAAATGTGAACTGTTTTTTTTATTTTATTTTTTTACTGCTAAAAGACTTTTCCTGCCACAGAAGTGCGTAAGAAAGTGTTATTATTATTATTTCATTTTCCACCAAGAATGTATGGACATAAGCGAGAATGTGTTTATGTAATTTTTGTATTGATGATTGATGACACATTCAAAAATACAGATTAATTGTAGACGGATTGACCGCATGAGTGAGTGTCGGTATACAGAATTTATTTATTGTTATATTTATTTTATTTTATTATTACTTTTTTCCCCCCAATTACTAGCTTGTTTGTTTCAACAACAAAAAAACCGATTCATTTTTTTTTATTATGATTGCATACTGTAAATGAATGCTGTTATGGTAACTTTATAATGTTGCATGCCTTTAAATTAATGCTTAAAGCATCATGTGGGAATGAAAGGATATAGTATGCAAGATTAATGAGAGTGGAAGGGCAGAATGTTAGACGAGCCTGCGCGCCCAATTCTTTACCCTTCGAAAATAAATTTCGTTCGTTCGTTCGTTCACTCGGTGCTGTTCGCACCCTCCTAGTGAAGCCGACGAGGACACCTAGTGTTGCGTTGCTAAGCTAAACTAGTTCCTTTTGTTCAACGTTTGGTGCATTACTTTTCCACAAGAACGTTATATGTTGTCAGCGTACGACCATTTTGATAATGAAACATTCCACCGTTGCTACAAGGTATAACATAACTTCATGATCACAAGAAGTCACTGAAACCACTAAAGTAAAGTGCAGGCCCTGCTCTCTACTTAATTACTGTCTAGAAACTACACACACCACTATATCGAATATATTTATATAAACTTTGCACTACTATGTGTGGTATTCTACCTTAGTCCTTTAAAATGAACTAATGCCAAACTTTTGACGTTTTTAATATTTTATTACACACAGGGTTACAAACATGTCTGACCTCACACAACGGCCATTCTTCCCAAGTCCCGTAACTCTCGCGTCATATCTATATATGGGACACTACCAGTGATGCCACAGCTGGGTATTTCTTACTAGATCTGGGTTTTTGGGCTTCCGTCTGGGTATCTGGGTAATTTTTTTCAAAATGTGCATTAATCTGGGTATATTTGACAATTGGCATTTACAATGTATGTATATTCTGTGCACTGAGCATTATACATTATATTTATATTATAATTAAATGTAAAACATTATGTGCTATATATTTTTTATCCCACTTAAATTTAATTCTTGTTTTTAACCACATCAATGACGTTTTTTTTTACTCGTTTACATCAGCTATCTATTTCCTGTTATTCTGTTAATGGCTGTCATCTGCAATACTCAGTCATTTTTGCGATGTGTTATAAAGTCTTCTTTTTACATTATTAGACTTAAGCAGATAAACAGCATATTGGTTTTGTTTTTTTGTTATTATAAGATTATAAAATGAGCGATGATGAAAGTACGCTTGGTAGTTGTAGCAGCATGACGACACACACGCCACCTTGTAAAAAAGTGAAGCCATGGTATCAGCAGGCTTTTTGTGCGGAATGGCTAACAGACAGCGAACTGAAGGATTGGATAAAGCCGGACTCTGGTAACCGCTATG
Source organism: Oreohelix idahoensis (assembly GCA_024509875.1). Lineage (NCBI taxonomy): Eukaryota > Metazoa > Mollusca > Gastropoda > Stylommatophora > Oreohelicidae > Oreohelix > Oreohelix idahoensis. The sequence goes on along the minus strand of JAMPIV010018783.1, from coordinate 629,404 downwards.
CTGCGATTTGTATGGTCTGTTCCTGTACATTAACTAATGCCAACAAAACAGCTTTATTGACACATAAAAGCACACAGAAGCACATGAAAAACTTCGAAGCCAAAAGCAAAACTCTGAACATTAACAAGTTTTTCATCAAACCAAAAGAGCCCTGTCTCCAAGACAAAATTGCTAAAGCGTAGATAGTGTTGTCGGCTTTCATGGCAGAACATAATACAGTACTCCGTTTTCGCAAGCTGATCATTTGATTGAATGTTGCAAGCAGATATTTCCAGACAGCACAATTGCTCAAAATATGTCACTGAAGCGCACCAAGGCTGCCTATGTGATGCAGTACGGCATTGCTCATTTTGAGCGGCTTGAAGTTATAAACATTTGCAGAAATCAGAAATTTTCTATAATCGTTGATGAGAGTACTGATATTTCTACGAACCAGATGTTGGCAGTCGTTGTGCGATTCTGTGACACAAAAACAAAAAAAGTAGTTGATTCACTGTTAGACCTCATTGAGGTGGAGGATGGGACTGGTCTTGGAATGTTTACAGCTGTTAAGAAATTGTTGAGCACGCATGAAATCCCGCTTAGTAACGTCATTGGTTTTGCTGCAGACAACTGTGCCACTATGATGGGGACTGCAAGTGGTTTACATGCACATCTGAAGAAAGAGATTCCACATGTCTTTGTTCTCGGCTGTGTTTGTCATTCATTTGCACTTTGTGCAAATGCTGCCAGCAACCACCTACCGTCTTGGCTTGAAATTTTCATAAAGAATGTCTGCTTCTTTTTTTCGTGTAGTAGTAAAAGAAATCTCCAGTTCCAGTTAATACATGATGTAGTTCAGGCCCAGAAACATAAAGTGTTGAAGCTATGTGAAACACGCTGGCTGTCCCGTGAAGCAGTCATTGAAAGGATCCTTGAGCAATGGGATGCTCTACACTTGTATTTCCAATCCGAAGCTTCAGTGGACAACGTCGACGGTGCGGGGCAAATCCTGCAGACGATGAACACTGCTGGCACGAAGCACATGCTTCTATTTGTCGGCTACATACTGGGTAAAGTTAACGTCATGAACATGGAATTCCAGTCCGAGAACTTCCGTCTTCACAAAGTGTACACGAGTGTAACAAGAGAGTATCGTTGTCTTCTCAGTATGTTTATTAGGCAGGAAGTATTGCAGCATGAGCATCGCACTCTTGCCGACATTGATCCTTCGGATGTACAGGTGCACAAGAAACTGAATTACATTGAGCTGGGTGGACGATGTGAAGCGCAGTTAATGCGATACCCATTACGAGATAAAGAAGTCCAGTTTCGTAAGGATGCATTGGCATACCTGATTGAACTTTGTACTCAAATACGACGCAGGTTCCCACTTGAACAAAACAGTGTTCTGGCGCAAATGCAGCTGTTGGATCCAAAGCAAGCTCTCGATATCAACAAACCTTCTGTCATTCCATTAGCAGCGCAGTTCCCAACAGTTGTTTCAGAAGAGAGCCTTGATCGTCTGTCTGATCAATGGCGAGAACTGGCATCGTACCGAAAAGATCTTGGACATCTAGTGGATGAGGATCCGCCCGCGTTATGGCTGCGACTGCAACAAGTAACAGATGCTAATAACCAGAAGAAATTTGATGTTTTGGCTGACCTCATGTGCACGCTTATGGCACTACCTCACTCCTCAGCATGCGTCGAAAGAGTGTTTTCGAAGGTTAACTTTGTTAAAACTAAACAAACAAACAAGCTTTTGTGTGAAACAGTTTCCAATCGAATACTAGCCAAGCAAGCAGTTGCCAAAGACGGAGTTTGTCATAAGTTTAATCCTAGTAAAAGCGTGGCTGAAGATGTGCGTGAAGGACGTTGTCGGCAGAGATATGCAAAGATTTTGGAACTTCACAATCAAGATTCCACGTTGTCAATTCATGCATATGATCTTGACGAAGGAGAAGTTGTCGACATGGATGCCGAGTCTCTGACAAGTGACATTTTTCAACAGTAACAAGTTACAACTAACATTTTATATTTAATTTGAGGAACATTTTGTTAATGTAACTAATGTAAGTATATTACTGTTAAAATATCTCATTTTCAAGAGTTCATATATTGGGGTGTTATTAAAATCATTTTTATTTAATTGTGAATTTTTGGTAATTAAAAAAAAAAATGAAGAAATACATAAAAATTGGTGTCGTGTGAAATTCTAATCCACATATATAAATTAAAACGTAAATGTAAAGCCTAACAAATAAATTTAATAAAAGGAGAGAAGAATGGTAAAGAACAGTGCTGTCACAATGACTGTACTCGAAATCCCCCTTGTTTTCTCCTTCGTCTGCAAATTGTAACGTTTCACGTTGATAGTAAAAGCCTACTGCTTCAATACCCGCTTTCTACGATAAAACGTGTACTGCCTTTCTAAGAAAAACCTTGAGATACGCAAGCTGACCTAGATTTAAAATTCCATTCATGTCATTTTATACACTACGTTACCATAAACGAAAGACAGATGGACTAAGGATAGAAAGAAAGGGAGGGGCTGAAAGCCGGAACGCAGGCAATACTACCACAGTCTCGCAATACACAATTAATGCCACCCCTAACACGCGTGTAAGGCCACAAGCACTAGCTTTTTTTCAAATCGACAGTGATAAACAACACTACCCATACGAGAGTTAGTTTTTAAAAACTTACAAAACGCTTATTAGGAATCATGACATTCTACTGTTTTATGTCTAAAATCCTGACATTAGTCTGACAGTACAGCAGGACAGGTGGCGGTTCTAAACATAAAAAATAAAAAAATCTACACGACTATCCTGGAAAATACATATTTTGAACGCAGCCCCTTAGCCCCATTAAATTTATATATTTGGGTTCCTTAGGACTTGCTGACAAAGAATATGTTAAACGTTACGCAAATAGTCTAGGAATTAACAAATTATAGCCAAAAGAAATAATGAGGGATGTCAGACAACACCAAAATCAGAATCGCTCAGTGGCAAATTTTCACACCACCATTGTACGGGGAATAGGCTGACATGTTACCTCCTATTTGATTGGCGGAAAGTAAATGTAAGACTAAACACGATTAACACAAACAGACACACATAGTACAATACTTTCACTACAAGATATTTGTACATTAATTGTTACATTTTTTATTCTTTGACTGTGTAATATGAATCACACTATTAGTTTTTATATATTTGAAAATTTACCAGTGACTCAATTATAAGCATAGTTTCAAAGAGTGTATATAAGGTGAGTGTCCACAGTTCAACTATGGTGATAAATATTGCTGTCTTTGTGTTTAACGTACAACTTCATCAGGTTTGGGACATTCAACGTGAACATAATTACGTGGTTACTGTGCACTAGTTAATACTCTCTTTCGGTTGTAGTACACAAGTTTTAAATAATTTGTATAATATCCCCACCTTTAACACTATTCGTCGCTCGCAGGGATAAACCTTTCTGGGGGTAATGAATCCTTGGGTGGATAAATAAGTCTCTCAGTGCCTCCCTTAGATCATTTTGCAAGATTGAAATTGTTTACCCGTGGCCGATTTAGTTTCTGGTCTTAGCTGTTACCTACTTATCTTGAAGGAGCGTACATTAGATTGGCTTATGTCAGTCGGCTCCATTGACAAAATGTCTTTGGAAAAAAGCAGAAATGTTTAGAGGCTGAGGCCTAAACACTCACTTGAGTGGCTTGGTGGCTGGGAAAGAGGTTGCAGCCTTGAGGCGAATTGCAGATTTAACCAATTTGCAGATTGAGTAGGCTAAGAGGTCAGATTGAGGCTGACAAAGTGAAATTGGTACCACAAAAGAAGGGAAGACAAGCGATTTTGCTGTGATTACAAAGGAACAAGAGTTTACGACCTAGGGATTAAGTTGTGGCCATGCTCCTGAGTGCCAGTTATTTGCCTTATGCTGCCTAGCCAGGGAGCCTCAACCTGGTATGAATTCTTTGGAATCATTTTGGAGGTAATTGAGACTATCGAGAATTGATTGAAACCTATTAGCTACCACATAGTTGGGAGAAAAGTTGGAGTGATCGCAAGTCTTGTGGCGCTATGAGTTTTTGGCCATGAGCAGAGTTGATCAGTAGCATGCAAAGTTAAGATATGAAAAGAATGCAAATTTAATGGAAAAAAATTTAGGATGCTAAACTACGCAGGTGAACCATCACCAGATTGGTAGAGATCTTGGCAGAAATGGACTGTCTCTGGATAGATCTTTAAGGAAATGGAGGAGAGTGAGACCTGAGTTTTTTGGAACAAGGTTGCACGCCGTGAAGGCTTCCTCACAGTATCAGTTAATAAAAAAAACAGAGAAAAAGTGCCACCACTTATAAATTAAAATCGGGTTGTCACACAAGTTCTTCCACGGGTATGACAATCTAAAACCGTTCGATGGGGGATGAAAGAATATCTTAGGGTGGTGTTGTGTAAGATTTTTCACTGACCTTTGTTAAAAAACCCTCATAGAGCTACGATCATGTATTCACGTCTGTGAAGATTCTTAGCAGCAGGTGTTTATATGGGCGCGTTAAGTAACTTTGCAGGCCGATCCTACAGAAACAAGTTTTGACCTGGATTAGCTACCATGACATTCCTCGCGCCCTGTAAATGCGGAATCATAAAAGCAAGCAGTGGTAAATGAGCCAAACTGCCTGATAAGAATTCGGCAATGGCTGACTATCACAGTTAAAAAGGAGGGAGGATAATCAATTCATCCAGATGAAGATAGGAAGGCACAGGCAGAGGAACAAAACACTGCTTTTTTCAAGAAGTTAATCTCATACTGGCTAGGGAGAATCTTTATATTAAGAACAAGTTGTGGAACATCTGAATCCAATGGTCACAGACAGCGGTCCTTCCCAGTCGTTAGGACTAAGTGTTGGACAGGGCATGCGATTTCCTTCAGTGGGCATATGGGGATCAGCGCTACAGAGCGTTCACTGCTCTGGCGGAAATAGTTTTCATGTCACTATGTAATATCGCTGTCCATGGGGGGGGGGGGGGGGGGGGGGGGGGGGCCAATTATTAAACATGACTGGACCACAACTCTGGGAAATGGCCCCATGTTGTAAGGGGGCTAATAACTCTCTCATCATCCGAGTAAACACTCCTGGTGTATTACTCAAGCCAAATAGGAGTACATTAAACTTGTAATGTCCTCCCATTGTGCTGAACGCGAGAAATTGTACAATCTCTTTTTTTTTTAAACAGGAACTTTGTAGTAACCTTTGCTCAAATCTATCTTAGAGAAGAAATGAGCTTTGCTCAGTTTAGCAAACAATAGGTTGTGATCTGGCAAAGGCTGTGCCTGGTATTTCGTTTCTGCGTTTAGCCTCCGATAATCAATACAGAGCCTGTGCTCTCCGGATGGCTTCCTGGGGAGTACCGCACTAGAGCTGTAGGGAGAGTCCGATTTAGCGATGATGCCCGCTTCGAGTAAATGCTCGATTTCTTCCCTTAAAGCTGTGGATGGTTTTACTCTGACCGCCGTCGGGTCTAACACCTTCATTTCAAATTCGGCTAAATGATTGAGCCCGGGCTTGTCGGTGAGCACTCCTCTAAAATCTCTTAAAAGTTGTGTCACAAAGTTATTCTCTATCTCTGATAGCTGTGGGCACGTTTTCTTCTACTCTGAGTATCACATATTCTCGTATTTCTCTGTTCTTCCTGCTGTGCTTTTAGCTTGTAGGTATTGTTCCATTTCTCTTTTTTTTTTTCTTTTTTTTTTTTTTCGTTAAAATTCTTATGTCCACCACAGTGTCCTTTTCCCTTCTGCCAAGTCGAACTTCACCACATGCTTCTGCTGCAGCTGTTTTTATGATGTCCTTAAATTTAAGACAGAGAGTTTCTAATTTATCTGATTGTTCTTCTAGGTTTCTCACTACTGCCACATTAAGCCCATGATACCTAGTCTTAACTCTGGCTTTCTTAGTTTGTAGGCCTTAATCCTCATCTCTCCTGCTTGATTATTTATTTTTTTGCATGATGATGGGCAATGCCTATGCCCAGAGCAACTCTTTCAGTTCGTCTTTTTATTGTCAGCAGACATTGATCACATTCAGTCTCTGACCCGCTCCAGACTCTAACATTTGGCACATACTTGAATAAGCTCTACGTAACAATCGCATAGTCAATGACTTATTTATCATTCTTAGTTCATATCTTGTATATGTATGTATGCGATTTAGCGGGAAATTTGTGTTCGTAATGACAAGGATTTGCTCGGTGCAGAGAATCTAGGGAGTTGATATCCGTTATCATTTAGTGTATCTTCTCTATATCTTCCAATAATTCCACTCCAAATATGCAGAGCTAAAATATTGGGCTCTGGTTCTGGGCTCTTCCAAGGATTGTCACGTCCTACACAAGGCCACTTCTCAGCTGCCCCATAATAAGCGTCCATAGAGAAATCCTCATGCATGCAGTCATCCAGGTAAAAGCCAGAGTTACGTCTGAGTCTCAAGAAACGCCTCCAAGCGTAATGTGCAATGCTGGGTTCTTGTAGTAAAATCTGCGAGAATAATCGCTCATTTCAGTAAGATTTTAGTCATAAAATGATAATAAATAAACCCGCACTATTGTGTCTGACGGTGATGCTCTCACACGCCAGCAACGCTGCCTTTTGTGCAGTGCTAAAGCCTATAGAACGATTCCACGGTAACAATCTAACACGCGTTTTGGTTTCGGTTTCGAAAACGTACTACCAACATTTAACATTTTGCCAGATCTGCTGCATACATTTTGCAGCCTAGACTTATAATTAACGATTTTGCGGAAGTGTGCTGCAAAATAAATATCTGAATTAACGTAATAGTTAACTTTAACGCTGGTAATAAGTAGTAATCCTTACATTTTTTGGTAGTGTTACACGATACAATACAAATTATTAACGCCAATTCTTAACCTGCCACGCCAACACCCCGCTTCGCTTGATAGTCCGCCATGCATATATACACGCTGGAGCAAAGCCAACAGAGGCAAAACACGCAGACAATTTTATTGCCTCCTCGCGGTAATGTTTCTGACGTCACAAAAACAAGTTAGTTATTTGAAAAATACATGCTAGCGAGATGAAAGAGAGGGGAAGATGGCGGTCTTGTGTAAAATATTTATTTGACGATGACCGGTGACAAAATTGAAAATCTAAAACCATAATGAAACTGAACATAAAAATCATATGGTAGTATAGCTTAGAGTCCACTGAGCAAGAATGTTTTTTAAATAATATAATAGTCCCAGTATTAGCCAAGTTATTGAGAAAATACTAAATGTCTACGAACGCACGACCAGACAGACTGTTGTTCCTGCTTGTTTTTTTCATAACGTTAGTGGGGACACCGGCTTAGAAGGGAGGCATTGAGGTAAATTCAAATTCGCTTGGGTAACAAGAGTATAGGAGGAGAGAGGAGCGGGGGAGCGGTAGGAAAAATTGTTACCAAAAACTAACATCGTTTTGTATTGGCATAACTAAAGCAGACTGGCCAATCGACTACCAGACGCAGAGTATGTTTGGAATTATTTTTGTTTTTCAAAAACTGCATTTGAATTCTGGTAGTCGCAAGCTTTCGATTGGCCAGTGCTACTAAATATTAGCAAAAAGCTTTCACTATTCATTGCCAGTTGAACAGTATTTTTTATTCAGATACGCTGAGAACAGCTGTGATAAATTTAAAAGTAAATTAAATAACTAAATAAGTATTTCACAGTCTGGACGGAGCAGAAGAAACTGAGGCCATTTCTTTGCAAAGTCAGCGTCATTTGTTTATATTTCTTGATTTGTGGTAAGAATGCTTTATGAATTTAATATGTTTAATCCCATTACCAAAGTTAGATACTGCTATTGGGAAAAAGTGAAGGACGTGCCGGGAGCAGACAATGTTGAGTCCTCACGTTGAAATGTATCTAACTAATGTATGTTGTCATGATTATGTTTGAATATTATTGTATTAGAGTATAGTAGTAAGCCTCCGTGTTCAAGGAACACTGTTCAACATGCCTGAAGCATTTATATTTAAAAAGAAAAAATGAGAAAAATATATAAAAGGAAATGTGGTTACCCCACATTATATTATTGAGGAAAACTATGTAAACGTAGAGTGGCGTATCTGCCATAGGGACCTGAGGGGTGGTCACAGCAAGGTGGGAGTCATGAAAAATTAGGGGGTGAGTGCACCTGAAATGCACGCGAGGCTGACCCCATACCCACGTATGAAATTAAATAAAAGAATAAGTGATCAGATGTAAAAGGCCAGGGTGTCCTTTTGTTGCAGAAGTTTTGTTTCCTGTTGCCAGCTGGTGACAGGAAACCTGAGGAGTGACGATAACGCCAAAAAGTCTCCGAAATTTCATGTATGCTTTCAAGAGATAACAGCAGGAGCTTGGGCGTGTGATGTGATATCGATATTTCTGCAACTACACAATATCTTATCTTTCAACAAGAAATCCCAGGTGATATGTTAAGGACCTGGGTACATCTGACAGTTTCGTTTTAAATAAACCTTGGTATTTCAAATCATACTCAGGAAGTTTATGGGGTATGATGATAATACAGCCCCTCATACACAGTGACTCTCCCTCTTAGAAGAATAAATTTAAGCTGTGAACATTCCAACAGGAAAGACATATATTAACATTGTAGTTATTTGGGCAGATTGTCCACACAATTTTAGTTAATCTTTTATGTAAACTATCTTGTCCTCATTTTCAAAGACCTGTTCAAACGATATGACTGGACAGGCAAAATAAATTGTACAAAAAAATTATCAAATTTAAAGAAAAACCTAACCACAGGTTTTATTCACTTCCTCATAGAAACTTAAAGTGGTTTTGTGTTGTGTACCATCATTTCATTTCTCCCCTAGACACTAGGTACATCATACACCAGACACTAGAGCCACAATAGTGACCGTGTGAGATCTAGGGAGGTAGCGTTAGGTTCCCTGCACATAATTCATCATCATCATTTATAGAGTCAGGGGCATACATGTGCTTGACCTCACACGGTTAATACATACACGGATTTCATTCTTTTAGGATACCATCATAACCTCCCCAGCAAAATCTAACTTTGCTACATAAATTGGTAGGTTTGTCCGGGATTTGAATTTCTCCTAGTACTACATACATTGGGGTCTGGGTCTTAGTATAAACAACATTCTATTGTCCCAGGGAATCCCCATAATCATTATTGCCCAAGATTTGGGAAGTCAAGAAACTGTCAGAACCCAGAATTAATTAGATAAATTTATACTTATTTAGAAACTTTGTTAGAACATTTTGTATTCATCAGAATGGCAGATCTGGCCAAGTTTCGATCTGCGGCTGTTCAGACTGCTAAAGAAATGAATATGGAGGGACAAACCTTGATTGACTATGTCACTTCAGAATGTGATAAATTTATTACTAGGGAAGAACATAGGTTAGCTGAGGAAAGGAAAATGCAATTAGAAGATGCTAGGGAGACTAAGAAATTAAAGGCTGATAGGGAGGCTGAGATTAGGAGGCTGCAGTTGGAGGAGAAGAAACTTGAGGCTGAGGCAAAGAAACTTGAGGCTGAGGCAAAGAAACTTGAGGCTGAGAAAGAAGAAAAGAGATTGGAGGCGGAACGAGAGAAAGAAGAAAGGAAATTGGAGGCAGAGAGAGAAGAAAAACGACTGCAGAGGGAAGCAGAAGCAGAAGAAAAAAGATTACAAAGAGAACATGAGATACGACTAAGGGAGTTAGAGCTGCAAGGCCATGCTCCTGAAAATGGAACTAGCCCATCCACTTCCGACTCAGCTGCAAGCCAGGGGGCCTCCTCATCAGCCATGGGGTTCCATTTAGATTACTTTGTGGAAAAGGATGATGACATTGAGTCGTATTTAAGCAGATACGAAATATTAGCCACTACTTATGGGTTAGAAAGAGAAAAATGGGGTGTAAAGTTGTCTCAGGGTCTTCGGGGAACAGCTTATGAAGTGTTTTCCAAAATGAGCAGGGATGACCAAGACAACTATGACATGTTGAAGCAGGCTCTTCTGTTAAGATACGAAAAGAACGGAGAGTTTTATAGAAAGAAATTTAGGAATGCCAGGCTACTGTCGGGTGAGACCTATCACCAGTTCTCCGCCCGGTTGGAGACGTATATGGATAAATGGGCTTCTTTGGGGGAAACCCAAGATCTCAAAGAGATGATACTCATTGAACAGATGAGAGTCCACGGCTCCAGACATGAGAACATTTCTCATGGAACAGGGCGCGGAGAGGCTGGGTGAGATCATAAATGTCGCTGAGAGGTATCAGGCAGCCCAGGCAGAGGTAGCTGGTATCAAGAAAAAACCAGTAGATCAGTATAAGGCTCCTCAAAACCATAATAAATTTGATAACAGAAGTAAGCAGAACTTTGATAGGCCTCGGAATGGTTTTAAAAATAAAACCTCACATTTAAATGATAGAAAGAATGATGAAAGAAAGCATTTTAACCAAGGAAAGAGGTGGTGTAAACATTGTAGGAAGGACAACTATAACACCGAATTCTGTAAAAGTAAACCTTCTGGATGTGCTGCTACGAGAAGGGGGAACCAGGAAGTAAAGGACAAACCTGCTGGACAGTAGGAACCTTATCACCCCCCAGTTTGTGAGGATGTTGTATGCAATGAGTTCACCATAAGATGTCTCTATGATACAGGTCTAGATTTTGATGCTGTCGTGAGCGCGCACTTGGTGAACCTAGATCAGTATATCACAGAAACAGTGGAGATACAAGGGGCGACCAAGGACCTACCACTCATGAAACTTCCCATTGCAAGGATAACAGTGAAAACTCGCTATATGGAAGGGATAATCAGAGCAGCAGTGATAGACGCACCCATCTACCCTCTGATATTGGGGTGTCGTTATGTCTACTTGGGAAATCCCAAGAGACCCGTGGTCTTGGCAGCAGTCCAGACCCGATCACAATCCAGAAAGGAAGAAGATGAATCTATAAATACTCATCCAGAGAAGATGAGGAAGGCACAGGCTCAAGATAGGTCACTGAAGCCGTGCTTTCAAAAATTGCGTACCTGCCATACACCTCCCCGCAAAGGAGAATTTTACATAAAGAATAAATTGTTATATAGGAAGGCCGGAACTGGTTCAGCTGGTCATGGACAGCTGGTTCTTCCTAAAATGTATAGGGCAGACGTAATACGGAGTTTACATGTTGGAAAAGATGGGGACCACGAGAAAGTAGGTACCATCTGCCAAAAAGTAGCTCAAAAATATTATTGGCCAGATATGATGGTCATCGTTGAGAATTTTGTAGAAGCATGTGGCGTATTTCATGAGGGAACACCCACAAGTGGGAAAATTGATCAGGACCTAGACATGCCACGGGGCAAACTTAGGCCTGGAAATAAAAATAATTGTAATAAAGTAGACAACGTGGAATGGGAGCCCCCTTTTCACACACAGTCTTCACTCGAAGGTATTAGAATGGCCACTATGCGACGAGTAGTTTTACCCCAGACTAAACTGACAATCCCTCGGTCAGAATTATATAAACTGGAGGAAACGAAAAGAGAGCGAAGATCTCTCACAATGAACTTAAAGTGGGGAGAAAAACCCCAGAAAAGAATTGGTAGTGGACGATTTGTGAGTGATGATTCTAGGAAGAAAAGTCCTCACTACAAAGCTTCTAATGTAAAGGACCTGACGGGTGCCATGAAAAATAAGTATGAAAAATTAAAAGTCCACATGTAATTTGTTAAGGACCTGGACAGATGAGAAGGCAGAGGAGACTGTTACCTCATCTTATCAATATGTGAACGAACTGACCACTCGTTTAAAAACTAGTTGGAAACTGGCAAATGATAATTTGAGACAAGCCAGGAAAAAGCATGCTGCTTATTATAATAAAAAAGCTAAGGATAGGGAACTTGCTGTAGGGGAGAAGGTGCTTCTTCTATTGCCAGGCAGCAACAATAAACTTCAGATCGGATGGCAAGGGCCATACACAGTTTTGGAAAAGGTATCCAGAACAAATTATAAGATAGACAAAAAGGGAAAGGAAAAAGTCTATCATGTGAACCTTTTGAAGAAATATCTGGACAGACAAATCCAGGAAGGAACACACCTATTGGCCTTGTCTATTGCAACCGAAATGAAAAATGACCCTCTCTCCTCATTCGAATATCCACTGAAACCCAGTGAAACGTTTGCCCAGGTGAAGATCAGTAATCACCTGACAAAAGACAGACGGAGAAGGTTCAACAGGTCCTTGAGAAACATACAGATGTGTTAACGGATAAACCGGGGCACACCAATTTGTTGGAATATGATATGAAACTACTAGACCCAGCACCTATCTGTATGAGGCCCTATTCTATTCCTTTCGCTAAGGAAAAAGCTTTGAAAGAGGAGATTGATTATTTGTTACAAGAAGGGATTATTTCTCACAGTGAGTCTCCTTATAGTTCCTGTGTGGTTTTGTTGCGGAAACCATCGGGAGAACATAGACTGTGCATAGATTACAGGAAACTGAATGCTGTCACAGAAGGTCAGGTGGATCCATTACCTGATACTACTCAACTATTTGCCAGGCTGAACAAGGCAAAATATTTTTCTAAGGTGGATCTTAGCAAAGGCTATTACCAAATTCCAGTAAAGCCTGAGGTTCGACCTTATTTAGCATTTAGCACCTCGGAAGGTCATTATGAGTTCAACATGTTACCGTTTGGGTTGAAAAATGCCCCGAGTGTGTTTTCAAGGATGATGCGAAAATTATTGGATCCCCTGAAAAATCCATGTATTTCGAATTTTATGGACGATATCCTCATTGCTACGGAAACATTTGAGGAACACGTTACCTCTTTGAATATGCTGTTTGATAGACTCAGAGAGGCTAACTTAACCGCTAGGCCAACAAAATGTTGTATTGGTTGTAAAGAGTTGGAATTCTTGGGACATACTGTACATCAGGGTAGCATGACCCCTGATCCCAAGAATCTGGAAAAATTGAAAAGAGCACCTAGACCACAAACAAAGAAAGATGTGCGATCTTTCGTGTCATTGTGTGGTTTCTACCAAAAGTACATTAAAAATTTTAACTCTATATGTGCTCCTCTGACGGATTTAACTCGCAAAGGTCAACCTGATACAATAAATTGGTCAGCACAGTGTGAATTGGCTTACCAGGAGTTAAAAGAGAAACTTACAAGCAGGCCAGTATTGCAATTGCCTGACTTGAATCAAGAATTTATCGTGAGAAGTGACGCAAGCAATGTGGGCCTAGGCGCTACATTGTTGCAAAGGTCCTCCTCACAGGATGGGGAATTGAACCCAGTCGCTTATGCAAGCCGCAAGTTGAACAAGGCGGAAAAAAATTATTCAACAAGTGAAAAGGAATGTCTAGCTTTGATATGGGCTATAAAAAAATTCCAGATTTATTTATATATGGCAGGACATTTGTGGTCCAAACGGATCATTCACCACTCGTATTCCTGTCACAGGCCAAGCATGAAAATTCCAGATTATTGAGATGGTCCTTGTTATTGCAGCCATACTCATTTCTGATAGAATATATTCCCGGCCCTCGGAACGTAGGTGCAGACTTTTTAAGTAGACATCCTTATGATGAAGATCAGAAAAACGCGTAAGACTTCATTGAGCTAAGTTATCTCGCAGATTATAACCTGCTAATGATTGCATGTTTTAGGATGGGAGGTGTGTAGTAAAATCTGCGAGAATAATCGCTCATTTCAGTAAGATTTTAGTCATAAAATGAAATAAATAAACCAGCCTTATTGTGTCTGACGGTGATGCTCTCACACGCCAGCAACGCTGCCTTTTGTGCAGTGCTAAAGCCTATAGAACGATTCCACGGTAAAAATCTAACACGCGTTTTGGTTTCGGTTTCGAAAACGTACTACCAACATTTAACATTTTGCCAGATCTGCTGCATACATTTTGCAGCCTAGACTTATAATTAACGATTTTGCGGAAGTGTGCCGCAAAATAACTATCTGAATTAACGTATTCTGTTAACTTTAACGCTGGTAATAAGTAGTAATCCTTACATTTTTTGGTAGTGTTACACGATACAATACAAATTATTAACGCCAATTCTTAACCCGCCACGCCAACACCCCGCTTCGATTGATGGTCCGCCATGCATATATACACGCTGGAGCAAAGCCAACAGAGGCAAAACACGCAGACAATTTTATTGCCTCCTCGCGGTAATGTTTCTGACGTCACAAAAACAAGTTAGTTATTTGAAAAATACATGCTAGCGAGATAAAAGAGAGGGGAAGATGGCGGTCTTGTGTAAAATATTTATTTGACGATGACCGGTGACAAAATTGAAAATCTAAAACCATAATGAAACTGAACATAAAAATCATATGGTAGTATAGCTTAGAGTCCACTGAGCAAGAATGTGTTTTAAATAATATAATAGTCCCAGTATTAGCCAAGTTATTGAGAAAATACTAAATGTCTACGAACGCACGACCAGACAGACTGTTGTTCCTGCTTGTTTTTTTTTCATAACGTTAGTGGGGACACCGGCTTAGAAGGGAGGCATTGAGGTAAATTCAAATTCGCTTGGGTAACAAGAGTATAGGAGGAGAGGGGAGCGGTAGGAAAATTGTTACCAAAAACTAACATCGTTTTGTATTGGCATAACTAAAGCAGACTGGCCAATCGACTACCAGACGCAGAGTATGTTTGGAATTATTTTTGTTTTTCAAAAACTGCATTTGAATTCTGGTAGTCGCAAGCTTTCGATTGGCCAGTGCTACTAAATATTAGCAAAAAGCTTTCACTATTCATTGCCAGTTGAACAGTATTTTTTATTCAGATACGCTGAGAACAGCTGTGATAAATTTAAAAGTAAATTAAATAACTAAATAAGTATTTCACAGTCTGGACGGAGCAGAAGAAACTGAGGCCATTTCTTTGCAAAGTCAGCGTCATTTGTTTATATTTCTTGATTTGTGGTAAGAATGCTTTATGAATTTAATATGTTTAATCCCATTACCAAAGTTAGATACTGCTATTGGGAAAAAGTGAAGGACGTGCCGGGAGCAGACAATGTTGAGTCCTCACGTTGAAATGTATCTAACTAATGTATGTTGTCATGATTATGTTTGAATATTATTGTATTAGAGTATAGTAGTAAGCCTCCGTGTTCAAGGAACACTGTTCAACATGCCTGAAGCATTTATATTTAAAAAGAAAAAAATGAGAAAAATATATAAAAGGAAATGTGGTTACCCCACATTATATTATTGAGGAAAACTATGTAAACGTAGAGTGGCGTATCTGCCATAGGGACCTGAGGGGTGGTCACAGCAAGGTGGGAGTCATGAAAAATTAGGGGGTGAGTGCACCTGAAATGCACGCGAGGCTGACCCCATACCCACGTATGAAATTAAATAAAAGAATAAGTGATCAGATGTAAAAGGCCAGGGTGTCCTTTTGTTGCAGAAGTTTTGTTTCCTGTTGCCAGCTGGTGACAGGAAACCTGAGGAGTGACGATAACGCCAAAAAGTCTCCGAAATTTCATGTATGCTTTCAAGAGATAACAGCAGGAGCTTGCGCGTGTGATGTGATATCGATATTTCTGCAACTACACAATATCTTATCTTTCAACAAGAAACCCCAGGTGATATGTTAAGGACCTGGGTACATCTGACAGTTTCGTTTTAAATAAACCTTGGTATTTCAAATCATACTCAGGAAGTTTATGGGGTATGATGATAATACAGCCCCTCATACACAGTGACTCTCCCTCTTAGAAGAATAAATTTAAGCTGTGAACATTCCAACAGGAAAGACATATATTAACATTGTAGTTATTTGGGCAGATTGTCCACACAATTTTAGTTAATCTTTTATGTAAACTATCTTGTCCTCATTTTCAAAGACCTGTCCAAACGATATGACTGGACAGGCAAAATAAATTGTACAAAAAAATTATCAAATTTAAAGAAAAACTTAACCACAGGTTTTATTCACTTCCTCATAGAAACTTAAAGTGGTTTTGTGTTGTGTACCATCATTTCATTTCTCCCCTAGACACTAGGTACATCATACACCAGACACTAAAGCCAAAATAGTGACCGTGTGAGATCTAGGGAGGTAGCGTTAGGTTCCCTGCACATAATTCATCATCATCATTTATAGAGTCAGGGGCCTACATGTGCTTGACCTCACACGGTTAATACATACACGGATTTCATTCTTTTAGGATACCATCATAACCTCCCCAGCAAAATCTAACTTTGCTACAGTTCTCAACATGTTTTATCACAAAGGGAATACCTGGAAATGTATGGGTGATTTCAAGAGTCCAAGAGGGCTTGATTAGCCTCACAGATATGTACATCCACATCTATTTACTATTCGGGAGTCGCGCTGGTGTAATGGTTACCACAACTCGCTGGCGATCGGGTGATCCAGGTTCAAGCCCGGGCGAGTACATTTGAACGAGTGTCGTCGACCGGGACTTGTACTGGATTAATTCGAACCCTGGCGAAGACATTTGAAGGAGTGTCGTCGACCAGGGACTGGCGGCTCCTGAGCCGACCCAGCTCTAATGGGTACCCTCCGAAGATGGCGAGTATCTGCCTGAATGGCGCGTGGACACCTGTCAGTGTACAGGGGAAAAAGGGATACTCACTGTGGTAAAGTGGGATGTTATAAATATTTACAGGGGACTTAGTGTACTGACTGAGATCAGCTGTGAAGGTATCTGTATCTAATAAGTGTGGTGTATTACAGATAACCTTACTTGCTACCACATTTATACCTCAGTCAGAATTATTCTGGAATATTGTGATGACTACGTTGAATGTCTAGGGTATTGAAAATGATGAAGTGTAACTCACAACAACAACAGACAGATAAACAATTTAATTTATTCCACAACACTTACAACACTGTGACATTCACACACATATAACACTCTATAAGACTATCTTAAATGAGTCGATTGTTTAAGTTTAAAAATATATGTATTCATTATTTCAATAATGGGTATCCTGATTCAACTACACAGTGAACCAGGAATCACAATCAAATGTAATTACAAGTATTATGTACACAGTTTATATATATGAACTTTGTATTGACATAGTTTATTATTATTATTCTATGTTGTTTTTTATCATGACTTCAAGTGTTTGATTATCAGGGAAATAGTATTGGGAAAAGTTCACAGTTCCTGTCATTTGAACCAATTAATTGTCCCTCTGTGTTTGCTAAAATGTCAATTTTTGAGGGGGCACATAATGTTGAGCTCCTCTGGCCACAGAAGCTTATCTTTCGTGATGGCGGCAGGAAAAGACTCCTCTGCTCGATTGCTTCACTGTGTTCTGGAGACACCTCACTGGTCGCTATCTGGACCAAGGAGTATGCTGTCAGCCTCTGGATTCAGCAAAACTCAGACCAGGTGCTGCTTCAATAACTAGGACCACAGTCCCATAATTCATGGAAATATTACACAGATACGTTGACTGGCGATGAATAATGGCACAAATTCCGATCTGCCTCTGTCCCAGACTTTTATTTATAAAAATATGATCGGGATCTCAACGCACTGTTTCTTAGTAAGTTTATTTTAACTGATTCCGTACGTAATTATTTTCAGCTCTGGACGGAATTATTTTTAAGCCCCCAAAATTTACACATATATAATTTACGTTTACTGACAATGTGTGTCTAATCATGAGTTAAGTATAACATATTATATATCAAATTAAAGTACATTGGATGAACAATATAAATCCATATGCCTTTCTAGCTAATTTTATGTTATGTTTATGTTATAACAGATAACATGTACACGGAAAAAAGATAACTTGAAATTTTGAACAAAAATTTTCGACTTACGTAAGGCTTGTAACATAAATTGTTATCACAATACAGTTTCACTGCTCTCTTTGTGCAGGTAATCCATTTAGAAACACAGAAAAAGTAAGAAAGTTATGGTTGATCACACAATTTGTTCACTGTTCACATATTAGTAACATATCCTGTGTGTTTTTCGGCCATTATGGCGATACGACAAAACACGATTAAAGATGAAGATAAATGTGAAAAAATCCGTTCAAACGCAAATAAAAGACGTTGAAGCTTGTTGAAATTTGCCCAGTTTTGTGTTTACTTCCGTTCGAGATAAATTCCGGGCAGTATAAAATATCAGAATAGAAAGAAACAATGAAATAAATCAGCGTCTTTTAAAAGATCTTACGTCTACAGCGTTCGGCCTTTGCGTCTATTATTAGATCTTGCGTACGGAATCAGTTAAAATGTGGCACTGAACTGACGCTCTTAATTGCCTATATTGGCGGGTCTAACCAATCGGGCCATGTTTACACAGCTTTTCAAAAAAGTACCCTTACTGCCGTTTCCCCTAACAACAAAGAATTAGTATTTATAGTCCAACTAATCGTGTTAAGCCTTACATTTACTTTCCGCCAATCAAATAGGAGGTAACATGTTGGCCTATTTCCCATACAATGGTGGTTTCAAAACCTGCCACTGCGCAATTCTGATTTTGGTGTTGTCTGACAGCACCACCATTTTATTTTGGCTATAATTTGTTAATTCCTAGACTATTGGCGTAACGTTTAACATATTCTTTGTCAGCAAGTCCTAAGGAACCCAAATATATAAATTTAAGGGAGCTAGGTGGCTGCGTTCAAAATGTGCATTTTCTTCTACCTCCTGTTCACTTCGATACGATGTGGTCTCTGGGTACTGTCAGGCTTTCAAACGTAAACCAGTATAATGTCATGTTTCCCAATAAGCGTTTTTCAGGTTTTTAAACCTAACTCTCGTATGGGTAGTGTTTTTTATCACTTTCGATTTGAAAAAAAAGTTAGTGCTTCTGGCCTTTCGCGCGGGGAGGGTATTAATTTTGTATCGCAAGCCGCGTGTTAGTGTCGCATGCGTTCCTGCTTTCAGCCCTCCCTCTCTTTCTATCCTAAGTCCATCTGTCCTTTCGTTTATGTTAACGTAGTGTAATTAATGTTAGTATTAATTAAGGTCATTAATCAGCTTGCGTATCTCAAGGTTTTCTTAGAAATGCAGTACACGTTTTATTGTGTTGTGGAAACGCGTGTATGCGGCTATAGGCTTTACTATCAACGTGGAAACGTTACAATTTGCAGACGAAGTAGAAAACAAGGGGGATTTCGAGTACAGTCATTGTGACAGCACTGTTCTTTACCATTCTTCTTTCCTTTTATTGAATTTATTTGTTAGGCTTTACATTTACCTTTTAATTTATATATGTGGATTTAGAATGTTTCACGACAAATTCTCCCCTCTTAAAACAGACATTATATGTCAGTCTATAATTCTATATACACATAGAGAAATTTATTATTATTTTTCGGGTTTACTGTGATTCTCATCACACGGATGGCAGCTTAAAAAAATCCGCTCCCAGATTTGTCTTTCCAGTTATATACTCTATGCTAAACTCATATGGCTGCATCAGTAATGACCAACGGAGTAATCTAGATTTTTCATGTCTACCCTGCGCTAGAAACGGCAAGGGTTTGTGATCCGTTTGCAACTTAAATGCCTTCCCATACAGATAAATATTGAATTTCTTTATCGCCCATATTACTGCGAGACATTCTTTTTCGCTAGTTGAGTAATTGGTTTCAGCTTTATTCAACTTTCTGCTAGCATATGCCATTGGGCTTAATTCCCCATCCAATGCATCTGATTTCTGTAGCAGTGTCGCACCTAACCCAATATTACTGGCATCCGTCCTTGCAATGAATTCTTGACTTAAGTCAGGTAGTTTCAAAATAGGTTTGCTTGTAAGCTTTTCCTTCAATTCCTGGTAAGCCAATTTACATTGTGGTGTCCATGTAATTCGATCTGGATTTCCTTTACGTGTCAAATCAGTTAACGGTGCTCATATGGAATTAAAGTTTTTGATATACTTTTGGTAGAAACCACATAATGAGACAAAGGATCTCACGTCTTTCTTGGTTTGTGGTCTCGGGGCTTTCTTTAGTTTCTCTAAATTCTTGGGGTCAGGGGTCATGTTTCCCTGATGGGTTGTGTGTCCCAAAAATTCTAATTCTTTACATCCAACGCAACATTTCGTTGGTCGGGCTGTTAAATTCGCTTCTCTAAGTCGATTAAACAGCATATTCAGAGAGTCAATGTGTTCCTCAAATGTTTCTGTTGCTATAAGGATATCATCCATGAAATTTGTAATGCATGGATTATTCAGAGGGTCCAATAAATTTCTCATCATTCTAGAGAAGACACTAGGTGCATTCTTCAATCCAAATGGCAATCTGTTAAAATCATAGTGTCCCTCTGAGGTACTAAACGCTAGGTATGGTCTAACCTCAGGCTTTACTGGAATCTGATAGTATCCTTTACTCAGATCCACTTTTGAGAAATATTTAGCTTTATTTAGCCTGGCAAACAACTGATTGGTATCCGGCAATGGATCCACCTGTCCTTCTGTAATAGCGTTCAGTCTCCTGTAATCTATACAGAGTCTATGTTCTATAGGGTTTCCTTAAGAGTACAACACTGGAACTATACGAAGATTCACTGTGTGAAATAATTCCTTCCTTCAACAAATAGTCTATCTCTTCCTTCAAAGCTTTCTCCTTAGCAAAAGGAATCGAATAGGGTTTCATACAGACAGGTGTGGGGTCTATCAGTTTCATATCATATTCCAATAAGTTTGTATGCCCCGGTCAGTCTGTTAACACCTCTGCATGATTATCTAGAACCTGTTGCACTCTCTCTTTCTGATTTTTCGTTAAATGTGTACTGATTTTCACCTGTGCCACTGTCTCACAGGGATGTAATGGATATTCAAATGATGAAAGTGGTTCCTTTTTCATCTCCATTGCAATGGACAAGGTCAACAAGTGTGTCTCTTCCTGATTTTCTCTTTCCAAATATTTCTTCAGGAGATTCACATGATAGATTTTTTCTTTCCCCTTCTTATCTATCTTATAATTGGTTCTAGACACCTTCTCTAGAACTGTATATGGACCTTGCCATCCAATTTGTAACTTATTCTGACTACCGGGTAGAAGAAGCAGTACCTTCTCTCCCACAGCAAAATCTCTGTCTTTAGCCTTCCTGTTGAAATAGGCAGCATGTTTCTTCCTGGCTTGTTTCAAATTTTCATTGGCAAGTTTCCAGCCAGTTTTTAAACGAGTGGTCAGCTCATTCACATATTGGTATGAGGATGTAATATTTTCCTCTGCCTTTTCATCAGTCCACGTTCTTAACAGCGCTTCAAGTGGACCTTTTATTGGCCTTCCAAATAATAATGTTGCCGGGGCCATTCCGGTTGAACTATGGGGTACCTCCCGATAAGCAAAAAGGGCGGCGTGAAGGTACTGGTCCCATGTATCTTGTTTTTCGTGTGCCAACTTTCTCAGGATCGACATCAACGTGCCATTAAATCTTTCCACTTGGCCGTTCCCTTGGGGATGGTACACACTACAATGGAAGTGTTTGGCCTGGAAGATCCTGAAAACTTCTTCTGTTAGTTTCCCCTTGAACTGAGAGCCATTATCAGTCAAGATTTGATTGGGAAAGCCTAACCTTGTGAAAATTGTGAGTAATGCCTCTGCCACATGCTTAGAATCAATCGATGACAGGGCTACCGCCTCTCCCCACATAGAACAAGTGTCCACCAGAGTCAGAATGTAGCTGTTCCTTCTCTTAGTTCGAGTGAGAGGTCCCACAAGATCCACGGCAACTCTCTCAAAGGGTGTTCCCACTATGGGCATTTCCCCCAGAGTTGCTGGTGCAGTCCAATGCTTAGGTGCTACTCGTTGGCACTCTGGACAGGATTTTACATATCGTTTGATATCTTCAGTTATCCCTGGCCAGAAATAGTGACAAGCTATTCGCTGTGCTGTTGCGCTGATCCCCATATGACCACTGAAGGGAATCGCATGCCCTAGTTCCAACACTTTAGTCCTATATGAAGTGGGAAGGACCAGCTGTCCGTGACCATTGGATTCAGATCCAGCCTTCCTATAAATCAGTTTGTTCTTCATATAAAATTCTCCCTTGCCTGGAGGTGTATGAGATTTGGGCAACTTCTTGAAACACGGCTTGAGTGTTTTGTCCTCCGCCTGTGCTTTCCTCATCTCATCTGGATGAGTATTTATTGGATTATCCTCCTCCTTTTTAGTCTGTGATCTGGTCTGCACAGTTGCCAATATCACAGGTCTCTTGGGATTCCCCAAGAAGACATATCTACACCCCAATATCAGAGGGTAGATTGGCTCATTTATCACTGCTGCTTTTATGATTCCTTCCACATATCGCTTCTTCTTCTTCCGTCCTTAGCCACCGACCGTCAAAGCAGTCAGTGGCCATTACGCCTAGTGGCGTCTTAGGGCAACAGCAGATAGGTTTTCTTTGCCATTGTTTCCCATCACGCCTATTGGCGTCTTTAGGGCAACGGCAAATCAATCCATTTGCTGTTGTTTCCGTAATCGAAGTGACTGGCAAACGGGTGATCAGCCCGTTGGTACCACATATCGCGTTTTCACCTTTATCCGGGCGACGGGAAGTGTCATGGTAGCTACATCCTTGGTTGTAGTTTGAATCTCCACTGTTTCTGTGGTGTATTGATCTGCCTGCACCAGGTGAGAACTCACAACGGAATCATAATCTAAACATGTATCATATAAACACCTTATGGTGACACCATTACAGATGACATCTTCACACACTGGGGGATGGTATGGTTCCTGTAGTTCTTCAGGTTTGACCTTTTTTCCCTTTTTTCCAGATGTCATAGCAGCACAATGAGGAGGTTTCCTTCTACAATGGTCAGTGTCATGATTGTTCATCTTACAATTTTTACACCATCTCTTTCCTTGGTTGAAAGATTTTCTTTCATCACATTTCCTTTCATCGAATTGTGGGGTTTTATTTTTATTGTCATACCGTGGCCTATCAAACTGGTGCTTACCTTTGTTTTGATCTCTAGGATCAAATTTATTAAAGTTCTGTGGTGCCTTAAAATTATCCACCTGTTTCTTTTTATTACCTGATACCTCTGCCTGAGCTGCTTGATACCTTTCAGCAACATTTAGCAACTCACCCAGCCTCTCTGCACCTTGTTCCATGAGAAACTTTCTCAGGTCTGGAGCCATGGACTCTCTTAATTGTTCTATAAGGACCATTTCCTTAAGATCTTGGGTTTTCCCCAGAGAAGTCCATTTCTCCAAGTATGTCTCTAGCCGTGCAGAGAACTGGTGATAGGTTTCACCTGACAGTAGTTTAGCATTCCTAAATTTTTTCCTATAAAATTCTGCGTTCTTTTCATATCTTAACAAAAGATCCTGCTTTAGCATTCATAATTTTCTTGATCACCTCTGCTCATTTTGGCAAAAACTTCATAAGCTGCCCCACGAAGACCTTGAGATAACTTTAAGCTCCACCTTTCTCTCTCTAACCCATACGTGGTAGCTAATAGTTCATATCTATTTAGATAGCTCTCAATATCATCTTCTTTCTCAACAAAATGATCTAAATGAAAGTTCATAGCTGAGTTTGAGGCTCCCTGACTAGCAGTGGCATCAGAGGTAAAGGGACTAGCACCATTTTCAGGAGCATGGCCTTGAAACTCAAACTCCCTTAGTCGTAACTCATGTTCCCTTTGTAATCTCTTATCCTCTGCTTCCCTTTCTGCAGCTAATCTCTTGTCTTCCCTTTCTGCAGCTAATCTCGTGTCTTCCCTTTCTGCCTCAAATTTCTTAGACTCAGCCTCAATCTGCAGCCTCTTAGTCTCAGCCTCAGCCTCAAATTGTAACCTCTTAATTTCCTTTTCAGCCTCTAACTTTCTTTCGGCCTCTTTTTCTAATCTTCTTTCTTCCCGTTCAATATATTTGTCACATTCAGCAGTGACATAAGCAATCATAATTTGCCCGTCCATTCCTAACTCTTTAGCAGTCTGCACAGCAGCAGATCGAAATTTGGCCAGGTCCGCCATTTTCTAACAGGTAAATGTAAGTAATATCTAACTAAACAATACAATCTGTAATTACTTATCCAAGAACACCACAGGCACTGAGAGCTCAACCTTATTTAATTCCACCCAAGGATAACTTTTAAATTTTTATTATTCCCTGAAGTGAATTTCCCCCAATATTTATAATAAGGAAAGATTCAAAATCCCGGACAGGACCCCAATATATGTGGTAAAGTGGGATGTTATAAATATTTATAGGGGACTTAGTGTACTGACTGAGATCAGCTGTGAAGGTATCTGTATCTAATAAGTGTGGTGTATTACAGATAACCTTACTTGCTACCACATTTATACCTCAGTCAGAATTATTCTGGAATATTGTGATGACTACGTTGAATGTCTTCTTCTTCTTCTTCGATCCTTAACCACCGACCGTCAAAGCAGTCAGTGGCCATCACGCCTAGTGGCGTCTTGTAGGGCAACAACAAATTGATTCCACTTTGCACGGTCGGTGGCCATCCTTCGTACAGTGCCCCAACTCTGGTTCATTCTTTGCATCTCAGCCTCCACAGTCCTCCGCCAAGTTGTTTTTGGTCGGCCTCTCTTTCGCTTTCCTTCAGGGGTCCAAAGCATAGCTGTTCTTGTGATGGCATCAGGGTCTCTTCTGAGGACATGACCAACCCAGCTCCAGCGTCTGCCAGCTATGATGGTATGTATGTCCTCTTGCTTGCTACGAGTAAGCAGATCTTGGTTGGTGATGGTATTCGGCCAAAAGATTCGATGAATTTTTCTTAGGCATGTTGTGTGAAAAGAGGACAATTTTGACATTTCCTTCTCTGTGACTCTCCAGCATTCCGCACCATAGAGAAGCACAGAAAGCACGCAACTCTGGTATAATCTTAATTTTGTGCTTGTGCTGTATTGGGAGGACTTCCCGATGTTATTTAGGCTAAAGAAGGCTGTTCTTGCCTTATTCATTCTGATGTTGATGTCTTTGCCTGCCCCACCGTCTGGTGTTACTATGCTTCCTAGGTATGTGAAGGTATCTGTCTGTACCAGTTGCTGATTCCTTACTGATATGGGCTCAGGGTTGCTCACATTGAGCGTCATGACCTCAGACTTCTTTAAATTGATGTTCAAGCCCACCTGCTGGCTAAATTTATTAAGTCTGTCCGTTTTTTCCTGGATGTGTTGATGTGAATGTGCCAGCAGTGCAATGTCATCTGCATATTCCAGATCTTCCAATGTTGAAAATGTAGTCCATCTTATTCCTCTTGGACTGCCCTCTGTTGTCTGGCGCATCACCCAGTCTATGACTGTTAAAAATAGAGTGGTTGATAAGGGGCATCCCTGTCGTACTCCTGTCTTCACCTCGAAGGTTAGGTTGCTCTGCCCAACACTACACGTAAAGTTGGCATAGAGGCTTTTTATGATTGACACTATGCAGCTTGGAATTCCATAAGCCCTCAGTATTTTCCACAAACTGTCCCTATGTATGCTGTCAAAAGCCTTTTCAAAATCAACAAAATTTATGTAAAGCTGTCTTTGCCATTCTGAGCACTGCTCTATAATGTTCCTGAGAGTGAATATATGGTCTACACATCTTCTGTTCTTTCTAAATCCTGCTTGTTCTTTCCTCAGTTTGTAGTCTACTGCCTTTGAAATTCTCTGTATAATTATCCTGCCTAGTATTTTGCTGGGAACTGAGAGAAGAGTGATTCCTCTCCAATTATTGCAGTCTGAAAGATCTCCCTTCTTGGGCAATTTGACAATTATTCCTTTGTTCCACTCTGATGGTGTTGTCCCCGTTTTCCACACTTGTGCAAATAGTGGTTCTAATAGTTCTGCTGCTAGCTCAGGGTCTGTCTTAAATAGCTCTGCATTTAAGTTATCATGGCCCGGAGCTTTACCGTTCTTTAACCCTTTGATTGCTGTAATGATTTCTTCTTTTCGTGGAATGTCTGTGTTTACATCTAGATCGTTTTCAGCCTCAGGAACATTCAATTGTGTCTCTGGTATTTCCTTGTTCAGAGTTTCTCTGAAGTGCTCTGCCCATCTTGTTTCCTGTCCCTCTGCTGTCTTGATGAGATTTCCTTGCTTATCTCTTACTAATGTAATATTGTTTGCACCTTGTTTTCCGCTGATGAATTTAGTTATTTTGTATACTGTGCTTTGTTCATTTCTCAGTGCTGCCTCTTCTGCCTGTTTTGCAAGATCGTCTGGGTCATTCCTTTTGTTGGCTCGGGTTTGGCGTTTAACTTCCCTGTCCAGTTGACTGTACTGTTCGCTATATAGTTGCTTTAACCTGGGGGACTTCGCTTCTGTTTTCTTTCTTTTCATTTCCTTTCTCATCTTTATGGTGTTTAGTGTTTCTGGTGTTATCCAGTCTTGCTTCTTCCTCTCCTGGAATCCTAAGCATGATTTGCTACTTTCCTTATATATTGTTGAAATGGTGTTAAAATTCTGGTCTATATCATCAGTCAATGTCTTTTCCTGGCTTTTGGCAAATTGATAACGTTTCTTAATGTCGGCCGCAAAAGCTTTTCTGGTAAGGGGGTCCTTCAATTTGCTGATGTCAAACCTTTTCTGTGTAGTTACAGTTGGTCCAGCCCTTCTTAGTTTCACTTTCAGTTTTGCAACTACTAAATGGTGATCGCTTCCCACATCTGCACCTCTTCTTACCTTCACATCTTGTAATGCATGTCTCCATCTACCGTTAACCATGATGTGGTCTATCTGGTTTCTGTCCCGACCATTTGGTGATTCCCATGTTAACTTGTGAATTTCCTTATGTGGGAAAAGTGTTCCTCCAATGACCAGGTTGTTAATGCTACAGAAACTTATTAGCTTATCCCCATTTTCGTTTGCTATTCCGCTGCCGCATTTCCCCATTGTTCTTTCATTATATGTATTGTGTGTACCAACTTTCGCATTGAGGTCTCCCATTACTATAACAAGATCATATCTAGGTGTGTCCTCCATTTCTTTCTGCAGTTGTTGATAGAATTCATCCTTGACCTCCTCATCACTATCATTCGTTGGTGCGTAGCATTGTATTATTGTAGTGTTGGTGAATCTCCCTCTCAATCTCAATCGTATCAGTCTGTTGTTGATGGGTTTCCATTCCAGTAATGTCCTTTCTATCCCTTTCTGTAGAATAATGGCTACGCCTTCACTGTGCTGTCCATCCTCTCTTCCAGAGTAAAGTACTGTTTCTCCTGTTGCTGTTTTAACTTTTCCTGCCCCTGTCCATCTGCTCTCGCTTATCCCCAGGATGTGTAACCTATAGTTTCTCATTTCTGCCGTGACCTGTCTTAGTTTACCTGTCTCGTACATTGTCCTGACATTCCAAAATCCTATTCTTGTATCCTGTTTTGCGGTCAGGACATCCGTTTTCATGTCAGTGGCTTCCTTTCGGCTTTCACCACTGACAGTCATACGAGCCACAGACTCCGAATGTCCATCCCGCAGCAAAGTTTGTTCATTTGATGTTGTTTCCGTAACTTCATTGTTTTTTTTTACATAGACAGGGGTGTCAGCCCTATGCTAAAACCCCCAACCTGGAGGACCAGGGTACCAGCTTTTGTCTGACCCCTACCCACACAGACCAGTCCAGCTTGGTTGAACCTACCAGGAGTAAAACTCCCACTGGCATAGCTCTGGGGATTGTCAGGGTACGCAAGCTGCCATACCGCTACAAGGTATAGGTACCCTTGATGGCAGTACGTTGAATGTCTAGGGTATTGAAAATGATGAAGTGTAAGTCACAACAACAACAGACAGATAAACAATTTAATTTATTCCACAACACTTACAACACTGTGACACTCACACACATATAACACTCTATAAGACTATCTTAAATGAGTCGAGTGTTTAAGTTTAAAAATATATGTATTAATTATTTCAATAATGGGCATCCTGATTCAACTACACAGTGAACCAGGAATCACAATCAAATGTAATTACAAGTATTATGTACACAGTTTATATATATGAACTTTGTATTGACATAGTTTATTATTATTATGCTATGTGTGTAAGTTGTGCAGTAGTAATATGAGGTAATACTGGTTTTGTTCAAGCTTGGTTGTTGTTTTTCATCATGACTTCAAGTGTTTGATTATCAGGGAAATAGTATTGAGAAAAGTTCACAGTTCCTGTCATTTGAACCAATTAATTGTCCCTCTGTGTTTGCTAAAATGTCAATTTTTGAGGGGGCACATAATGTTGAGCTCCTCTGGCCACAGAAGCTTATCTTTCGTGATGGCGGCAGGAAAAGACTCCTCTGCTCGATTGCTTCACTGTGTTCTGGAGACACCTCACTGGTCGCTATCTGGACCAAGGAGTATGCTGTCAGCCTCTGGATTCAGCAAAACTCAGACCAGGTGCTGCTTCAATAACTAGGACCACAGTCCCACAATTCATGGAAATATTACACAGATACGTTGACTGGCGATGAATAATGGCACAAATTCCGATCTGCCTCTGTCCCAGACTTTTATTTATAAAAATATGATCGGGATCTCAACGCACTGTTTCTTAGTAAGTTTATTTTAAAATGTGGCACTGAACTGACGCTCTTAATTGCCTATATTGGCGGGTCTAACCAATCGGGCCATGTTTACACAGCTTTTCAAAAGTACCCTTACTGCCGTTTCCCCTAACAACAAAGAATTAGTATTTATAGTCCGACTAATCGTGTTTAGCCTTACATTTACTTTCCGGCAATCAAATAGGAGGTAACATGTTGGCCTATTTCCCGTACAATGGTGGTTTCAAAACCTGCCACTGCGCAATTCTGATTTTGGTGTTGTCTGACAGCACCACCATTTTATTTTGGCTATAATTTGTTAATTCCTAGACTATTGGCGTAACGTTTAACATATTCTTTGTCAGCAAGTCCTAAGGAACCCAAATATATAAATTTAAGGGAGCTAGGTGGCTGCGTTCAAAATGCGCATTTTCTTCTACCTCATGTTCACTTCGATACGATGTGGTGTCTGGGTACTGTCAGGCTTTCAAACGTAAACCAGTATAATGTCATGTTTCCCAATAAGCGTTTTTCAGGTTTTTAAACCTAACTCTCGTATGGGTAGTGTTTTTTATCACTGTCGATTTGAAAAAAAGTTAGTGCTTCTGGCCTTTCGCGCGGGGAGGTTATTAATTTTGTATCGCGAGCCGCGTGTTAGTGTCGCATGCGTTCCTGCTTTCAGTCCTCCCTCTCTTTCTATCCTAAGTCCATCTGTCCTTTCGTTTATGTTAACGTAGTGTAATTAATGTTAGTATTAATTTAGGTCATTAATCAGCTTGCGTATCTCAAGGTTTTCTTAGAAATGCAGTACACGTTTTATTGTGTTGTGGAAACACGTGTATGCGGCTATAGGCTTTACTATCAACGTGGAAACGTTACAATTTGCAGACG